>VZTY01016785.1:26514-148747 GCA_013400935.1 Turnix velox | reverse complement strand
GGATGGGCTGATGCCAAGGGTGAGAGGAACAACTAGACAGCCACCATCGTGGCCTGTATCAGGCACAGTGTTTCCATCAGAACTAGGGCAGCGTTTATCCCCCTGTACTCTGGCTGGCTGGATGGGCTGATGCCAGTGGTGAGAGGATCAACTAGAAGGCCCTGCTCTGACAGGGGGATTGGACTAGATGATCTCTTTAGGTCCCTTCCAATTGCTGTTATTCTGTGATTCTGTGTCTGTGTCCTGTATCAGGCACAGTGTGTCCAGCAGAGCTAGGACAGTGATTGTCCCCCTGTCCTCAGGCTGAATGGATGGGCTGATTCCAATGGTGTGAGGATCGACAAAGCCAAGTAGAGTACCACTGTCCCATGATGCTGGTGGTGTGAGGATCAGCAAGGCCAAGTAGGGTACCACTGTCTCATGCAGTGTTGCAACCTGGAGGAGAGTGGCTGGACACCTGCCTGGTGGAAAAAAGACCTCAGGAAGCTGATAGACAGTGGGTTGACTAGGAGCCATCAGGGTGCCCAGTTGGCCTAAAAGGCCGTCTCAAATATTGCATTCAGTTTTGGGTCCCTCACAACAAGATACTGAAGTGATAGAGCATGTTTAGAGAAGAGCAGTTGAGCTGGTGAGAGGTCAGGAGAACAAGTGTGATGATGATTGGGTGAGGGATTGTCTAGTCTGAAGAAGAGGTTGAGGGGAGACCTTACTGCTCTCTACAACTACCTGAAAGAAGGTTGTGGAGGTGGGAATCACTCTCTTCTCCATGTAATAGGCAATAGGATGAGAAGAAATGTTCTCAGGTTGTGCCAAGGGAAGTTTAGGATGGATATTAGGAAAAATTTCTTCACCAAAAGGGTTACCAAACATTGGAACAGGCTGCCAAGGAAAGCGGTGGAATTGTCATCTGTGGAGGTTGTGTAGAGGGACATGATTTAGTGGAAATTTTTCAGTGTTAGGTTAACATCCTGTCCAATCTAGATGATTTTATGGTTCCCATCTTAGTGAATAAGTCCTGTTGGGGCATGGCTGGTGGGGAGTGGTGACAGGGCTGGAGGAGGTGGGCAAGGTGGGAAAGCTGGCAGGGGCTGGGGTCAGGGCAGGATGAGCATCGGTTTTAAGGTGAAATGAAGTCCTGGTGCCTGCAAACTCCTGTCCTACCTGCAATTGAAGCTGATGGGTAGTGATTCCTGGGACAGAGGAAGTGAGCAGTGGCATTTTGGGTCTGCCTATGTGGAGTTCACTGGAGTAACCCAGAGATTACTGCCTGACCATAGGCTGAGCATGATGCCCTCAGGCCAGCTTCCAGATGATTTCTCTGCAGAAATGTGCCCTTTAGGCATATAATACAGCAAACAGAGATGCAGAGTAGGAAGCACAGTGAAACCAGAAAAAAAAAGTCTTAAAATTGCCAATGATCAAAGCAGAAAGTAAATAGTTTGTATTTCTTAAAACACATTTAGCAAGCTCTGGTACCGCATGGAAGTCTGCATCTCCTGGCAGTCTTCCAGGCAAAACTTACCACCTTGTTTTAACAGTGTCTTTTCTGTATCCAGAGAGGAGGGGAAGGAGGAGGAAACAAATAAAAGATTTATCAGGATCAGTGCTGGTGTCTGTATATATACACACATTTGTCTTTGAAGGCTCATGTTTTCTGGCAAATTATTTTGTATTAACAGTGGCTGACATCACTGAAAACACTGGGGTTAGGAATCTAGAAACAGCTGTCTGAAGCCTTAGATACAAATCACATTCACTGTGAAGGAAAGTTTCAAGCGTAGGGAACACCCAGCAGTATTTAGGTGTCTGGCCTACATTAGATTGAAGAGCTCAGTTTCTGCCTCTGCTCCTGCATCTGTAGAAAGAGACAAACAGATCAGTCTGTTGGACAGGCAAGGTTTCTGGTTAATTTTTAGCTTGCAGGAGGCCACCAATGGTCTCATATTTCTTATATATTGACCCAAAAGGTAATTATGACTCCTTCACCTTGATCATTCATTTCTGGGTTTGTTTTTTTTTCCTTGTAGGTTGACATACAGTGGAATGGAGGTAACGTGCATGAGACCCTCAACTTCAGTTTCTGGATCTAAGGAAAGTCTTTCATTTATGCTTATCTCCACTTATAAAAGAAACTGTTGTGGCTCAAGCTTGGCAGAATACAAAAAAATCCCAGCACTTCAAACACATTCATTTAATATGCTGAATATCAACTCATTGATTGCTCATGTGACCAGCATTTAAATGACTTTCTAATTTTTGAAGTGCATTATAAATAATGGTTTAATCCTCACAGCCTGCTGTGGTGGCATCATTTTCCCCTCCCAATGGAAGAAAAGTTTGAAGAACAAAGTAGTATATTTTATTACATGTCCTTATTGCTTTAAGGTTTATTTCAAGGCAGTGCTCCTGCAAATTTATGCTGAGATGTCTAAAGAAAACATAGCAAATGCAATGGAATCCATACCAACCATATCAACCATCCATACCAACTGGCTGGAATCCTGTAGGTGAAGAAGAAATAAGAGAATGCTTTGTGTTAAGTCCTCTGTGCTCTATAGTGCAACTATCCTGAAGGAAGTCTGAAGGGAATCTGAATTTTCCAAGACGTGAGAGTAACACCTGAATGCAGCTTCTCAACATGACTTTGACAGTGACATGTACTGGTCCTAAAGTGGGTTTTTACAGGTTTCCCTGACAGCATCTCTCTTGAGACTGCTTAAAGGACAAGATTTTATATTCTGTCTGGGAGAAGTAATAGGTGCATCTTTTTCTAGAAGCTTGGAAGATGCAGATGCTTTTCATGCATTGCCACTTCAAGAGAAGTTGCTGGGAGAAGCACAGCAAACTTGTCTGAGAACATGAAAAGCAGTCAGTGAGGATTTCCTCATGGAGCACCATGAGGAAAGGTGCGAGGAGGTGCAAAGAGACATGACAAAGAAATTGAAAGGGGGAACAAACATCCTCAAGAACCCTCTGTGGATAACTCAAAGTTTGTGCCTGTGGAGTTGCCAGTTGGATGTGAGACAGGATTACTGGTTATTTGATCACATTCATTGATGGAAGGTACTTACTTTCTACACAGTGCGTCATATGTGTATCCTGAAGCACGTCTGGATACAAGGAGCCCCTGTGTTACAGAAAAGAGACATTTTGGAACAGCAACTACTGTTTTTGGTAAGTGATCATGCTGTGACGTTGAACCTGGCTTTGTGGGTTGACCTGGGTGTTGCCAAGCACCCTAAAAATGGAATCTGATGGAGAATTATAATGGCTTCCTCAGGGATGTTACAGTTGGAGCGTTCAATTGATTTGGCTTTTTAACTGAAAAGAATTTTATACTTTCCTACGTAAGCCTGTTTTAAATCAAGCCCCATGTTTACAGCACTCTCACTATTTAAACAGCAGATGTAGTGTTTTCTCTTGAAGGGATGAAGCTGTATTGTTCTGGTGGAACATACACATGCAGCCAAACTAAGGTGACTCTCTGGCTTGTTGAACTTGAAGATTTCTCTTGATGTTTACAGCTGTTGGGAAATGCCAACCAAAATCTCAGATACAACTGGAAAACGTCTTTTTCCACTCTGATTTTGTGTTCCTCTTTGTTTTACCTTGCCAGCCACAGTCGTTACACATATACTTAGAGACCGTGGTAGAAGGAAATGTAAAGTTGATTATGTTGCCACCAGATCTTTAATCTCATGTATATGTTTTACTCAGGATAAAAGAGTGTCTTTCTCATACTTTTTTTTTTAGAAGCACCACAGGAATGTATTACCAAGGGAAGCTTAGAATGAGCTAAAGCTCACTGTTCATAAATCTTTTATAAATAATGACTAAATATGGGAAATCAGGACAAAATTTAATTACATTACTCCACCACTGTACGGTGCGTAAGCACTGAAGGAGTTCTATGGAAACTGGAGTTACAGAAGCTGGAGGAAATTCCTCTGCAGTTGCTGGATGAATGGGGAGTGTTTGTGAGCCTGTATGAAATCCAGCTCTGCTGCTTTGTTGGGAAGAATGCTTTTCTTCTCACTGAAGCTAGAGGATTGGGATTAGGAACCTAACCTAATATGTTGAATCTCATGATGATAAGAAGAGGCTTCTGTCCTATCTGTCCGATGAACAGAAACATTCTCCACAGCTGGCAGGGAAAATGCTTTATTGTGGGCTTCAATTAGTTTAAGAAAAGAGACAGGAGAGCAAATGGTGCTGTCTTGCAGGAAATCTCATCACCCAATGGAGACAAGAAGGTAACTTGCTGGTGAAATATATCTTGCCCCTGTAGTAACAACAAGAAGAAGATGTTTACAAAGGTATCCCTAATTTTAAGATTTGGATGTGTGAGACACTTCTTGCTTTTCGCTGTATCTGGCTACTGGGGTAAAAGAAATCTTTACCACCTGAAGAAGGACAATGAGAGATACCACAGAGCCCAGTTCTTGTGTAGCATTGCAAAGAATTAATTTAGTTTTTCTGGAATGTCTTTATCCTTCCTTCCTTGGGGACAAGATAGTACAAATCTCCCTAAATTATTGAAAATCACTTTTCTTAAATGTACATATTGATGAATGATATTGGGCTTTGTGCTGTGGACTTTGAGACTTGGTCTGCACTAGGAGTTTTTGCTGCCTTCACAGCTTTTGGCTGGCTACAAGGAGATTTGTGCTGGGGGAACTGCCAAAGCAGAGCTTGCTGTCAGCAGTGATTTGCAAAGAGGCAGTTTACCTTGGTTTCAAGCTGTGACTCATGTACACTAGTAATCATAATTACAATATTTAGCTCTAATGCAGGGCTATTAAGATGGGTATCTAACAAGCCATAAAGGGGGATGGAGGACTCTCATTAGCTCCTCAACATGGATTAATTTTTACAACTGCTACAAACCGTGGTGAGACTGAAAGGGAAAGGAGAAAGGTGAACAGGTCTCCTGGTGCTGATGTGCCTCCTCCAGCAAGTCTGTCCCCCTTGTTATTCCAGTGTCCAAAGGGAACTTGTGTCCACAGGGAACAGGAGCTGAACCATGACCCTTTTCTCTGTGGCAGGAGCCAAGTACCCGCTGGTCTCCTGAATGCAAAAATGAAGTTTCATACTGTTTCCCTTGAATGGAAGCAGCGTGTTGTGAGTGTGAAAAGAGTGGAACAGTATGTTAAGGGAAACAGGGCTGAAAGGAGAGAACAGCCAACTCCAGGGGCTGAGCAGATCAAGCTCCCTCTGCTTCACTCTATGGGTTTGTTTCCAGCCTCTTCAACTCAGGTCGTCTGGTAGGTCTCACAACACATCTTCATACCTCTGGGCTGAAAAATGAATCAGTTGCAGGGGGATTGCTCATTACCCCCGAAACAAGCTTCATGAGCTGTGGAAAATGAACAAGCTGATAGCACTAAGATGCAGAAATGCAGAGTGAAGCCATTTGGTAGAATCAGATTTGGATCTGAGCCCCGAAAAAAACCTGCAGTTATGACTAATCCATTTTCAATGCGTGTGGTTGTAGGTAAAATCACTTCTTTTAAAGATAATTTCTCTTCCTGGATTGGTTACAGTTCTTTGCTCTCATTTTAGATAAATGATGCATTGGCATATGAGTTCAATTCACGAGAGAATTATTTCTGATGCTGAAGTGGCCCGGGCTGAGCTGCTGGTGAAGGGAGGAACAATAGAAACAGGATATTCAGTGTCAAGCTGCTGCAGCATCCTGAGAGACCCACCCAGAGGCAGGTACTTGAATGATCTCTCTGTCCTTCAGCCAATTTAGCTGAGCAAACTGGGCTCAGGAGCAGACTGTAGAGCTCAGTTTGTGTCATGCAGTGACATTTTAGAAGTGAAACAGTCTGAAATGGAAACTTGGGCTGTTACTGCTACAGCTTAAAAGTTGTCAAGGCACCAAGTGGTTTTACAGGGTGTCCTTTGGGTGCTTTTATTTTGTTTGCAAATTGCCTCAGCCCTGTCTGCTGATTCCTTCTCAGGGATCCCTCCCATCCTGTGACACAGAGCCACTGAAGTCAACACATTGCTGAGGGGGGGAGAGATGTGGAGTTGCCACTGTGTTTGAGTGATCCAACATTTACAAGCTTTGAAGCCTCATTATAATCAGTAGAACTGTGAATAGGAGCATGAATGAACCTAGAAGTAATGGATGCAAATTGGAATAGGGTAGATTTAGGCTGGATGTAAGAAAGAAGTTCTTTACTGTGAGGGTGGTGAGACACAGGAACAGGTTGCCCAGAGAGTCTGTGGATGCCCCCTCCCTGGAGGTGTTTATGGATAAGGCATTGAGCAACGTGATCTAGTGGGAGGTGTCCCTGCCCATGGTAGGGGGGTTGGAACTAGATGATCTTTAAAGTGCCTTCCAACCCAAACCATTCTATCATTCTGTGAATTCAGTGCAAACAAGCAGGAGAGTGTGGAGAGAAACAACGCAGAGACTGTTAAGGCAGGTAGGAAACAGTGCAGTGAATTCAACGCTGATGGGACATGTTCAATTTACAGACTACATCCATGAGTGCAGTGTGGCTCCAGTGCTTGTAGTAACAAGCTGTACTCAGAGGGTGAAGGATGTTTTCTGTAGCAAGCCTGTATCTGATATCCAGGAACAAAAGCAGTTGGCGTTAGCCTGGTCTAGGCTGAAAGGTGGTGCAATGCGATAGAGCAACAGGGAACTACTTGCTGGCTTTTTGCCCTCTGCAGATTCCTTTTGAATTAGGTTTTGACCTTTAAAGCAAGACCTGCTTCTTCAGTTTCTCTTTGTCTGAATTCTGCATTTGAAGAAATACTGTGGAGTTGGAGAATTTTTTTAACCTCTAATTAGTGAGACACACAATAGATAGAAAGGAGTCTGATGAGGGAGAGAATCACCAAATGGAAACTGTTTTGTATATCTGCTGCCTTTTATTTTTTATTTTACCCTGTTCCATGGCAACACTATGTGGTGCTGGGCTTAAATCAGAACAAACCCCTGGTTTACATTAAAAACCAGTCCATAACTCTTCTACTGCTTTTAGGAACCATCTCTTCCTCCTGATCATAACATCAGCTAGTTTGCCCTGAGTGATGTGGAAACCTGAAATCATAATCCTGCTGCCAAGGTTTTACACTAGAGCACTGCAGTTGCTTGGCATCAGCAGCCCTATGCAGGAGTTTGGAGGGAAGAGAAGAGCCAGTTATCCTGGCTAAAAATCTGGGTGTATTCAGGCAGAGTATCTCTGATAGAAGAACCTCTTTTCTTTTTTTCCCCCCAGATTTCTGTTGGTATTACCATTGCTTCAGTTGTATTTGCACAACATTTCTTAGTTTCCTTTTCATGCAGATTGTGTTATTTCATTAAAATTACGAAGTACAGACTGGGGAACTGAAACTGAAACTCAGGTCTGGGAATGGGAGGCAACATTTTTTTTGTGCCAGAGGAAGCCCTGGGTGCTGTGGTTTGGGATCTACAGGGGAGGTAGAAGCATATGATTATTTTTGGTTCATACACAAGGCTTAAGCTCAGAAATACCCAGAGGTTCCTCAAGGCTATGGGAGCCTAAAGCCTTGGATTTCTCCTGCATAATTTGCCTGTTGGCACGAACTGCCTTGTTGTCCCATTCACAATGAACTTGATCTCTCAGTGACTCATTTGAAAGCTCCCAATCTCAGCAAGGTGCTTCAGGGCTGAGTCGCACCCATGTATCACCTCTGTTACTGCACTCTGTTATCAGCTACTCCTCTCACTCCTAGGGTGCTCCCAGCCTTTGATCTGTTTTCCTGCTGCAGCAACAACTTCCCTTGTTGTTTAACACTGCAGTACATTGTGCAAGGCCACCATCACTCCACAAATGTACTACTGCTTTCACAGATAGATCTGTACTTTTTCTTTAAAGCATGAAGTAAACTCTTGTTCCCCCCAGTCCTCAAATAATCACAGAATGTTAGTGTTTGGAAATGATCTCAAGAGATCATCCAGAGTTGGAACACCCAGATCAGGTCACACAGGAGCATGTCCAGGCGGGGTCTGAATGTCTTCAGAGAAGGAGACCCCATCAGATGCTACACTGGGGTGTAATGATATGGTTAATTCTTCCTTTTCTCTTGTGTTTGTCTGGCTGCTGCTTTTTAAAAAAAAATATGGGACTGTTTACTCTGTGTGTACTCTGCGTGGTTTGTAAATCCCAATTGAGCAGTGATAAATCCTGTCCTGCAGCAGGAGAGCCTCTTTTGCTGGCCAGACTAATTTAAGGTTGTTTCTGTCAAAGCTAGAGACCTTGGTGGAAAAAAGGAGCTCTGTGTGCAGCAGAACTGAAAACACTTCCTGTGTTTTGCACATTTTTTACAGTGACAAATAGGCAAACTGAATAATTTAAGACTTACTTGCTTAAAATCAGCTAAATTCCTAGCAGTGCAAGACCAGTAGCAGCATCCAAGCTGGTTCTGCTGGAGATGGTGCTTATCAGATGATGTAGCAAAGCCTTCTTGGTTTGTAGGATTTGGGGCAGAAAATCTGGCATAAGAAGCACATGCCCATAGAATCATAGAGATGGAAGGCATTTTCAAAGACCACCTAGTCCGACTCCCCTACAGTGAGCAGGGACATCCTGCACTAGATCAGGTTGCTCAGACCCTCAGCAAGTCTGGCCTTGAATGTCTCCAGGGATGGGGCATCCACCACCTCTCTGGGCAACCTGTTCCACTATCTCACAGCCTACAGAACAGTCAGTTCCTGCTGTTGTGGTGCAGATCAGTGTTGTTTAATCTCTACACTCAAGGGTGGGCCTTGGCTGGGCTACAGGGTGGAGGACATGTTTGCTGCACTTGGTCATGCAATCTAGAGAAGGTGATGGTGACAGTGTTTGTCTTCTAATGGGGACCAGCCAAGCAGCACAGCCCATATCTGCATCCTGTCCCACTGGGAGCCCTGCCCACAGGATTGCTGATCCTAATGTGATTTAAGAGTAATGAATCACTTTCCTTGTACTGCTCAGGCTGGGCTTGTTTTATTTATGCCTTAAAACCTCTCCTATCTCCCACACTGTGATCTTTTGGCAAGTGAAAAGCTCTGCCTGGTGTGTGGGCAGAAGGGCCACAGCCTGGTGTGAAAAACATGTGAGATGTGGTCCAGGCCTGTGGGGAAAAATGAGGTGGGGAGCAGAGGTACCTGTCGTGTGCTCTGTTCCTATGAATTGCCCAGCATGTTTCACTGACTTGTAACTGCTGATCCTTGACTATGTTTCAGACCTGCCCTACAGTCACTAATTGCCAGTGTCCTGGGTCTTCTTCCAGGTTTTAATTGTCCCTGTTAGCATGATGAATGCTGGAAATAAGGACCCATTGCAGAAAGGTGATGGTGTTTTCACTGTTGCCGTTGCTGGGGATGCCATTAAAGCTGCTTAGTGGCATTTGCTCTCTTGGGAAATGTGTAGGTGAGCTATTTATAAATGTGCAGGAAGATCCCACATCTCTAGCTTGTGGTCTGATTTAAGGGTAATCCCCACCAGGAGGAGAGAATCTCTCCAGAGGTCTGAAGGAGGTCAGTAGTAGAGTTGAAAATAATCCATCATTTCATGGTTATCTTTACAATGGGGTGGATTTATGGGGCAGGAACAGAAGTGGAGGACCAGCAGATTGCTTCCCTCTTAGCTCTGCCTGTTACAGCATGATCTCTCATCTTTGGGATGAAGAGGCTCTTTCCCTGCTGCACAGCCCCCTCTCCTGTCTTTCCCTCCTTCTACACAGCAGATGCTCTGTCCTGGGCATCATTCAACTTCAGTCTTCACTTGCTTTAACTCTTCCTTTCTGGAATGGATGGAGCTGTGCAGGGGGATAATGGCTCTTCTCCTGCAGCAGTCCAGTCTCAGGCACACAGGAATTACTCTCTATACTTTTCTAATACTCTTCTGAAAGAAGATTTGGCAACTTCCTCTCCTGTGAAGTGCAAATTACCTCACTCGTTCAAGCATGCAGTTCCTGGAACAGCGAGATTAATATAGCTGGATTTCTGGTGTATCTAATTGTCTTTTACCTTTCAATATGTGCCTTTGCTGATGACTAATAATAACAAAGGAGGCTTCTCAGCTTGTCCTTGGTGGGAATATGAATTCTGACTGACTCAATTTTTGTGAAGCTGAGAGAAATTATCTGCCTTTGAGGTCTGCACCTCGTGGTCCAGTTTGGTTAAGACTGACGAAGGAACTCAAGGAGGATTAGACAGACACCCCCCAGATGGATAGCATGAGCCCTACTGCCGTAAAAAGCAAGGCTAATGTGATGTAGTTGCAGTGAGGAAAAGAGACTCCTGCTTCTTTCCCTGAGAGCTCCTGCGATGCTGGCTGCATCTGCAGGAGACACTGCCCTCTCTTGGTTCTAGGTGGGCTCTGGATCTGAGCTGAGCAGCCTGCCCTTCCTCCACTTCTGCTTCTGCTTCATAAATCCACCCCATCATAAAGATAACCCTTGGCCAACAGATCATTGCTGGAGCCTTGTGGGAGAATCAGATGTATACTGTGATTTATAAACTCGGTTGGGGTTACAGGCTTCCAACATTCCCTCCAGGACCTCATGAGAGAGTTTATGTGGGGCTTTAACACCACCTGAAATCAATACTGGGAAAAACAACTTACCAATTATTTTATCATTATATGTGAGAAAGGGATGTTGGAGATTGAGGGGTGACCTCTATAAATATGTAGAGGGTGACTGTCAGGAGGATGGAGCCAGGGTCTTCTCAGTGATTTCCAATGACAGTACTCAGGGCAATGGGTGCAAGCTGGAACACAGGAGGTTCCACAGAAATAAAAAAACTTGTTCAGAGTGAGGGTGACAGAACACTGGAACAGGTTGCCCAGAGAGGTGGAGCCTCCTCCTCTGGAAACATTCAGAATCTACCTGGACACCTTCCTGTGTGACCAGATCTGGGTGTTCATACTCCAGCAGAGGGATTGGACTGGATGATCTTTCAGGGTCCCTTCTAATCCCTGACATTCTGTGATTCTGTGAATCTGCTAGCGGGGTCCTTGAACATGAGCTGAAAGGCTTTCATCTGTTTTTTCTTGCAAATGAGAGTTTTATGTAAATGTTGGAAAATCATAATTATGGCATAAACATTTCAAAGAATTCACACTTACAGATGTAATGGAGTTGTGGGAGCAATCTGGGAACAGAGACTTGTTGGGAAGAGACATCTCTGATGTGATCTCTGATTGGGGTTGTGTTAGCTCAGAGCCCATCCCTGGCTGCTGCCTGAATGACTTGTTATGAAGCTGAGCACTGGGCAGCTCAATACAAGTATGTGAAGAAATAGGATGTCCTGATTTCTCATCTGCACATTTCTGCTCCATGTTGTGCTTGTTCCTGCCCTCATGAGGGTTATTTTTCACTGGCAATGTCTGACATTGTGTTCAATCTTTTTTATGTCTCGGAGAACCTCATTAATCTGTACTATCTCCTTTCTGGATTGCTGAAATGTCATGTTACAGGGAGTGGGGGAGACTAGGAGAAGATAACTGGTTTTCAGAGTGACTGTGTTCTTTTGTTTTGTCTTTTGTCAAAATAACTGCTGTCAGCCAGAAAACCTTATGTGATTTGGAAGTCTGCTATGTACTCCCTTGAAGGAGCAGCTGGGAATGGGCAGGGTTTGGGTCAGAGTGCCCCAGAACAGTGAGTGTCTTGGGGCTGCACAAGCTGATGGATATCTCCCCTTTCATCTAAATGCACATGGAGCCACAGGCCTTGTTCTAAAAAAGAAATGAAAAAGAAATTGTGATCCCAGATATCTTGCTTCTCTTATGTGCCTTAGTTGAGGGGCCTTCTCTCCTCACTGTGCACCTTTTGTGTGGACTGCAGATGGCATGGTGGTCCTGCAGGTCTGTTGTCACACCATCCCAGTGCTCCCTGTCACTCTCTTGCTCCCCACAGCCTGGAAGTTCCTGGGGGCTGTGCCCACACTGTGAATCAATCCCTTGGCAAAGGCTGAACACCTACACAGGGAGTGGGAGAGCTGAATTTTCTGCATTGCAGGGGAGTTTGCAGACCCCTCCCAGAGACTCCCTGAAATCATGAGCTGCTGGGGAAGGCCTGGGCAGGCTGAGGGAGGTCTCAGGGCAGTCCTGATGGGAAGCAAAGGGGCAGAGTGGAACAGTTACCCACCTGAGAAAGCCTGTTGCCCTCTGACAGGAGGAGCCTGCTCTCAGTAGACTTTTACTAAAATTCTGAGAAAGCATCTTAGGTTTAGAAACCCACGATGGTGGGGTACAGCACACCCACTGACTGCTCTGCCAGGCTGGTTCTCTTTCATATGCTTTCAAAAAGAAAAAAATCACTTCTCATCCACAGTACCCCACAGCAGGGAGTGCTTGCCCTTGATGAACATTCCCAGCTCTGTAAAGAAGCCTGACAGCACATAGTGTTCAGAGGGAAATGCACCCAAAGTGTTCTCTTTGCTTGCTTGCCTTTGCCAGTTCCCACTCCAAGAAGTGTATTTTTTATGCTTAATACTCATTGGGGGGGGGGAGGAGGAGTGGAGCTGAGACACCTAATTTGGCTTTCTGAATCCTGTGAGGGCGTTGTAGGTGCAGAGATAAGTTGAGTTAACATGGAACTGGTTTCCTGATCAGCTTTTCTTACCCTTTGACAGCTAAAACTTTAGATGAGTATATGCTGGCTAACGGAGCTTGGTTGAGATCTGCCCCAGCCCCAAAGCACTGGGGTCTCTCTGTACTGCTCAGTCTGGGACTTGTCTGGTTTGTGGGTTTGTTGAGCAGGAGGGAAGCCACTTGCCCACTTCTTGAGCTTGCCTTTCCCTCTGGCAGTCCATGGGTTTCCTCAGGCCATGGACTACACGTGGAAGTTTTGGCCTGTGGACCCCCAGAATGGTGGATCATGATGGGAGGAAGTAGAGTGCCAGGAAGGGGAACATTTCCATGAAAAAAATTCAGCACAGATGTACCATCATGAGAAGAAATGTCTTCTCTCTTGCTGGATCTTCCCTGCCTTTGCTTCTCCATCCCTTCTTTCAGGAGTCTCTGTGTGTCAACTCTGAAGTTTGTGAAATCTTTTTTGGGAGTCTGCCATGCAGTGACTGGTCACCTGTGTCAGTGGTCTGCTGGCTGTATTGTAATTCCTTTATTTCCATGGTTACCCAGAGAAGTGGTGGAGACCCCATCAAGGCTAGCCTTGATGAAGCTCTGAGCAACTTGATCTAGTGCAGGATGTCCCTGCTCACTGGAGTAGATGGCCTTTGAAGGTCCCTTCCAACTCTATGATTATATGATAGTGAGAAACCATCTGAAAGCAGAGAGTTCCTGCCTCAGTGTCCAACCTCATTGCTTCTCTCTGTGGCCCAGCAAGCTCTAGTTCTGAGTCTGTCTTGGCTAGCTTGAGGGAAAGGCACTTTCCAAACCTGGCTGAGTTCACTTCACATCTCCACTTGGTATTTACATAGTGATTTACACCTTTTGAGGTCGGGCCTTTGAACCAGAATTTTCTTTAAAATAGAAATGAAAAGGGAAAGCTGGAAAAACAGCCAAAAGATTATTTTATTTAATTTTTTCCAATGCAACAAGCCAGGTTTTGAAGAGAGACTCGGATTCCTGCTGGCCAGCTGCACGTAGAGAAGCCTTCTTCCTTGCTGAGTGATGAACTTGTGCAGGTCTGGCTGGTGGTGGCCAGCCTGAGCAAGCCACCAGGTAGCCACGAGAAAGTCCAGGGTGGGAGTGTGTGCATTCATTTAGACAATTTGTTTTGCACTTCTCACGCTTCAGCCTGACCAAAAGCATCCCCTGACCCTATAGCTACAGGCAAGATCAAAACGAATCGGCGACTTACCTCTTTCACTCGTGTAATTAGAAGATAGGGAGACGTGCATTTTACCTGGTCGAGGATGATGGGTAGGGAGCTTTGCCATTTAGGCAAGACATTTCTCTTGCCACCAGGGGACACTGTTGGACAGTCTATGGACCTCTCCCGCCGGGCAGATTGCTGTTCACAGAGTAGAACAGTTTGGGTTGGAAAAGACCTTAAAGGTCATCTAGATCCACCCCCCTGCCCAAAGCATAGATATTTCCCACCAGGCCATGTTGCTCAAAGTCCCATCCATTCTGGCCTTGATCATCTCCAGGGATGGGGCAGCTACAGGTTTTCTGGGCAACTTGTTCCAGTGTCACACCACCCTCACAGTAAAGAATTTCTCCCCTCTCTGGTTTGTCTCAGCTTGATCATCCCACACTCCCAGCTTTGGCCTCTCTACCTCCCTCCCTCCCTCCTTCCACCACCCTCTGCTAAGCTCATTGTCTTTGGCACTCCTTGTTCTGGCACCAGTTCCTTTAGAACTCTTCCTAGCTATTCATTTCCATCAGGCAGTTTTATCACACAAGGTCACTGTGTTGCAGTATCTTGTGTTTCATTCTGTCTCTCCTCCCCAGAGGCAGGTAGCCAACATACCAGCTTGCTGGGAGCATGTCAAGGACCTACGTGGAGCTCCAGGACTTGGCATGCTTGGGAGAAAGAGACATAAGCCAGATGCAACCTGCCCTGAAGTTTAGAAGCACTCAGAGTAGAGATTTGGGTTTGGGCCTGTTTAGGAGATTAAGTTCAGTCTGGGTTCAGACCACTCCAGTCCCCCATGTTAAAAAATGTCCTATAATTCTACTCCCTCTAATAAGAGTGAAGTGTAAGATTCATTGCTTTTGAAGTTCGTGCCTTGATGGTTGGTGCAATAAGACAGATGTGTCATAACTTGCTTGAAATTAAAAAAAATAAAGTTGTCGGGTTGCTTTTACAAATGGAAAAAGGCATTCCTTAAGGAGCCTGAACAGGTGGGCATGTGAGTGATGTGGGTTCCTGCAGGTTTCTTTCTGAGAAAGAGAAACTGAATTACTTTTGTGTAAAAAGTGCCTCCTCTCAGGGCTGATGCCTGAGCCTGGACTTGAGATGAAGCAGAGAAAGGCGGTGTCCATTGCTGCCCATGACTGCGTCCTCTTGGTGTCCCACTCCAGGGAAAGTAGCTCTTACACAGCCTTGGGGATGGGGAAAAGGTGGTGAGACCATGAGCCCTTGTCTGGGGAGTATTCACTCATGGTGGCAAAGATGGATTTTGTTCCTTACAGAGAGAGGGCTTCCTTAAATCCAAAGTCAGATGAAAAAAAATCACTCTTTACTGATTCTTCTGTGGTTAAACCCATGGTTTGTGCTTTTCCTGGGGCCTGCTTCAACACTGGCTGCAACTTCTTGAGACTTTTGGAGTCACTCAGCAAAGTGATGGTGGATTGGAACCTGCTTTGGGCCACACAGAAACATTTTGAATACAAAACAGCTTACTCTGTGAGCAGTTTTGGGCTGATTACCATTTTGGAGGGGAAGCTCCTCTGTTTTAGCATCCTTCATGGCATGAAATATGTTCTGATCTGTGATGTTGCCTGAAGGACAGGGTTGTTAGCATCTGCTATTCTGTCTTTTACTGCTAATAGACAGATTTAGAGGAAATACAGATCTGTATCTCTGCTCATGTCATTTGGCATAGCTGCCTTGAATTCAGAGTTAGTCCAGCTGAGAATCTGGTCCATCTTGTACACACAGGACTTTGTTTTATGTCTTTCCCCAGAAATCTTTGCCAAATGCTAATAGTGCACCGAAGAGAAAGTTCATGCTTGTGCTTCAGAGAGCGCCACAGAACTCCATGTGTTAGACCAACAAACAGGGCTTCAAACACTTCTGGGATGAAGAAAGATTTTTAGGTGGCAGTTTCCTTTCTGTTTGGGAGATGAAGCGCCCGCAACAGTTCCTGCAGGAGAGTTCAGCTGGTCAGCCCCACGGGTGCTTTTACAGTTGAAATGTTTAAAAAAGGGGATGGGAATTTTAGAAGTGAAGCATGAAAACAGCCTGGCAGCCAAGTGGTGTTTAAGAATGAATGTAGCGTAGGCACTGTTCCCTTCTAATGTGCCAGGAGGCAGCAATCTGTGTTAATTATGCTCATGCTTAGTTGACCCTGCTTCAGTCAGGGTTCACCATGCTCATGACAATTGATTGGAATTCTAGAGAAGACTCAAACTCATTGTGTCTTCTCAAAGAGGTAGGTAAGTGTGGTAAGATGTTAGTAATAATTCATTTAAGTAGGAGTAGTGGATGCAAAATGGAAGAGGGTAGATTTAGGCTGGATGTAAGAAAGAAATTCTTTTTCTGGACACTGGAACAGGTTGCCCTGAGAGGCTGTGGATGTCCCTTCCCTTGAGGTGTTTAAGGCCAGACTGGATGAGGCATTGATGATGGTCCACTGGATGATGGTCTAGTGGGAGGTGTCCCTGCCCATGGCAAGGGAGTTGGAACTATATGATCTTTAAGGTCCCTTCCAACGCAAACCATTCTATGAAATTTCTTTATAGTGATTTGCCCCCTGTAATGGTGGAAGCATTTCTGTAATCCAGAGTGTGTTGGAATATTCCTGGAACATCTATTTCCTAAAGAGTATTCTAATTCAGAAAACTGCCTCAACACAGTGGGAATGAAACCTTCCAGCAGAGCCCCAAATTTCATGTGCATGTGGTAGCCTGGGAACTGATGGAAAGAAAAGGTGCTGAAACTCATTGGAAGAAAACTCCCTGGTCTCCTCCATGCCACAGAGCTTCCTGAAGCAGCTGAGGATTTTGGCAGGGCTGCCTGGTTCTTATAGAGTCAATGAAGTGTCTTCATATCACTGAGGTTTAGATCGTGTGTTGGAAAGGTAGTTTCCTCCTGTAGTTGAAGAAGAAAGAGATGTTCTGACATGGGAAAGGAAAGGGGATTGACATTTCACTGCTCTGTCACAACCAGAGAACAAATAGGGCCTGTGAGGAGAGTACTTGCATTTTTGATGGACTATCCATAGCAGCTGAGATGGCTTCATCCTCTTATTTTTGCTGCAGAGAGAGAGCAGAGCTCTGATCTAACATAAAGCCTGCAACAGCAAAGAGTAAACCTGTGAATTTCTGTTGGATCATCACTTTTGCTCTTGCTTTTTTTAGGAGTCCTAGAGTTTGGTTTAATATTTCAAGGTACAAAGCTTCAGACTGCTCCAATTGTGAATCCTTTGCTATGAAGTTTCTTGTTTCCCACTGGCTCTTTGATGGGCTGCCTTGCTGACTAGAGTATGAGGTCTGGGAGTCAGAATTGGTCTGAATACACCCTCCTGCCCCTGCACAGTCCATCAGGAGCAAAGGTGGGTTTTTGCCAGAGGAGAGCTGAGATCTGATTCTAATTGTTAGATCCATTGATTTCAGTGGATTTCTTTATGGATTGAATCACCCTTTTATCCTGGTCGGATCATATCCCTGCTAATAAATCTGGTGATAAGCTTCTCTGGAGGACCTGTCTGTAAGGTAGACACCCTTGACTGCTTTTTTTAAGTAATGCTTTTTGTCTGAATTTACCTATTGCATAATCTTTGTGAATGTTCACAATACACAGGAGAGACCAAGGCTTCATGGCTGGGATCTGTTGCAGGGTAGCAGGAGGACACCAGTGATACGCTTTCATAGAGTGAGCCACTGGCTCTTGTGCCTCAGTTTCTCCCTCTGCAGTCCAGGGTTCTTAGCAACAACTGCCTTGCAAGGTGACTCCCACAATGTGGCATTGGTGTCTCTCTGTCACATGGGGCCCCTGCAGATCAGCTCTGCAGGGGAAGATACGATTTAAATTATTTAGGGTGTTGTCATGTGATCACAACTGATTGAGTTCCTGTGGCTTAACAAGTTGCCATCTGTTATCATCCCCATTATGAATTATGCATGAGCTTAAATCAAGACTTAAACCAGAGGAGTTCAAGCAAAGTCATCACCCCAATGATACCATAAAACTGTCTTTAGGGCTGTTTGTACTGGATCCAAAACACTGCAGCCACATGACAGAGCATGCTGGTCCAGTACAAGCTCTCTCTGCTAGTTCAAACTATCCTGGCAAGTTCCCTTGGTAGTGGCAAGCTTTATGCTGGGCCTGGTGTCATCTGTCCCCCTGATGCAGGTCCATAAAACTGATGAAAACTTCGTTGTCAAAGTGCTGTTGCTGCATCATAGCTCAAGAAGCTCCTGCTGGCCAAGCTGGGAAGGCTCTCCCTTTTGGTTGAGCTCATATTGGATCTAAAGTGGCAATAGTGATTAGGGCCTGCTGTCCTTCCAAGGGTGAGATTCCCTGATGTCCTGTCATCTCTCAAGTCACACTTCCAGGACAGGCTTTCTCTGCCTGTGAGGCTCTTACCATGGTTCCTGGGTTGGCAGGGGCAGGAGGCTGGGTCAGTGACCTTGTTCTGATGCAGAGGCAGGCTGTTTATTACCATCCTTTTGAGATGAGAGCCTATAAAATAAACATTTCTCTTAGTGGGAAGAGGCAGCAGATATTCTTGTAGCTAAATCAAGACTTACTTGGCAAGGGTGTGTAGTGGGGAACGCAGAAAATTCATGGCATCCACAAAAGCCAAGTGCTCTCACATAGATTGTGTGGCCATCCTGAGGAGGACCACTGGGATCTGTGAGCCAGACAGGATGGATAGGCAGGGAATGAGTGTCTCTTGGCATCAGAAGTGGTTGCAGTGATAATTCTTGTTTGAATTTTGGGTCATAAATCTGTTCGCAGCTCAAAGGAGGACACTTCCAGTGGCTCCAGCTTTATCCCAGTGTTCAGAGCTATTTTCTTAAAGCTGGAGGGTGCTTGTTCCATCAACTGGTATAGAGGCTGGCTCTATGGTGCCAGGTTTCTGCCCTTGAATATCTGAGGGCAAAGTCCTTTGACTTCAAAGGGAGTTACTCACACCATGTCCCTGCTAGACATAGAACTATGTCCCTTTTCTTTAAAGCAGGGCCAGATTCTCTTTCTTCATCTTCATGTGCAAAGCTCTTCCCCTGGGAGTGAGACAGCCTGTTTTCCCTTCTAAATTCACAAGTATCTGTACCCCTGCCATTTTTACAGTGAGTTAGAGTCTCTTCAATCCAGAAAAGAATTCAGAGTCTTTCTTAAACTCCTTTGGAAAGAATGAGATGGATAGGAAAATAGTAGGATCACCATTGAGATGGTGGGAGCTGAGTTGGTCAGATTGTAACATCTTCTCTCAAGTTTTGTTACAATGGCTTTGCAGTCTGGAGGTGAAGACAAAGAATGGTGAAGATTTGGATGATGAGCCATAGGGGATCAGGAAGAATGAAATAACGAAGCAAAGGAGAAAGACTCCAGATTTAGTGTGGACCACCAGGATGGGAGAAAAGTGAGACAAATTCTTGAACTAAGCCTTAAATTGCTCCAAACCACAGGGTACTGTGCTCGGGGCAGAGGCAGGGAGGGAATTGTTAGGCAATTTCATCCTCAATCAAAGGGACTGAAAGATATATATTACAGCTGGAGACTAGTAGAGGACTTGATACAGTCTTACAAGATCTTATCCTCTCTTCAAAATGGTTTGGCTTGTCTTGGACTGGAACTCAGTGATGTGGATTAATAGATATGACAAATGATACATGGCTCTGATCATACAGGTTTTGGACCAGTGTGAATGATGAAAATTGGTGGTGCATCCATTTTTTGGAGGACTCCTCCTGTGCACTAACAAAGCAGTGAAGAATATTTGAATGGAAGCTTTAGGTACCATATCTTGCAGGCATTACTGAGTAAATTGCACATGAAGTGTGATGGAAATGAGGAAGTTTGGTTAATTTTGGCCGGATAAAAATAATGAAAGCTGCTGAAAGTCAGAGGAGGAAACATTCTTCTATCTGGGCAAAACATCTGAAAGCAAAATTCTTCTGGAATTGCTGAGCAGTATGAGAGAACTTGGCACACTTGGATGGAAACAAGAGTGGTACTAACACCCCTTCCTTGGGAGCAGGACTGCTGGCTGAGAGACAGCCTTGATGACCACATCAGTATTTCTACTTCTCTATAATTGCACTCTGTGGGTTATGGCTAAGATTTCACCACAGGCAGGTCATGAGATTTTACCCAATAGTCCCACAGAAGAAGGAATTACTCTGCCCTGGAGTAGATGTGAATATTGTCTAGCCCAACCAATTGTGGTTCAATATGAGATTTTCTTTGAGCAAGCTTCCCATTTGTGGTCCAAGGAGTCCAGTTATGATGACTTTACCATTAATGTGGAGCCCATACTCAGCAATTATCATTGTAGAGATGCACATATGCAGGTTATTTACATCCTGTGGCCAGTTGAGGAAGGAACCTCTGTGCCTCAGCAGTGTGTTTCTCTGTCCAACTTGCATCCAATAAAGCCCTGTATGGAGAACAGGAATACTTCAGCCATCATCCTCCCTGCTTTGGGTGACTTTCCACCTGTATTATCTGCAACACTTAGGTGTTGTGTCAATGGAAGGGCTGAACCTGACACAGTCCTGTGTCACTGCACTTGGCTTGCTGCTTCTGGACTCAAGAAGGACAAAGGGTTTCCATAGTTTGTACCAAATTTTGCCTGAGCCTTTCTCAATAGCCACCAGTGAGGAAATTGCAACTTTTTCCTACTCTTCAGTACACTGCACGAGGTATGGCTTTTTATATCACTTTATGTTGTGTTCAGCAGTTTAATCTTTTGGGACATCTTCCACTTGGCAATGTGAAGCAGTGACTTAGGTATAAGAGCATTTCAAATGATGGCTGGTCAAAGGATGTCCAAAGCTGGTCAGACTTTAACCTTTGCATGGTAGGCAGTGATGCTAATATGAGATGCTTTCAATGTGAAATTCTTTCAATTGAAATCTTCTAATCCAAGCAATTGGTAATTCATAGCACGATCAGCTTCAGACTTCTGTACTCAGGGCATTACCTGTCAAGTACTGAATTTTAGCTGCAGCTAGTTGTCCTCTGGCCCATCTTACATGAACTGCAGAGGCTGCATTCAGATGGTGGAAAGCAGAGTTCTCTTCTTCCTCTTCTCATTCTCTCAGCTACTTGTAGGGGAATTATTCCTGGGCTCCACCAGATTTAAGCCTGTTACCTTCTGACTTGATTGTAGATTGGGGTGAAGAGGAGTGAACGAGCACTCCCTGGTCTCCATTTCAGGAGACAGCTGGGTGTTCAAAAGGTTTCTTTAAAAAAATACTTAGTTTTTAATCTTCATTTGCTCATGTCTTTGTGATTCCATCCCACAAAAATAGCTCAGTGATTGTTAAAGGCTTGTTCCTTTATGTAGTGGCATACAGCAGAAAAGGCAGCATGCCTTAAGCAAGGAATAAGCATCTAGGTTTCAAACACTCAGGCAACTCTGTAAGAGCTTTGCACCAGCAGAAAAGGAGAGAAGAAAGGAGAGAGGAAGGGAGCATTTATACTGAAATCTTTATTTGGTTCCAAAAGCCTAGAGCAAGGCAACAAAACACAGAGTGCCTTGGAACAACCCAAGACAGGGAGTAGAATTTCCATTTTATTCCAGATGAGAAGCAGGTCTTGTTATAAAGGGCTTGGGTGACAAAGCTAAATGTACTTTAAATTTCTCCTCCAATCTATTTTTAATTATTCATGTGTAGTTTCTTTTGTAGGGTTAAGAAGGAATTTGCCAGAAGCCAGCCCACAAAGGCTTGAGTTGTAGTTTTCCAGCAGACATCCTGAAAAAAACACTGTCACAGGCAATCAGCATCCTTAGGGAGGTGGCCTGTTAGCGGAGTGTTTACTAATTGGGATCCTTTTGCAGTGGATAATTGTTTGTGACACCCACGCTGATTGGACCCACAATATCTTCCCATCCTGCAAATGGTCCCTGACAGTTTTGATGAATTTGAAGTTTGAAGTCTGAATAAATCTATGGAGGGGGGGCAGGAAAAATGCTTCCACTAGAAAATGTATGTGGAAGAGCAGAGCTGTGCCCTGGGTCAGCCTCCAAGAGAGAATGGAGCCACATGAACCCAGAGAAAAAGGGGCCACTTGGTGGGTCTTGTCAGACTCTCTGTTTTTTTTCTTCTAGCATTTATTTAGAAGAACAGGGGAGGACCAGCCATGCCAAATTAGAAATGGGAGAGTTGGTTTAGCTTGTCTTAACCATGGACTTTTGGGCTTACTGGGCAATGGTAGATTTAGTGAAATATCCCTGGAATGAGTTCAGGAGCAGGTCAGGCCACTTTGCTGCCACACAACAGCAAAAGTGATGCAGATGTCCATAGCAAACAGGGCATTCCCTGGGCTTGGGGGCAGTGTGTGAGGGTTGCAGGCATCGTTTTGCAGAGGGGCAGGAGAGATTGTTTTGTTTCTGGGGCCTGGACCAAAATGTATTTTACATTTTTGTTGAATTTGACTGCTACAATGAGATGTGCTTTATGGACAGGTGGAGGATCTCAGATCTGCAAAAGCATCTTTGTCCAGTCCCTTGCTCAAAGCCTGTTTGTCCTTCTGGCCCAAGCATGAATTGCATAGCCACAACAAGCACCATATAATGTAATTTCAATTGTTTGATTGAAATATGACTGTCATGCTTTGTGTGGTTTGAATCAGTGTGGCACCAAGGTGAGCTGGAGAGGCAGAAAGATGAGTCTTTGTGGTGAAGAGATCAGAGCTTCAGTTGGGTTCTTTAAGATCCATGCAGGTGCTCAGCATGTGCCAGATTTCAGAATGAAAATGAAGGTACAGGGATGAACTCAGGCTGTGGATCAATAATATGATGGTTTGGGCTTCCTTGCTCCTAAAATGTCCTGATTTTTTTCTAGATGTATTTTAAAAGACTCTGCCAAAATTGCTATTGGACATCTGTCAGGTCTAGGAATTGCTGCTACAATTCCCACATCTACTGTCTGCACCTTTAGATTGAAAAGTAAAGAATTCAAGAAGCATTACTCTGCAATAAGCTTTGTTAAGCCAGGGAGGTTTAGTGCTGCTAGGACAAAACTATATTCATATCCCGAGACGATAGGGATAGTTATGGCTAAAGCAAAGGGAACAAGGAAAGGTGTCCCAAGAGGAAAGAGTTCATACTCCCATTCAGAACAAAGGTCAGGTTTCTTTTCTGGCTCCTCCCGAGCCAGAAACTATTTCTGGAGCCAGAGATTTCCTTCTGTCTTGCTCCGTTCCACAAGTAAATGCAAACTGGTATGTAAAATTACAAGAAGAATATGGATTTAAACTAGAGCAGGGCCCATTTAGATTAGACATTAGTAAAAAATCCCCCCCCATAAGGGTGGTGAGACACTGGCCCAGGCTGCCCTAAGAGTGGTGGAGACCCCATTCCTGTAGACTTTCAAGGCGTGGCTTGATGAGGCTCTTGAGCAACCTGATCTACCGCAGGATGTCCCTGCTAACTGAAGGGGGTTGGACTAGATGGCCTTTGAGGGTCCCTTCCAACTCTATGATTCCCTAAAATAAGATTTTTGAGAATTTCTCAACACCTTCATTAGCTTTCTGTTTTGATGTATGGTGAAGCCAGAAGACTTTCTGAAGCCGTGCAGAGACTGAAAAAGTCCTGACTGGAAGCATCCAGGTGCACTTTACACTTACCCCTTCTGAGTAACCAATGGGGCTAATTAACTTCCTAAAATTACCTTAAACCTTTCCTCAGCAGTAAAAGCCAGGATCCTCTGCTGGCCATGCAGTGTTCCACCAAAGCCAGCAGGATCATACAGGAGTGGTGTGGTCCAGCTTTCTGGCTCCTGTCAGAGGATTATGACTTAAATGGGATCAAGGACTCAGTCCTGAAGTCGGAGCACTGGTTACAAGAGATGATCATTTTGATGACTCTTACCAGGGGCAGCCTGTCTTCTCAAACCCAGCATCCTGCACATTAGCTTAACTCTGATAATCTTCTGGAGCTTTAGCAGATTCACAGGAAGGGGTGGAGCTGGAAAGATTCCTGGAGCCTGTCAAATAAGCATCCAGCGTTTCAATTGCAATGAGCTCCAGTGCATCTTCCCTAAATTTGTTTCAAGTTGGTTTTTTTTTTGAGGGTCAGTGGAACACAGTATAAATCCCGGCTCGCTCAAGTCCTTCAGGCAGAGAATTTGGGCAATACATATGGAAATACTTTTGTCTGTTGTTCTCTACTCTGCACCCCTCCCGAACAGAACATACATTTGCGTTGCAGTATAAAAACCACCCGAGCCTGGAGTAATGTATACAATTCAATAATACATGAAATTCAAAGCCACGCATTAATCACACTGGTGTTTAACTTTCAGATTTTAAACCCTGCAGGTTGGCTGCCCTTTGTTCTGCTAAGTGGAAGGGGGCATTCCAGCCTCTCCGTGCAGAGTTCAAAAGCTGCCTCGGGTAACAAGTGCAATTGGCTTTATAGACCTCATTGTATTCTCCCTCCGGGGCACAGGGAGAAGCTACTGCACAGGTTGGCCCCTTATCGGGCTGTTCAAAGGAAGCAAAGTTTGGATAGCAAAGGTTTGGCAGGTCAGTGAGAGGGGTTGCTTGCGGGTTCAGGAGGCCAAGCTGGGAAAAAAATGATGATGCTGCAAGTCAGAATCCAGCTGCGTTGGCAGGTTTGGGCAGGAGGAGCAAGTTAGACAACAAACACTCCTTTCCTCCCATCACCATCCCCTTTCCAAGCCCCTTGTTTTCATTAGGACTAGCCCATTTGCAGACTTTTTGTGAAAAGCATTTCAGGTTGGAGTGCTTGTCTCTGAAGTGCCTTTGTGTGTTGGATTATTAATAATTCTACTCTGTGGTTACCTTTTGTCCAGGATTCACTCATTCCAGCACCTTATCTTCCTTGTCTCTGGCTGTTCAGACCCTTTATTTCCACCCTACTCAAAATGCTGTTGAGGGTATAGTAGCTTCTCAATACCTGAAGGGGGGGGCTACAAAAAGCCTGGGGTAGGACTTTTAAATAGGGTTCAGAGTGCCAGGACTAGGAGCAATGGATGCAAATTGGAAGAGGGTAGATTTAGGCTGGATAGAAGAAAGAAGTTCTTTCCTGTGAGGCTGCTGAGACACATGATCAGGTTGCCCAGAGTGGTTGTGTATGCTCTCTCCCTGAGATGTTTAAGGCCAGGCTGGATGAACCACTGAGCAATGTGGTCTAGTGAGAGGTGCTCCTGCCCATGGCTGAGGGGTTGGAACTAGATGATCTTTAAGGTCCCTTCCAACCCAAACGATTCTATGATTTTTGCAGCCATTCTGGCTTCTCAGGGCTCCACACAGCCAAATTAAGCCTGAGGGAGCAAAGACTATTCTGCTGCCTTTCAGCAGCCTGCTGCTGTAGAAACTTGCCTACCTGCTAATACCTGCTCTGGCCTTAGTTACAAATCCCAGTGGGGCGCTGTGGTTCATCAGAGAATAAATTTATTTGCAGTAACTGATTTTCATTTGGGTTATAGACCTGGGTGATCCAGACCTAGTGAGATGTGTCAGTGGTGATGATTGTGCTGTGGCTGCAGAGATATAGGAAGGAACTTCAAGTGGACCAACGTGAGGGGCTGTTAGCAGTCTAACTGTCGCATCGTTGAGGTTAAGAGGGGACCAAAACCTCACCAAAAATCAGGTAAATGGCAATTAGTCTTTAATATTTTGGCCATTGGGTAGTAATAGGCTGTAATGACTTGTCCTCCAGCTTCCAAATCCCAATGTGTCATTTCAGCTAAGACCAGAACTTGAGATGTTGGGTCTGAATGATGGAGATGCAATGAGTGTCCCAAGAGCATGTATAAACATCCCAGTAAACAGGGTGAGGGACTGACTTTTTTAGAAATAAACACACTGTGTGACTTAGTGCAAGTACCCATCACTAGTAGAATGAGCCTGAACTTTAAAGTTAAATGGTCTAAGCTCCTGAGAGTCTAAAGGTTGTACACAGTGGATCAAAATGCCAATACTGCAGGCATATCAGAGGTGTAGCCTTGGATTATGAGATGACCTCCTGCTGGTGGGTCATCCAAGGGCATTTTCTATGCTAAAGTCAGCTTCTGATGGTACAAATCAATAGCAGGCACTGGAGTGCTGGGAGAGTTTGATCTTAAGATGTCCTCTCCAAAACTTAAGCAGCAGAATAAAGAGGTCTTGTAACAGGAGGTGGAATTCAAATGGCTTTTAGGATCAAATAGTAAATTCATCACTCTTACTTACAAAATTGTGGGCTGACAAGGAGAGCAGAGACAGCATGATCTGAAGAGTCTCATATACGGTACAAATATAGAGGTGCAAGAAAGGGCATAGTTTTCCTGTGCTGTCAGCTGGAAAGAAAATAGTTTATGCAACAACGCTGAATTTAACTCACAGTTTTAAAGTATATATTGTTCTTGTAAGGCCATGCTGGGGTTTTAATGAAGCAAATGGCAAAGCTCCCACTGACAGGGGTTTGGCCCTCAGCAACTTGGGTTCCGAAAGTTATTCAATTATGTGCTATATGTAGAAAGAGGAAAGTTTCCAACCTATCAAGCTTTGATGCAAGGATGAATTGTGTCCTTTAAGCTGCAGATATTTCCCAGAGGCCAGGTTATTGAGTAGCCCCTTGGAGTTTTAGTGAGAGATCACACAAATAGCTTCCCAAACTTTCTCCTGATGTTTTAGCACTCTCCCAAGTAAATGACAACACGTGGAGCAGGCTTTTCAAAGGCACCCTGTCCCCATTTTAAGGGCTATGTTAACTTGAAATGGATATAAAATCAGGTGTCTAACTTAGGCAATCCCTAGTCTTTCACTGTTCAAGGCTACCATAAAGAGCAGTGGTAGTTAGGAGATAGTGGGAGCTCTTGGAGAAGTTCTTTTGACTTAAATAGGAAAAGGACTCCTATTCCTATAGCTAGGAATACTCTTTGAGAGAGTCTGAAGTTAATGTGAAGCAACAAGTTGCATCTAAAAGCACTTTTCCTTGGAAAGCAATGCCTGATGAAAGACTTGCAGCCTCTCTTCAGTTCATATGGTGGCAAAAAGGTATTTTAGCCACACTGCAGGCAGCCAGATAGTTCATAAAAAGATTCAGTGACTTAACATGATCTTACTTGTATAGAACTTGCTCTTCTTTGATCCAACTAACTCAATCCAGGAGGGATTCAAAAGGAGAGAAATAAAATGTTTCTAATTAAAACTTTGAAATAAAGTTTGCAAGGAAAAAAATAACCCATACCAACAGAAGAACATCAATTGTAGAATTATTTCATTTAAAGAGTTTCCTAATTCTCCCCATGTTTCGACATGAAAGGTGGGTCTGTAGCCAGCTTGTTAAGTGGAATCACTTGGCTACTGGCCCACACACATGGGTAACAAGCCAATTTCTGCCCTCCCTCCTCCCTGCACTGCTGATGTGCTGCAGCGTGGCAGGAGGAGACAGATGGACTGGAGCAGGAGCACAGCAACAATTGGCAGAGTCAGCAGTTGATTGGATGCCATTTTCACAGCTGCTGGATGTTTGAAATTTGGGAAAGGAAAGCCAACTCTTGATTTTAAGGCAAGGTTAATTCCAGTCCTTTAGTGCCTCAACGGGGAGCAAGCGGGAGTGACAAAGCCTTTGAGATTTTGCAACTTGTGTGCAGGCTTCTCCTTGTCAGCTTCTTAGAGTGACAAATAAGGAGGAAGGCTTTTATTTGTTGTTGTTAAATCTTTGGAGGGAAAAAGAGCATATGATATTCCATAAGCAGGTTTAGGTCAGGGCAAAACTTACTTGATCCTGAGTTTTGCTGCACTTTCAGTCATTCTCTCTGGCATCTGGTGCCCATTTATAAGGTACAAAATAAGGAATCACTTAAAAGCATGTGCAAGCAAATGTGAAATTTGTGCTAAAACAATGCACTGGGGGATTTTAATACAATAATTGACCCCTTCCTTGTTTGTCTGTCTAATGCTCACTTTGTTCTCTCTAGATCTCACAAGATATTGAATTTACGGGCTAGAGAAGGGCTGCAGACTAGAGAAAACAGAAAAATTTGCTGAGAAAGCAGAAGATTAGTTTAGTGGAAAAATCTTGTTTTCTCTGGGCAAATAGTACTTATTGTCCTTGTGATCAACACCAGATACTGTCCAGCAATGGCTTCTTGTTTTTCACTCCACTCTGAAAGAGTTCTTCTAACCACAGCAGTTCTTTTACGGCTTATATGGACCTGATAAAAAAATTCAAAGCACTGTACCATCCATTTCAGATAACAGCAGATCAGTACTGGAAACCTTCCACCTCACAAATTCCCAGCTACCAAAGAGATTTACAGACAGTAGTGACACCCATAAGCTCTCTTGCTCTTGTTCTGCACGTCTGTCATGCTGGAGGCTTTTTATATTTTGCAGGTAGATCTTAAATTTGTAGTATTAGAAGAAAGATGGTGAGCATTTTGTGGCTGGGAGGCTGGGAGGGAGAAATTATGTGTCTCTGATTTGGGGTGAATCATTGTGCTCAGTACTGCATGGATACTGTGAGACCTGCATCCTGTCACCATGGTTTGAAGTGCTCGTTCATCCCTGGAGATGTTTAAAAAACAGACAGAAATGGTTTAGTGATGGATTTTGTCAGAGTCAGGTTGATGGTTAGACTCGATCAACTGAAAAGTCCCTTCCAGCCTGGGCAGTTCTATGATTCTTTGACCCAGAATATGCAACCTTTCTGGAAACTGAGAATTTGGTGCTTTCTGTGTTACTAGTCCCAGTGTCAGGGGAGCACTTCTGTTAGACTCAACTGAACTGGTCTGAAAGTGGAAACAGGGGCAAGAGCCACAATTTCAGTGGCATCTTTTCACTGGCGTCTCTTATCTGCATCTGTTGCTTGTCTCCAGTCATCCCAGACTATTCTCAAACACCCAGATCTGCCTGTTCTGGCTGAGACTACCTCAATCAACAGATTCAGTATTTCCTATTCTAACTCTTGAACTAATTAATGCTTAGGTCTCTCTCCAGCCTCTGATTCAGTCTGTTGCTTCCCAGATGCCAAACATCTCTTTGGATCCTGTAACCAGGCTTTTCTTGAGCTAGCAGAACAAGTTGCCAGCACGGTCTCATTGCTGTCAGTAGGGATGCTTTTATGAAGCCTCTTTGTTTCACAGCCTCTTAGTTTTACCTGTCCCCAGGAGCAGAGGAAGGATTGCCCAGCCAGGCCCTGATGCATGACATCCATTTGTCTCCCTTGGAAATCCCAAGTTTTGAGGTCTGATAATTAAGTGTTTCATTAAGCCTGATGCTGCGGTGGAGCCTGGAAAAGTATGTGCTGTGTGTTAGAGCACTTTCACATGCTGGAGTGTGGGCTTCTCTGCTAGAAACAGCAACTGGGGGAGAGCTGTGGCTGCTGTGTTGGATAAAATCTTTGCCTGAAAGGATCTGAGGGAGTCTCCATGCAGCTAATGGCAGCGTGTCCCAGTGACAGGCTGAACCCTGCACACAATGCACCACCTGCATCCTCTTCCTCAGGAACCTCCCCAAAGGAAGCAGAAGCAGAAGAGAAGAGATGTCCTTGGGGGAGGAAGAGACAGAGGAGGATATTGAGGAGGGCCAGAAAGTCCCGGGGAGCTGGAAGGCTGTCAGAAGGGAAAGACATGGCTGGAAGGGTCCCAACGACATTGAATGTGGGAAGGAGATTTTCTTTTCTGCATCTTTGGATGAACTGGAAGGTGTTGGACCATGTTGGTTCCCTGTCAGCTCCTTATCACCATATTCAGCAATCTCTCCAGAGCCCATCAGGAGCAAGATGTTTCTGGATGAATCACTTGGACTCAGAAGTTCTGCTCAGACACCGTAGGTGCAAAGTGCTCTTTGGACCTGTGGTTTGCTGCAGAACATACTGACCTATATCACATCTCCACTCAAAATCCTTTTTGTCCTGAGACACTGCTCATTGTAGAATCACAGAGTTGGAAGGGACCTTCAAAGGTCATCTAGTCCAACCCACCTGCATGATCAAAATAGTCTTATTTTAGAAAAAAACAAAATGATAATTAAATAGCAAACAATTTCAGTAAAGGGAATTAAATGTTAGAAGAAAACATAAGCTCCTGCTGCCAGGTTGTGCTGGAGTCAGCCATATCAGCATTGCATTGGCCACTCTGATTTCCCTGAGAGCCAGCTGGGCTTATGGGCTGTACAACAAAGGAAAAGCTTCTTATGATGCTGAGAAATTCCTGTTTAGGTCCTTGTGCACAGAAAGATGATACATACAGCCCTGGCTAGATAAAGGGTATTCTGCAGTTGGAAGAAAACACTGTGAGGCATTTCTTTTACACCAGTGGGAATGACCTGGGGCCTCTGCTTTTCTCTTCAGCTTGCTGTTTATTGCTCACAAACAATGGAAACAGCTCACATTTTAAGTGTTTGCTCATCTTAAAACCAAGACCCAATCAAAAAGGAACTCTTTGAAAGAAGTTTTCAGCAATAATTTACTTCACTATAATACGAACAAGCTTGAACTGAAACTTTTATGACCTATGACTTGTCAGATTTTTCTTCACAGACCTTACCCTTTAGCACATTTTTCATGATAATACAAGCCAATCTGTTTATTATTTTCAATTTTAAAAAGTAAGAAAAAAAAAAAGTATTGCATCCTCATGAAAATTGCTTCATTGTTGGGCTGTTGGAGTGGTCAGTGTAATATATCATTGTTTGATCTGGCAGCACCATCTATTTATAAGCTAGTATGTGTCAAACTGTTTTTTGGCAAAACTGGGAAGACACCTGGTTTAGTTTAGATTCCTCACTATGTAATTCCAAACATCTCTCGGTCCTCTTGGATTGAAAACGCAGGCTGGGATCCAGGCTTAAGAGTGCTGCTGTCATTCATGAGATGCGCAAGGGCCTCTGCTCTCAAGGTTCATGAGATCATAAATTCTTTTTAAATTTTTTTCTTTTTTTTTTGTTGTTCAAGTCTAGGCACAGACCCAAAGGAGGGTATATATTAATTGCAAGGAAGGCAGTTTGCTCTTTGTGAGGGAGGTGCCTGTATTGACCAACAGAGGTAGCAGCAAGGAAGTTTGCTGATGAGATCAAGAGGAGTGGGTCACCCCTGCATAGAACTTGAGAAGAAAGCACAACCCTGGGCCACGTTTGGGAATGGAGATTAGAAAAAGTGAAGTCCCTGCTCGCTGCAGGGGAGTTGGACTAGATGACCTTTGAAAGGTCCCTTCCAACTCAACGCATTCTGTGTTTCTAAGTTTAAGGGAGCTGATGTTTTCCAGCTTGCTCTTGGAATGCACTGTTCAGTAACAGCACAATAATGGCTTTACAGAGGTATCTTTGTAGTTTACTGGTTCTCTCTTGTGAGGGCTGATGTATGACATACTGGATCTGAGCTATATTTTAACACAGGGCCCCTTTTGAGTCAGCTAGATCGTGCTATTAGGTGAGATTCAGGGGGCACGTGTCACTGTTGCCTGGCTGTAAAGTTCAAGAGCTTGTACTGATGGCTTTAAACTGCAATTGTTTACAGGTCTCATAAAGGGCACGGGGATCATCACTGTCAAGTGACTGGGATGGCAAGAGGTGTAATACATAATACTGCTGTGCTTGTTCAGCACTTACATAAATGCAGTCGTGAAGATGAGAGAGAGAGAGGAGGAGGAGATAGAAAAAAGAATAATGTAGATCCTGACCATACTCTGTGTTCCTGGTAAAACCAGTGAACTTGGTTCTCTCTGGCCAAGAACATCATTCCCATGTTCAGCCTTTAGCAGGCTTTGTTATTCCTCTGTGGTGGATCTTCTCTCTTCTAACCGAGAAAGAGCCCTTTGCGAGGAGCTGGCCAGTTGTCTAAATAGGCTCCAGCCCCTCTTTGATTATTTTCTCTTGATCCTCCTGGTGAGGGAGATAGGTGGTCTGGAAAACAAGAGTCCAAGTGAAATGGTTCATGCCCAGAGCAGCTAAGCAAAAATATGCTTTGAGGCCAACTTATTTTTCATAATTTATCTTGTAATGTAAGCCAATGCAGTAGTTTCAGACAAATTTATTTTAAGCCTTAAAGGGCAAAAGACTTGTATATTTAACCACAGGCTAAGTTTGACTTAAGTACACTGAAGTCAGCAATGACTGTTACCTCCATGACCTCCTATCTCCTACTATGCAAAGTCCTTCTGTTTCTGCAGCCTGGGTTTAGAAACTCCTAGGTAATAAAACCTCACCAGTGCACCGGGGAGAAGAAACTGAAGAAAAAAAGTCTTAGTTTTCTATGAAAAGTGTGACCTGGTCTGGGTGTTCCTGCTTACCATCTTTTCTTTGCCTCTGAATAAGGAGCATGTGACTTGAAGTTTGTTTTCTTCAGAGTATTTGCATGTGGAAAGAGGTAACTATTTTAAGGAAGGAAATGGTCATGTGATGACTTTTTGCCATGAAAAGAGTGACCTGGTCTAGGTGTTCCTGCTCCAGCAGGAGGATTGGACTAGATGATCTCTTGAGATCCCTCCCAATTCTGACATTCTATGATTCTGTGACTGTTTGGGTGCTGTTTAGGTTATTTGTGGATTCTGATATCTGAAATCCACCCAGCTTACACTCTAAGTACCTAATTGGTTCACTGGATCTGGCCCTAACTATTTCTTCCATTCAAAATATGAAGTCTCATCTTCCTAATAATGAAGCACCTTCTCTGACAAGGCCATTTTTTTTCTTAGTTGTCTGATACCAGTTCCAGGCTACTTAAATTAATGGCAATTACCTGAATATGCATGACAATTACCTTCATTGAAAGCCAGGCAATATCTGTGCCAGCTTTGTCTCTGATGGTTTCTAGGTCTGGAAAGATGGATAAACTCAGAACCTAGAGAAGGTAAAAGAAAACACTAACAGGACTCAGTAAAGGGCTACATTTTCTGCTTTTGTATCTGAGATTCTTTCCTGTACATCTTGCAGAAGCACTGGGACAGACATATCCTCCACTATATAATTTCTTCGAGCACATATTACGTTTGAGTTCTTACTCAGTGAGAGAAAGCAGGATGTTGTGGATTGGAAGCATTTCATAATGGACTCTGTGTGGACTGAGAATTCAGTCCTGGAGACAATGAAACATTTTCATATTTGGTTTTCCTGTAGAAGCAGCACTTTCCAGCTTCTTGAGATTTAAGAGAAACTGTGAACATCTTTCACAGCTTTTAATTGTAATATTGAATTTTTATACATTTCTATCTCTGTGTCCAGAGCCTAGGACAACTGCAGACTGCAGTAGATTAACATTCCTTAACAAATTTGAACACAGACTGTTACCCACCTGTCCTTGAAGGACATGAATGTGCTTCAGTTTCCTGTAAGGGGTGACATTTTATTTCTTGTTTTGCCAGTTTGCAAGATCCCAAATTCGTACATTATCTGAACTGTAGGACTTTGTTGGAAAACTGCTTTCTTGGACACAATGTGCCAACACTTGTCCAACAGTGAGAGAGCAGAGATTCACGGTAATAGGAATATGACTTAAAGTATCACGTGTAAGAATGTCTTTTTACCCTGCAGTCAAAAACACATCTTTGTTCTGCTCCCTTAATGCTTCTGACTTCTCTCATTATTATATCAGCTCATTACAACTAATGAGCTCAATCTTTTATATTTGTCCTTAATATCATAAAGACAGAGAAGATATAAGCAGTTGGATCAACTAAATAATTTTGTCTTCCATTTGCAATATAGAATCCCAGTATGAGATCCTTGACTCTCTTGATTGCTTATTAGCTGAGCCCCAACAATGAATGCCCCTTCTACCTCATAGGAAAAAGCATGGCCTGTTCCAGTGGTGGAGGAATAGATTAGTTTTATGAGGGTGTTACACAAAACACCCCAAGCTGGTAGATTCTGATTTTTATTTGGTGGTAATCTTGATCAATGGCAGCTAAATCATTTACAGAAGAAAAAATAGATGGCAGGAAAATTTCACGTTTCTATTCCAGCTGTGCAATGGGACCTTGGGTTTTCCCCCTCCCGTCCTCTCCTCCCTGAGCTTGTCAGCAGTAAGAATTCATTGTAATAAAAGCCAGACTTATTTCCAATGCAGGTGTTTCTAGAGTGATTGTAATCTTTCTGATTAACTGCATCTGCAAGAGATCTCATCATTACAAGCAAAGCAGGAGTTATGAAGGAAGGTGCCCCTAAAGCAGTGAACTGGCAATGAAATTAATGTTATAGGCTCTGAGACATGGGATTGCATGGGGAGTTTGGAAATACAGTAAGGATAGGTCTGAAGATGCCATTATGCCACCAAATTCTTTGAAGGTCACGGCAGAATAATGGACTGGCAAAGGCAAAGGAGCCCGATGTGATTAGGTAGTGCTGAAATCCATCTTTTGGAGATTAAGCTGCATTACTAAGATCAGGGGCCCTTATCAAACTCAGTCCCTGCAGGCTGCTCTAAGTCATCTGCCCTAAGCCATCAAGGAAATGGCTGCAGAAAAATAAAGTGCTGATCTTGTGAAAATAGAATTTTACTGCTCGTGAAAGTCCCCAGGATGACAGCCATGGAGGCTGGGATCTGGTTTCCTCACACAGAGCAACAACATACGGTTTGCTACATTGCAAACCCAGTGGTCTCATGCTGAATTTGGAATAACAAGATTTAATTGAGAGCAAAATTGATTAACAGTTGCTAATCAAGGCCACATTTTTTTTTTCCTTCTAGCCTCTTAGTTGGGGCATGTGAAACATTTGCAAATGGTTGTCATTCCAAGCTGAAGTTTCAGTGAGAGCAGGATGAATTTACACATGTAAAATGCACATGGTGTAACCTGCCTGGAGGTTTTCATTGTCTTCATTGACAACAGTCTGAGTGGATATGTCACAAAAGGGTGGGACTGGCTATGGTTGGGTGGACCACAGCTTCCTGATGGCAACATTATCCCCTTCTGCCAAGTCCTACTGCTGCTGGCAGATCTTACTCCAGACCTCGCTTGTTTGCCTGGGCTGAGATTTCTTTCCCTAATGCCCATCACTATTCTGAGCCCTCAAGACATAACAGGATACCTTCCCCACAGCAACTTTCTTGAGGTGAGAAACTACTTCTGTACAATCAGGTGCAAAAATTGATGCTTATCCAGGAGTGTGTTAGGATTTCGAGGCCAGGTTGGACCAGACTTTGAGCAACTGGTCTAGTGGGAGGTATCACTGCCCAGCGCAGAGGCTTGGAACCAGATGGTCTTTGAGGTCCCTTGCAACCCAAACCATTCTATGAGTCTGTGATTTGAAGCCTTGAGTGTCAGTCCAAACTCCTCTTTTTAAGATAATCCATTGTGTTTTGTGGATCCAGCTGACATATGGGTGTGTGGCACAATTAAAGTGTCCCTTCTCTGCTAGAGGCATGGCAGTTCTTTGGTTTTCCCATCTTTATTTGTAGAGAGACAAATGAAAAGGAATCCTTCAGTGTCATACAGCTGTGACCTGAAGTCAGAAGGCTGGTGAAGTTGTTACTGGAGGAGATCCAGTCGCAGAAAGAAAAATTCTTGCCAAATCAGCAAGAGAAAGTTGAGTGAAATATGTTTGAACAGTCTGATTGTTCAGCCATCTACGCAGCTGGTTTAATAGAGGAAACAGTTATTCCTGGGTAATTGGGAGCAACTATGTGTATATGTGTACAAAAAACTATAAAAATATGGATGGAACAATCTTTTTAGTTGTCACCATTTCTCTCGGTGAGAGGTCTGGAATCCCAGGGTAGCAGGGGGAGAAGTCAAACCTAAAAATGCAGTGTTGGTAGCCTCTCACTCCGTCTCCCCCAGTAATCCCCTACTTTGTCATCTGAGTACATGGCTCCGGATACTGCTGAGCTCTTGTTCTGTGTGGTGGGAGATGGTGTTTCACACACACCAAGCAGCTGTCCCTGTTCTGGCCTGCCTCAACAAGCCATACCCCATTTCCTTTGCTTCATCAAATATCATGAAACAGGGAGAACCATTTGGATTAGTGAACCTGGTTGCACAATCTGCAGATGGAGTTTCATCAACAGCTAAATATCAGTGCAGAACCACGGCATGGACTTGTAAGGAAAACGTTTCAAGTACTCCACTCTGCATTCATTTGCATTCTAGGACTTGGCAGCAGGGTTTTTTTGTTTTTTCAGGATACCACAAGAAGTTAATCTTTTCCCTTCATACATTTACCCTTCCCTGCCATTCTGTGTCCCTGGGCTAAGAGCAACACACAGCAGCTCTCTGGATTTGGCTCTTCCAGTGCCAGCTGAAGGGTTAAACTGAGCCCCAAGCACTTGTTCTTCCAACAAAGCCTGCACTTCTCACTCTCCAGGATTTACGGTCATCTAGTCACATGCTAAAAACATTATTGGAAAAATATGTAAATGAAAGTTAATAAGTGTAGCAGAGCGGTGTAAAAGCAGACTTATTAGCAACAGGATGCATGGCTCTGCACATGCTATGTTTCTTTTGCTGGAAACATCATCAAAGCTCTTTCCAAGGCTCCGAGGCCCAGCTGGATTTTGCATCTTTCTGCATCAGCCCTGAGCCAAAGCTGAATTCACAGGTGAAGTTGACACCACAGCACATGGGGAGGTGCCTGGGTTGCACTTCTGTCCCTCGCCCGGGCTGCAGTTTTGGCTCCCAGGAGAAGCAGAGGTCTCCTGAGGAGAACTGTTGGGTAGGACTTTGCTGAAAATAGTAATTAAGAAAAATGGTGCAAAGGGCAGCTTTGCTTCTGCATTAGGAATTTAACAAAGCTTTGGCCTTTCAGCTGAAAATACACATCACAGCTATTCCCTTTCCAAGCCCACTGGAGCTTTTTCCCCCTCTAGAAGCTGTGTGTCTTTTTGCCAGCAGCTCACAGGGCTTCAACCTTGTTGTGCTTCAACCTTGTTCATTTCTCCCACTGCTGGCAAAGAAGTTTTAGACTTGAATAGCAAAACACTAGTGTCACAAAACACATCTGCTGTCACTGCCCACGTGGCTTATGGCAATGATTTCTCAGTGGTGGCAGTGGCAACCAGCCTGGGCACAGGAGACTGAGTAGAAAGAGCAGAGATCCATTACCCCAGAGAATCTGCCTGTGTAACAGCCAGTGATTTCAGTCCCGTGGTACCCCAGAGGAGAATCAGAGCCAGGTTCATGAGTATCCGTAAGTTTTCAGGAAAAAGTCTAGAATGTAAAATTTGGGGATTAGTATTGTGTCATACACTAGGTGTACTTGACCTACACTCTGCAGAGCCTCTCTCAAATTCCATAACAGAGGCTGTCAGCAAGCCAGGACAAGTCCCATTCTGCAGCCTAGAGCTAGAACCAGAGTCCCCACTGAGCTCCCTGCCTGTAATGGCATTTTCTCTTTGATTGCCTGGACACCATGGATCCCTTGTGCATCACAAGCAGAGCTCTGGGAGCAGGAGCCAGGTCTGTGCGGCTGGGAGGACAGCACTGCTCTCCAGAGGGCCCACTGCCCAGGTCCACGCGGTGCACCAGCGAGCCAGGGATTCTGCTGCACACATTGAGAACCAGATGGGTTGATTCAAGTCACCTTAAATCTGGTCTTTGGAAACCCCAGAGACCTTGAACAATAACAACAAAACCAGCGTGTGACTAAAAGCTGGAATGAGGCACTGCCAGCATTTCTCTTGGCAACCCATCACTCTAAGAATCTGCTTCTTGCCACACTTGTGCGAGGCACATTATTGAACATTTCCTGACTATTTGCCTAGGATGCTATAAATGCTGTCCAAATAGCAGGGTCTTGCCTGCTGCTTTGATACATCTGGCTAAATTGCATTAAGGAGCATGCCAGAGGCTGATGGAGTCCCCACAGGACGTACTCTGTCTGTCAGGCTCTCCGAAGAGCCTGGGTGATGAATGATAGAGCTGACATTAAACAGCTTGCCTGCAATGTTTTGCAAGTATCCCTCCCCAGCAGCTCGCCTGCTGCCCCGTCTTCTAGGAGATAACCCAGCACAACAGTAACATTACCTCATTAAGAAAGCTAGCTCTAATTGAAAACAGACAGGGCATCACCTCCCTTCTATTAGCTTGGAGGGTCCACCCTGCCATTTCAATTAATTGTTGGAAGAGTGATGTTGTTAGAAATAGATGGGTTGGATATGACGAAAGTGAGCATCAACAATAAAAATTGGAATTACGAGGCCTTCAGATGTTCGTGCCATACTCTGGAGGGGATATATGTACATGGGAGGTGTGTGTATGTGAGATTTTTCCATCCATAGCTTAGAAGAAATGGAGAGGCATGATTTTGTCCAAACCTCATGTTATTACCATCCAGATGTATTGTTTAGACCCAAATTCAGTATCTCTACTTGCCTGTACTCAAAGAAAGAACTTACCAGCTGAGGAATATCAAGAACAATTGACAGGACACCTATGGCAGAGTCTTCTACAAACATCCTGTCACATCAGCTCTTCTGTTCTTCCCATTACTCTGAGTTTTAGGGTAAAGAGAGGCCAGGTAAGAGATGAATTCGTCTGGCCCTTGAATGGATGGAAAGGAAGGGGAAAATGGATCATATCCATGAACTCACAGCTCAGTTTTCATGGCACTCTGGTTTTTCTTCCCTGAAGACTCTCTGGTTTATTTTAAACCAAAGGTTTTAAGTTCAAAAAATGACTTAATTTGGAATAATTTGAAGCAAGCCAGTAGCATCACTTAAGTCACTACTTCTTTTGCCTTTTCTTTCTATGGAAGGTTTGGCTCAAAGCACTGCCATGGTTTGTGCAGAATTCTTGGTGCAGGAGCAGTCTGACAGAATGGAAGCTCTTTTGACTTCAGGGTTTGATGGTCACCACCTGACTGACAAACCTAAGGCCCCCAGGAGACGACCACAGGCTTCAGTGAGCCCATTCCATGCTTCCCCTTTGGGTATGTCAATAGAAACAGTTGTGTTGTTTGCTGGTGAGACAAAAATCTGAGTTTTTTTCATAGAATCACATGGTTGAAAGGGATCTTCAAAGGTCCAGTCCAACCCCCTTGCAGTGAGCAGGAACATCCTGCACTAAATGAGGTTGCTCAGAACTTCATCAAGCCTGGTCTTCAATGTCTCCAGGGATAGGGTCTCCACCCCTCCTCTGGGCAACCTGTGCCAGTGTTTCACCACCCTCACGAGGAATAACTTCCTGATGTCTGATCTGACCCTGCCTTGCTCTGGTTTCAAACCACTGCCCCTCATCCTATTGCTCCATGCCCCGACAAACAGCTCCTCCTCAGCTTTCCTGTAGCCCCTTCAGGTGCTAGGAGGCTGCTATGAGGTCCCCCCTCATCATTCTCTTCAGGTTTAACAGCCCCAGCTTTTTCATGTGTATCAGTTTCCTGGCATGGTTTGTCATGCTACTGCTCCCAGGCCAAAGTTTGGCAGGTGAGGGAAGAAACTCCAACCCAGCCACGCCAGAAGCAGCAGGAGGCACAGCCTGCATCTATCCTGTGGGGCACTGGTTTCAGCAAGGCAGTAGGAGAATAACTTTCCTGTAGTCTTGGCTGTTCACCTCTAACCTCAGAGCACCAGAGCTCACTTCTTTACCTTTCCCTTGACCTCTATTCTTGACATCCCCACTTAGGAGCCCCTTGTTTGGATGGTGTGTTTAGTTCATATTAGACTGGTCTGTAGCCAAGATATAAGAGTACCTATGGCTTCATGTTTCTTTCTGGGAGGCCCAGAATCATAGAATCATAGAATAGTTTGGGTTNCCATCTGCACTTTGGCACCACATGCTTGGTCAAGGCAGGACCACACTGCTGCTTTATTAGCTGGTCTTTTGGATGAAACTTCTAGAAGAACTCAGTAGAATGTCTAAGTTCATCACATGCTTAGTGGAAACAGGTGTCCTGGAAGAAGGTTACTCATCTGCTCTGTGTGTCTCTGCCCGAGCAAATGTTTGGCTCAGAAGCCAAGCAAGGGAATTGAGATTTAAAACCAAAAAGCTAGATTTAATGCTCACCTTAATATGTATTTGGGGACCTAAGAATGGATTTCAAGGGCCAGTTTGGATCCTTGCCCAAATTTTAGTCCCCACTGTCAAGGCTCAGGTGCAATCAGAAAAAAAAAAAAGGGTTTCTTATTTCTGAGTTCTCCAGTTTCTGGTTCCTGCCAGTGTTCAAAGTGAGACTGTCAAGTGCTCCAAAAACATCTGTTTTCTAGCAAGACCTGAAGACACGGAAATGTACCAAGAAAACCTGTTATCAGAAGATCTTCAGTCTAGTTATAGAAGGTCATCTGGAGAGGGCAGGAAGCATTAGCAAAACTGGCGGACGTTTTGAGGTGCTTCTGTGAGTATTTACAGCACAATTTAACTGGGTTCTCAGAGCCATAACTGGCCTCTCAGCTCCACATGGACTCCTACCCCTCTGTCTGTGATGGTGTTCTTTTAATTCGTTAAGCATTCTCCCTGTTGGACGTGACATACAGAACTCCTCATTATGCTTTAAAGTGTTAGAGGTTTTAAAAACAAAAGGAACCCAGCCAATAAATTACCTTTTCAATTTCTTCGTTCTAACAATAATCTGAAATAGTCATAAAATCAAGAGGAAATAATAAAATTCAATATTCAGATATGTTAATAACGAAGTTGAAATGGCTTTTAAAAACTCTCAACCTCAGTCTGTGCTGTATCCTGCCTGGTAGTTCCTTAAGGGATCTCTTATGGTGTAAAAGTGGCAAAAGTTCTAGTAGAGTAGAGAGGAGAGGAGACTTCTTCAGTGGTAAGACCCACTCATCCATCTGAAACTAGTTCCATATCAAAGAATCATAGAATGGTTTGGGTTGGAAGGGACTTCAAAGATCATATAGTTCCAACCCCCCTGCCATAGGCAGGGACACCTCCCACCAAACCAGGTTGCTCAGTGCCTCATCCAGCCTATCCTTCAACACCTCCAGAGAGGAGGCATTCACAGCCTCTCTGGGCAACCTGTTCCAGTGTCTCACCACCCTCACAGGAAAGAATTTCTTTCTTCTCTCCAGCCTAAATCTGCTCTCTTCCAATTTACATCCATTACTCCTAGTCGTGCCATCCTAGACCCTATTAAATAGTCCTGCCCCAGCCTTTCTGTAGTCTCCTTTCAGGTACTGAGAAGCTACTGTGAGGTCCCCTCTGAGCCTTCTCTTCTCCAGGCTGAACAACCCCAACTCCTTCAGCCTGTTCTCATAAGGGAGGTGCTCCAGCCTTCTGATCATCTTTGTGGCCCTCCTCTGGACCTGCTCTAACCTCAGTGTCCTTCTTACATTTGCACACAACGAGATAACTGCAAATGAAATTGTTTGCAGCCATGGAAAACTGCTTTAGGAGGGGTTAGAATCTGTTGTTCTCGGAGTAGTTAGGCAGATCAGTTTGTGATCCTGCAAGGATCATGTCACACATCTGTCCCTCAGAAACATGAACTTCCAAATTCACCTTGCCTAAGTAGTAAACTGCTGCTTTCCTCTTCTATTCTACTCATCACGACATTTGTAGCCATGATATGGCAACTCTTGAAACATCCTGTTTTCTTTCAGAAGGGTCAGGGCAGGTACAGTTCAGGAGCATCTTTCCTGTGGGAAGATCACATTACAAGATCATCTACTTCAAGTTGTCTTCAAGAAGCTACCACAGTACCTTAGCATGTCCTTGTTGTGTGATGAGAAATAGAAGGATGAAACAAAGGAAAAGTTGCCTGACAAACTTTTCCTGACAGCACAAGGACAATGCTCCTCTCCACAAAGAGGAGTCTAAGCAAGTCATGGCAGGTAATGGGTCACCTCATTTAGATCTGTCCTGACAAATGCAGATGTTGGGCACATCTAGCTTTCTAATGCACTAGGAGACAGTGCTTTTATAGTCCAAGTTACTTCACTAATCAAGGTAATTGGTTTCAGATGAAAACAGCTACACTCCCTCATGCCTGCCTCTTGGCAGACCAAGCAGACACCTGCACTAAATAACCAGGGCTTTTTTAGATTTTTTTTTTTTTAGATTTTTTTTTTAATTTTTAATGCTTCTGTTAATACACGAGGCTGTTCAGCAAGATTCAGACTTTTAGGAATTCTGTATTAGCAAGACCTCAAGACTTTGTGTTTCTCTGCAAAAGAAGAAACTCACTTGAATCTCTGGCCCTGAGGGCCTCTCACATTTGATGGGAACAGACAAACACCTACACCTTGGTCTGCAACTCTGCATGAGGATGTGTCAGGTACTTCAGGGCTGTCTGCATCAGGCAAACTCCTGTACTTCTACATTCCATTAATGGAGAAACTGCTCCACTTAAGAAGCTTATTTGAATGCAGTCAGTTATTTATTTTAACTTCTTTTACTGCAGGCTGAGTCCTTTAAGTAAGACTCCCAAACAGAGCTTATTAGAGAATACTTCTCTCATTCACTAAAAACTGGGAATCTCAGGCTTTTCTCCTGCTGAAAGTCATTACAAAACCAGAAAAAGCTCACAATAGACTAAACTTATTCCACTGAGATGTGGTAAAGCCCATCTTCCCTCCTGGACGAGCCTCTCAGGATATTCAGAGTTGTCTTGGCATTAAGTAAAGATGCTTTTCAAAAGAGTTTTAACTGAGAAATTTTCCAGGAGAAGACATGTCAAAAATGGTCCTAACCAGACCTCACAATAGAGTCAATTTTGGGAGGTTCAATGGTTAATTCCAGCTTCTAGCTCTGTTGCAGGCAGGATTTGACACAGCTGGGACTGGTTAAATAAGAAACTCGAGACTCACGATGACACTATTGCAGGCTTAAACATTCGCCTGGGCTAATGACAACAGATCCCTCTCCTCTCAGCACCAAAGGTAACAACCAAAATAGCCTTGGATGTGTCTTGCTCATTTGCAGATCCGGGATGTTTTGGGCTGTACTGCACAAATCCCTCAGCACAGACGCGGGTGTGATCTTGACTTGCAGCAAGTAAACAGGGCACACTCTTGACCTCAGCTTCTCACTGATGCTTAGACTCCCTGTTTTAACTCTAACCTTTCAATTCCCACAATCCCCTTCCAAGGGGGAAGGGTCTCTAATTCCCCACAAGCCCTCTAGAACATAAACACAACGCTAACCTTCAGACAGAAGAATTTATTTGCCTAAGAAAGCTTTTCCAGAGAATGAACTAGTTCCTGACTGTAGAATTAGAGTTTAGCCATATAAACTCACTTTGGGGTCTGTAGTACAGGATATGAACATGAATGAAATGTTAAAAATATGCATTGAGAATAAAAGCTCTCCTTAAATCTCCCTTATTGTATAAGCTGCTATGAATTAAAGCCCTTTCAGGCTGATTTTTAGTCATCAACGTAATTATTTAGGAGCTTTTTCCAGACCAGTGTTTTTTACAAGTATTTTAACAACCTGCAAATCAGGAAACTGTAAATCAGAGAAATGAATTGAAATCAGCAATCACAAGGCAAGAGGCCCCTGGCAGAGAGTGGGACAGCGTGCCCTGAATAGCAGCAGCTCTGTTCCTGTGCTTGCAAACACCAGGAATGGCTGAGCTAAAAGGCACTAGAGCCCAGGACTCAACAAGGTTCAGAGTATTCAATTCCAATGCTTTGAGCCAGAACACACTCAAATCCCATTCTCATGGTGAAAGATGGGGCATAGCAACACCCTGGGTTTGGATTCTCTCCTTCCTCCTCTCAAAGCAGCACAAATCTAAACTCAAAAGCTCTTTGCAAGCATCTTCCTTTCCCCAAAATGAATCAGTTCTGCTTCACTTGCGAGCACCAAACTTGAGGCAGTAAATTTGTAAACCTTAGAAAGAGTGAACTTTAAGTTCAGAGCCATGTAAGTATAGCTGTCTGCTTGCTAGAGGTGCACTCCATCATCAGCTTGTGGCAGCCTCACCTCAAAGCAGAATTCAGAACCCTTTTTCCTGGAGTTAGTATGACCTTATTTTCCCTGAAAGAAGGAAGAGGTGCCAGTGGTTACACAACCTTTCCTGGGCTGGATTTCTGACCTTTCCTATGAGACAGAAACTGTCTGTGAGGGAAGTCTGAAATCACTAAGGAAAAGCAAAGTTTTACAGTCTGATGGATTGGTCCAGCAAGATTGGAGAAGATTGTTTTTCCCTAAGTCAGAGCTCTCGAGTGTCCCAAATGCAACACAGATCTCATTCTGCAAGAAGAGTGGAGGAGAAGCATATTAAGTCTCAGTACAGGGATTCATTGACATGGGGGCCCATCTGAATGTGGTCGTGTAGTTCTTCATCAGGTTATTGCTTAGGACATTTACCAGGGCAATCTACAGCAAAGCTTCAGTTATTTGAAAAATCTGTAAAGATGTAAAACTTAAAAAATAAAAATTAAACCCTGAGGAGCCACTTCTACAGCCAGATACTCGAGGCTGCATTAGAGGTTACTTACCCTTGGCTGTACCCACACCCAGGGAGTGCATAAAAGGACAATTCTGGGACCTTCTCTCTCATAAGATGACTGAGGTTTGGGAAAAAGACTGAGAGGAAGATAAATAGGCTGTATGAATCTTGTTCTTTGCTGAATAATAGTATTTCCTATATAAGCCTGAGAAGAGGCTTTCTATTGTTTCTGAGAGACTTTGTGGGCTTTTTTTCTCATTCTCTCTCCAGAGTTTTCCCTGGGCTTTGCAAGTTTCTCTTCTAGCACAGAATAGACTAGTGTTCTATAAAGCAAAGTGATGGCTCTCCTTGCTGAACTTCCTTCCATAAGGAAAAAGCACTGGGGTTACTGGGAGGGCTGGCAGCAATATCTTAAACAGTCTTTTGAAAGTTTTTCTTTAAAAAAAAAAAAAATTAAAAATCATAGGAAACAACACATACAAAGATACTCAGTGCTCCCCTCTCCTTGTCAGAAATGCTGGCAGCTGCTTCGAGGAGCTGGGAAAAAAAAAAAAATCATCATTCTACTTCAGGCAGCTTGAAATCAAATAATATGACTGCACAAAAGGTTTTAATTTTGGAGCTATTGTGCCTGGACTGTTTTGGAGGGGGGGAGAGAGAGAGAAAGAGACCTATTGTCTCTTTAAAAAGCAAAAAAAAGTGGCCTGGTTTTAGTTGTGCAGGAATGGGGTGATCTGTGTGCTATTAGCCCACAGTAAAGACATCCTCTTTGCAGAGCTTGCTCTCACTGCTCCACTTCGTTTGCAACTGGTAACTGCCAAATCCCCACAGGGTAAGAGGCCTTGCACTCCAGCTGTTGGAGAAGTAATATCCCCCCCCTCCAGCTCAGCGTGATAGGAGAGTAATAAAAACATCATTTCTAATAGCAAAACTATACTCGCAGAAGCAAATAAGAGACTGAATCACTTAAAAGAGAGTGGGCTTGGGGATGGACAAAGCCATCCTGGTCAAGCTTGAGGATGAAACATTGAAGAGAGCAAGAAGAGTCCCAGATTCCCTCAAAGAGAGAGTGAAACTTCACAGGCATTTGTAATGGCCATTGAAACGGCAGTTAAACTTTTAATAGACCTGATAATTCTTTATGAAAGAGGTGTTTAGGAGCTTTCTAAAAGGAAAATACTGTTATTTTCAAGGAATTGCCACAACTTATCTCAAAGCTTCCCTTTTGTTCCTGACTTTGTTTTCAAAATAAAAGCAATTAATATAGAATCATAGAATAGTTTGGCCCAGAAAGGACCTCAAAGATCATCTAGTTCCTACCCCCCTGCCATAGGCAGGGACATCTCCCTCTAGACAAGGTTGCTCAATGCCTCATCCAGCCTGGCCTTAAAAACCTCCAGGGAGGGTGCATCCACAGCTTCTCTGGGCAACCCGCTCCAGTGTCTCACCACTCTCACAGTAAAGAACTTCTTTCTTATATCCAACCTCTATGCTCTTCCATTTTGCATCCATGACTCCTAGTCCAGCCATCCTGTACCCTATAAAAAAGTCCTACCCGAGCCTTTCTGTAGGCCACTTTTAGGAGCCACTCCAACAGATCAAAAACTACTAGCTGTGGATAAAAGCCAGGCAGATGTGGGGCTGAGGGACATGGGTTAGTGGTAGATTTGGCAGCGTTGGATTAATAGTTGGACTCAATGATCTGGAAGATTCCTTCCAGCCAGGGTGATTCTGTGCTTCTTTGATTCTGTATCCATAGTATTTGAGTTCTGTCTTCGTCAGGAACTTAGTACTGATCACAACTGTGAGTACAGAGCAGTCAAATGACAGTTTTACAAGTCAGTTTTTCATTATACAATCTTGCTTGTGTGCTCTTAAAACTATATAGGAAAAATTGTACCAATACCATAAACTTTGTAATTAATTCATCATGGCCTGTTGTGCTCAAGCCTATTTGTAGAAGCTCTCCTCAGGTCAGAAAAAAAAAAAGGGATAGAAATGCCCTGAGAAGGAAGAAAATCTGAATTTATTGCATGTGCTTGGTACAAAAGCTCAAGGTGCCTAATTCTGAAGCAATCTCTCTCTGGCTGCTCCAGCAGTTGCTCAACATCCATATGTTTCATGGGTTAGGCTCTGGAACAACAGCAGAGGCAGCAGGTTTCTTTAGCCTTATCTGTTCAGGAAGTCCCTTTGCAGAGAATTACTCTTGGCAGGGAAAGTGTCAGCACAGTTCATGCCGATGAGATCACTGGGAATGAAGTGGCTTTGGTGGTATCCCATGCTGCCTTGTCACAAGAGAGGGAAGAATTCCACCCACTGCCATTTCTATTGTTTTTTATACAAATAAGTTAGATCATAATTCAGTATCTTGATAAAAAGTGAGGAAGCATTCAAGGGGGCTTGCCAAGTCTCTTTTAGGTAAGAGGCATAATTGAAAATCCTTCTTCTTGACTTTCTCCAGAGCCTTAAAAATCTCTTAAAGTGTTTTGGAGACACTAAATGTACTTTCCTCTTGCACTAAGTTCTGCTTTCTCAAACCTCATTGATTAGGAGGTGCCACCAACCATAAACAGAAGTGGTTCAAAGCAGTTTGTGAGTCTGCATTTAGTTCTAGAAGCATTTGTAACATCTTAAAAAATACTGCATTTTCCCCACTTAAATAATCTCAGCTGTGCCAAGATACTGATCTAGGAACAATTAGGGAACAAGTACATTGATCCTTCTTGTGTTTGGCTGTTTCTAATGAAGAATCTCAAGCATAGTATCAAGGCACATGATGTCTCTTTCCAAACAAGGTTCACAGAAGCTGTCTCATTTGCAGCACCAGGCCAGCAAAAAAAAAAAAAAAATTACTAATCCTATACAAAAAAGGAAATAAACTGTAGGATTTTACATATTTTTAATCGATCAAAACATCATGCTAAGGAAATGGACAGGTTGAAAGTAATGTTTCAAACTTCTCAGTGCCAGGATAAAACTTCTTTCTCCCAGACTGTAGGAATTAATCCTTTGAAACAGAAACAACTACTTCAGCAGTGAGCATTAAAGGATCTATTATGATACTGCAATGGACTGCTCTGCTTCCATTCAGCTCAGGACAATGGTATAGCCATGCACTAGTTGTTCATTGTAATGTTGTTTCTAAACCCGGATTCATGTGTAAAGTGGGATGCTGATGCAGAGCTGGGCTTTTTTAAATCAGGGAGAATAAAGGAATCTTGATGTATTTCTGACATCTGAGGAGAGTGATGTGAAAATACCTCTGAATCAAGCTTGCCACTTGCTTTAGACTGTTTAATTTTCAGGAGTTTTGTGATTCTTGTGTCAAACATATTGTTTTTCAGACCATGTCTAAGGTAGCTTTGATGGAATACATCAAGTCCTTAAAGGTGCATCACAGGTTCTCACTCTCAGGTGTCTCTAAGGTGCCTTGTCTGATGTTCTGAATGTTCTGTGACTCCAAGAACCATGATGGTAGTAGAGATGTGGTCAGAAGTGTTTCTTAGGTCAGATAAGTTGCTAGAGCAACTCCCTTATGAGGACAGACTGAAGGAGTTGGGGTTGTTCAGCCTGGAGAAGAGAAGGCTCAGGGAGGATCTAATAGTAGCTTATCAATACCTGAAGGGGGCTACAGAAAGGCTGGGGTATGACTTTTTAATAAAATAGGACTGGGAATAATGGATGTAAATTGGAAGAGGGTATACTCAGGCTAGACATAAGAAAGAAATTCTTTACAGTGAGGGTAGTGAAACACTGAAACAGGTTGCCCAGAGAGGTTGTGGATGTCCCCTTCCTGGAGGTGTTTAAGGCCAAGCTAGATGGGGCACTGAGCAGCCTGATGTAGTGTGAGGTGTCCCTGCCCATGGCAGGGGGGTTGGAACTAGGTGATCTTTAAGGTCCCTTCCAACCTGAACTATTCTATGAAACTATGACCTCATAGTAGCTTCTCGGTACCTGAAATGGACATACAGAAAGGCTGGGGCAGGACTATTTGATAGGATATGTGATGGAAGGTCTAGGAGTAATGGATAAAACTGGAGATGGGGAGATTCAGGCTAGATATAAGAAAGAAATCCTTTATGCTGAGGGCAGTGAGAGACTTGAACAGGTTGCCCAGAGAGGTTGTGGATGTCCCCTTCCTGGAGGTGTTTAAGGCCAGGCTGGACAAGGCACTGGCCAGCCTGGTCTAGTGGGAGGTGTCCCTGCCTATGGCAGGGGGATTGGAACTAGATGTTCTTTAAGGTCCCTTCCAATCCAAACTATTCTATGATTCTATATTTTGAAAGATAAATGACAAATAAATCTTGGTTAAACACTGACAAAAACCCCTGACTCTCAAACAAATAAACTCCCAGTCAGTTCTATGACTAGAGGACCTGCAGAGAGGGGAAAAGAATTCAGAAACTTCTGATCAGATATGGGCCAAAAGCCACTAAATTTCATGAAATGAGTAAGAGTCTCACATGTAGTCTGGAGTGTTGGAAAAATGAATTATCCCCTATTGATTTTCTTTAATAGAGAAAAAAACCCCAACATCAAATCAAATAACTGGACCTGCATAGGATCTTGTCATTGCAAAAACCCACTGTGTATAACTCTCTCCAGAAACAAACTCAATTGGAGACACTGAAAGGCATGAAATGGGAAAAGTCTCTTTAGTAAGTGACAACATTCAGAAGTCCTTGTTTTTGAAGCTACCGGTGAATGTCTCTTGTGTTTCCTTTGATCATAATCATAGAATCATAGAATGTTTTGGGTTGGAAGGGACGTTTAAAAGCCATCTAGTCCAATCCCCTGCAGTGAGCAGGGACATCTTGAACTAGATCAGGTTGCTCAGAGCCTCATGAAGCCTGCTCTTGAAATGATAATGATTTATAGGAGCTTACATTAGAAGCACACCATGAAATGAAAAATGTATTCTGTGTGGAATTTAAAAGAATTCTGAGTGCTCTTCTCAAATGTGATGTCAAACTTTATGTCATTAAATACTACGGAGATTAATTGGTTCTGCAATATCCAGTGTAGTCATGAAGAGCACTAGAACATTTGTAAGCTTAAAAGGAGCTGATGTCACTCAGCCTGACACTAGATTTATTTGTTCAAAGGCCAAAGATATATCCAGAGAGTCTTCAGGCTGCAGCTCAGTGTATAAAACCTCAGCAGGTTTGAGGTTTTAGACACTTGTTGATAGGGAACAAGAGGTTTTTTTTGAAACTCAGAGAGAACTTGCAGCTGGAACTTTGCAGATAGTATCTGAGAGAGCTGTTGCAGAGACAATTATTTGCCTTCAGAGTGAGGAGCCACCTTGTGCTGGGAATTACCAGTAAAGCTGAAGGACGAGTTAAGCAGTATCCAGATAATTATAAAGCAGATTAGAGATGACAGAAGAGAAGAAAAGTATTAATAATGTGAAAGCATTTTACAAGAATATCCATGTGTGGAGGAGGGAATGAGTCTGATTAAGGACGAAAGTGGAAATTAGAGTGTAACTATAAAAAGATAGAGAAAATACTGCAATGTTTTTAATGGCGAGGTGGAAAAAAGAGGTGCTGGCTATCATCCAGGCAGCTCAGCTGTTTTGTAGAAATACCACATTTTGAAGAGCTTTGAGAGACAATTACAATTCTCAGGACCAATAAAGCACCAGGGGCCGATAGTGTTCCTGCTGCATTATTGAAAACAGGAGGTCCTACATGAACTCAAAGGCTTTCGAAACTGATTTGGTTTGGAAGCTTGAATAAATTCCAGGGGAATATGCCCAATTTTGAAGAAAGGAGAAAGCAGAATGGAAGAAATGTTGCAGCTTTTTCCCTTCTTAGCCTGTTATGTCCAATCTGCTTTATAAAAATAAATGTTTTTTGCAGAGAGGAGTGACATGGTCCATTAGGTGCTCAAGAGAGGGCAGGAATGTGATCAGGGTATATTTATATATACACAAACATATAGAATCATGGAATGGTTTGGGTTGGAAGGGACCTTCAAGATCATCTAGTTCCAACCAATTAGAAAGGTGCAAGTGGGAACTGGTTGGAGTGGCAGTGGTCATTACACACTGCTCTATTTGACCTCTGGAAAGAATTAAGTTAGATGCTTCAGTATCATTCCTTATACTTCTAGAGGGTCTTTGTAGGGATGAATAGGATTACTTTGAACTTAGAATCACAGAATGCATTGAGTTGGAAGGGACCTTCAAAGATCATCTAGTCTAACCACCCTACAAGTAATTAACTTTTCAGAATGGTGTGAATTTAAATGGTTTCTATTCCCCTTTTGGCTGTAATAATGAGTTAACACAAGAGAGAAGAAACACAGCTCAAAAGAGAGCTGGAGACCAGAAGGTACTGCAAATAAAAAAAAAAAAAAACCAACAAACTCCAAACAGTGATTAAATGTGAAGAAAATGAAACCCAGTTGTTAACTGAAAATCATCTTGGAAAAGCTTTTCTGTGAGTCAATAAATGTTGATGTTAAATGCTTTGAACACCTCAGAGGAAACTGAAGCTTGTTAAATGCAAGTATGATGTTACTTTTCCTGCAGGTAGTTCTTGAGTCCAAAACAGTGAGATAGACCAAAGAGCAGAGATCCAAGTTGTTAGGCCTCTTTTTAGATGGAAGAATGGCCACTAAATAACTCATACAAAGCCCTGAGATACATTTTTGGAGAACGTCAAGGAAAATGTGTGGAGAAGATTTAATAAAGATGAGCTTGAAGTCTATAAAGAACCTAATATAGTAAAGGTAATGAAATCCTTAGCCATTTAGTTGGCAGAGCCTACATTTAGGATGATGGAAGACAGAAGAGCTGAACGTTTCTTGGAAAGAAGACTGTTCTCATGGTATTTGACCTGGGTGCTGATCAAAGAGAAGGCCATTACTAAGCATGACCAAGGGCCCTTAATTGGAATTAGTAGCAGTGGAGAGAAAAAAATACCCTCATCGGTCTTAGCAAACTGTGAAAAGAGCCAGGGATTTTTTGGATCTGTAGAGCTAGTAAATAAGTGACTGTTTAAAAGCTGGATATCATAACGGAGTTTCTTTAATGGCAGATACCATGCAGTAAAAGTGCACTGAGGATTTTGCATGGGGTAGATTGGAGGGTAGATCTGACCCAGTTATACATCAATATCTGGAGATATGAAAATCGGGGCCAATGTACTTTAGGAGGGTTTTATAAAGTTAGAGCTTTTGGACTGACAGTTGTGAGAGAAAGCAGTTTGGCTGGAAGTTTCGACAGGGATTATTAGATGGGTTCTGACGGCTGCAGCTTTGGTTTCCATGTGAATTCTTAGATATGAAGTGTCTCTGCTTAAGATAAGGAGCTGTAATTACATGAGACTTGGATAATTCTGTTATGTCTGTGTATGGCCTTAATCTGCTTCTTCACTTTTGTATTCTAACCTTCTCAACTCCTAGCACAGTATTTTTATGACTTAGATTTAGTCTCTGTGCTGTTCACTTGGGTGAGCACTTCTGTCCTTAGCTAGCCTGCAAATAGCTGTCCTGGGATATCAGCCAAAGTTCCTTGAGGCTCATGGAGTGACTTGTGGACTAGGATCTCTCTAACGGCTGGTTCTCAGGACCAGAGATTTTCATGATCCTCTGCCAGGTTCAGACTCTTAGATGTTGACCTAGTTCAGTAGAACTGACCCCATTATATTTTTCATTTCTTACTGAGTTTTGTTATACTCTGACCTGTTGTCAAGTCAACAGTAAGTGATTACTTGGTGTTCTGAGAATGAGCATGATTACATCTTTTGGGACCTGAGATGTAGATGTTTCCCAACTCCAGAAATACTTTGGGTTAAATTTCTTGATGATCTGTGATTGTAGGTCTGTCATCTTCCTAGTATCCAAAAAAATTTATCGTGCATGTTTATATATATATAGAATTATTGGATCATAGAATCAAAGAGTTGGAGGGAACCTTAAAAGTCCAACTCCCCTGCAGTGAGCAGGGACATCTTGCACTAGATGACGTTGCTCAGAGCCTCATCAAGCATGGCCTTGAAATGATAATGATTTATAGGAGCTTACATTAGAAGCACACTATAAAATTTAAAATGTGGAATTTAAAAGAATGCCTCCAGAGTTGGGGCCTCCACCACCTCTCTGGACAACCTGTGCCAAGGTCTCACCACTGTCATAGTGAGTATATGTATATATACAAACATTTTCAAATATGAGGAGATGCACTTAGAAGCACACTATGAAATTAATAATGTATTCTATGTGGAATTTAAAAGAATGCCTCCAGAGTTGGGGCCTCCACCACCTCTCTGGACAACCTGTGCCAAGGTCTCACCACTGTCATAGTGAGTATATGTATATATACAAACATTTTCAAATATAAGGAGAAGCCCATATGTGTTCACACACATATATATGCACATAAGTCTCAGTTCATCAAGTTGTAATCCCTCTCTCAGCTCACCCTGGCCCTGTCCTTATTCCTTGTCACAGTCCCTCTTGCAGTGGCTTTTCAACTCAGAACTTTTCTCCACATCCCTTTTCCTCTTTACAGATGTAAAGAACAAGTTGTTCTTCCCCCGAAGCTTTTTGTTCCCATGACTCTTTCTCAGAGTTTTGCATTAGCCATTAGTATCCTGTTGCCCCTGATAGCTCTCTGAACTTGGTCTTGAGTCAATGCTCTTGTTTTCAGCCGATTAGAAAAAGATTTCCTTTTCTTTATCAAAGCCAAACAAAAACAAGGAAATTAAATGAAATACAAAACTCTGCCTAAAGAACAGTAGGGTTGTGACATGAGGCAGGAAGCTCCAAGATAAGGCTGATGATCTGCCCAGAACTTTGGTGTGGAGAGGCACTCTTGCAGGAACGAAGGCCAGAACGTCAGCCATCACAGAGTGTTTTTGTGGGGTCTAATCATCTGTCTATCAGAGTGGGAACTGTGTGGAATAAGTAAGAAAATAGCATCTATTGACTGGGCTGGAAGGAAGGGGACATGTCATCTTGCATTGTGTGCAGCACCATCACTCTTGGCCAGGAGGAGAGCTGAGAACATGAATGCGGTGGATATCACACATGTGCTGTGGACACAGGAGATTTAAAAGGGCCTCTAGATGTCCCTCCTCACAGTGTCTTCATGTAAATTGGTGAAATAACATCTGCCTGGCATTTCAGGCTACTTCTGGGGTTGAAAATGTTGCTAAATTGGCCACTTCTTGCTGATGTTGCTCAGCAGCTTTGTTGCTAATGCTTTTCAGATACTCACTTTTAAAGCCCTGTAGAGGGACAGAGGGTTTTTTTAATCCTTCCTTTTGTTTTCTTGATGAAAACTAAAAGTTATACCTATACTTGGTGTTAAAGGGGTTGGATTGTTGCTATGGTTGAAAACTTCTTGTGTTAGTAAGTTAAATATATCTGTCACAGATTACTTCTGATCAGAAATGAGAGTTGTGAAATGACCAGTCATCCTGAACCTTATAGAGATTGTTCACTTTTCTCCTCCATGCTCGTGTTTGCTAGATTTTGTCTGACAGCTTGATAGAAAAGGAATTGGAGGTGATGGCTTGGAGTGTACTGAGTTGTCCTAAGCAGATGTTACAATGCTCACATGTTCACCAGCAGCCTGAGGGCCAAGTTCAGAGCTGAAGATGGTCAAAGCAAAACTGTTTTCTCTGCCAGCAAATCCTTGGGTGTAGGAATCCTTTGGGGATAAAGAAGAGTAATGTAGTAAGAACTGTAGGTCTTTTCACTTCCATCTACTTTTCAAAGATAAATCTTCCTATTTAAAACTCTAGTCTCTCCATTATCCTTACTTTATGTGAAGTAATTTAAATTGCACTCAGCCTAAAATGTTATTTTGGATATTTATTTATTTTTAAATAATGCATTTAAAGTTCCCTCAAGAGAAAAAAAGAAATTATTAAAATCCAGGGGAGGGTCAATGAAGCCACACTCTATGTTGGAGTCCTGCTAACGGATGGCTGCAAGGACAAAAAAGCCATAGCTCTGGCAATGAAAAAGAAAGGAACTCAAAGCATGAACTTCCTCACTTACTATAAATTCAGTGTGGTTTGGAGTTTCAATTGGGAGGTGTTGCAGATACTGTGCCTTAGAGGTCTTTTTCTCAATTAACCATCTTAGTAGAATGTATGGACCTTGGGGGATCACAGACAGCTGGAGTGGACATTAAAACTGTCCTGGCTCTGTAGCTGACAACAAGGCTCGACCTTGCAAGTGCTGACAATGCCCAAAGACAACCCCCTTGGAGATCTAACATCATCCTGTGCAGAGCAGGTGTTGTCAGGATCTAAAGGTTCTTTCCCCTTGTTATCTGTGGAAGTTATCAGGTGAAGCCCACACCAGAAGGACGGGTAGTGTAAAAGAACACATGCTCTTTAAGCTAACCCTTAAATTATGAAAATGCCTAAAGCTGAGGGCCACCTGGAAGAGGATGTTAAGAGGGAAACAGAGATGACTGATGACTTTCTCTTCTTATTTTCTTCTGGTTGCTGCTGTCACCCTGAATGCCAACCCTTCACAGCCTTATCCTGCTCCATCTTAGCATTAGCTAAATAGCATGGATGATTTCCTTTGCCTGGGGCAATTTAGGGCTCATCCATCTGGAAAGACCTGACACAGTGTGTGTGAGAATTCACCTCGGCAGGAAGGAATACCAGTTACTTCTCCTTAATGATTGACAGAGCCCCTGTAATTAAGTTACACAAGCTGATACCCTGAGTGCTCCTCTCTCCTGCCCCCAATGGCGATCCATCCTGTTTGTTTGTATTTCCAGTTTTCCACCCTCACTGGAACAGAGGAGGGAGTTGCTGAAAACCTGATTTGATTCACTCTTATTCCTATGCAAACCACATTCCTCTCCTTTGTGGTATTTGTCCCTGGACAAATACCTGGAGGAAAGGTGTGTTTTTTAGAAGATATGGTCACTTTGTTTTGCTTTGCTTAGTGTTTTCCTCTGCTTAATGTTTTCCTCCAACTCTAATCCAGGAAGAGGGACCCCTGATCTCTCTCACTATTCCTTCATCTGTCAGTATCAGATTTTCTTTGCATGACCTGAAATTTCTTCCTGCTGGGCTTCTTTGAGATTTTTATTGTCTTTTGAGCACAGGATGCAAAGAAGGGACCACTGATGCAAAGAGGGGACCAACAGCAGAATCACCTAATGGAGAAGTGGAGATGAGTGATCCAGGCAGCAAATGTCCTCCATCCTTTGTCACAGGAAAAAAAGAGAGAGAGAAAAAATAAAAGGGAATCACGTGGGAAGTATCCCAAAGCATAAGCAGCGAGTTACTTATGAATCAGATTCTCTAGAATACTCTTACTGTGAGGTGGTGTCCAAAAAAGCTCTTTAAACGGCAGTGTCATGTGACAAGCCCAGAGCCTGAGACTGTTTCCCATTTGGTTTTGGTTATTTAATAGAAATTAGATTGGCAGAAAACTCTTTAATGCAAGGCCTTAAGAAAGAACATATTGTTGATCTGGAAAAGCTGATAAACAACTGGCAGCCACACATGGTATTTTCATGCTAAACCAACATAAAAAGATTCCCTCCCCTTTTTTCCCCGTGCCCCCTTGTTTCTTTTTGGGATAATGTGAACATATGTTTTGTCCCCATGAAAGGGGCGTGATTTTGATCAAGGCTTTGGCATGTCCAGTGAGCCTCAAGCAGTTTTCATGTTTGCAAATAACAAAAAAATGATCTTTTTAAGATTGGCAGCCTCCCACCCTCGCATGGAACAAACCACCTCACAGCTTTTGCTGTGACACACAGCCTGGTGGCCGGCTCCCCAGTGTGTGTAGTGCTGCTGAAACCTGATCTTCTCCTCCAAATGGGTTTTGTAACCCAAGCAATGGCTCTCTTCCTCAACTGGTGGCTGCAGGCAGATCCTGGGGGCTCTGATGCTTCACACCAAGTCATTATTACCCTGCCACAGCCTGTGATGCTTGGAAGCTGCACCAACACAGTGAGACTCATCACTGCATCACTTTATTTCCAATTAAAACAAATAAACATGTAGAAAGCAAATACTCACTGCCGAGTTCAAAATGTATATTGTTACACTGCTGTTTGTCAGGCCCTAGTGGATGTTGCTTCTGATCTGCCTCTGTGTTTGTTAACATTTTCCTCTGGAAGAGTGTTTAGGTTATTTCATCAATCATGCATGCAGTTCCTTTGTCGTCTCTTGAAAGAGTGATGTGGTTTAATTTATAAGAACCATGTTGAAAACATGTTTCCTTTTAAAAAGTGAAACTTCTTTTTACCAGTACTTTGTCTGAAACTGGCAGAGACAGGAAACAACTTTAGCTGGTCTTAAGGAATTTTCACTGTTCCAAAAAGCTTATCAGTTGTCCCTGTAGCCAGCCAAGGCAGCCTTTGTGAAGGAGAGAGAATAGTAATTAAGTTGATGTGGATTGCTGTAAGCAGGTCTGAAAGAGCCCAGTTCTAAACATATGGTTGAAAATTTTCCACCCTGCAGAGAATGCACTGAAGCATTTCTGTGATCTAGAACGTGCCCAAAGATGCTCAAGATGATCTTGATGAAGATGTGAAGGATTTCCAATGTGAATGCAGCATCCCCACAGTCTTGAGGTGCCCCAATTTATTGAGGGGGCAGTTTTGTTCTGTTTGAGCTTCAGACAACTTATTCTAGTCTGTTACTTTGCAGCATGTTGGGGGCAAATCTCAGCATCTTCTCAATCAGATCTGTTACCATCATCTCACTGCACTTGCTGTGCTCCCCTCAAGAAGCTAATTACCAGGTTAATTCTCCCATACCTTTTCTCAGCATCAAGAGGCACAAACTGCTCATGAGGCTGGGAATCTCTGCTCCTCAGTTTCATGTCTGTACCACTGGGTAGCACAGTGGCAAATCGTTGGCCTGTGAAATCTCTAACAAGTCATACAATCACATTTGATAGGGACCTTCAGAGGCCATATAGTCCAACCCCCTGCAGTGACCAGGGACATCTTGCACTAGATCAGGTTGCTCAGAGCCTCAGCAAGCCTGGTCCTGAATATCTTCAGGAGTGAGAGACTGACCTTTAAATTTTCAATTCCAGACCTGCTTGCACTTCAGGCTGTGTGGGGAGTGGATTGTAAATAGCAGCTTTTTAGGGAAATTACTAATTAAGTAAACTCATCAAGTGCCTTCTCTAGCAATGTCTGTGAAGCCTTTCTGATTGCACCTCTTCCTTGAGAGATATTTCATCACAGAACCCTGATGGAAATTTGGGAAAAAAGAGAAAGAAAATGAAAGGTGCCGTGTGATGCCACATGTCCTGGCACACGACTTTCCATGTTGTCATTGAGGCTGGGAGGCTGTGGCTTGCATCAGTGAAGCTACATGAGCTCATGTCTGTGTTGTTCATATGCTCCCTCTTCCCAGTGAAACAGGAGAGGGTGCGTTGGCATCACATGAAGAAGGTTTTTTGTCTCTTTCAAATGTCAGCTTTCCCTCTGGAGGCTTGTTAAGCACAGAATGACAGTGTCCCCAGGTCATGCATTACTCAGCAGCAACATCAGGCCCCCAGATGTGCTGTGGCTCCAGTTCACAGGATGTTCTTTGTCTGGGGGACAATGTTCCAGTTTTGGAGGTTTTTATGTTTTAATGCATCTGAGTAGGAAAGGCAGGAGCCAATGTACTGATCTGACTTGAACTTGAGGCATCATTCTCAAAGACAGAGATCCTCCCATTTCCCATTCTACCTTCAGCTCCTGAGAAGAATTGTTTTTTTCCTCTTCACATGGTCCTTCGCTATTGTCCTTCATGCCTGGAGTGTGCACAGAGGTCAGGATGGATTCCTTATCCTGAATAGTCACTGGCATCTTCTCAGGCTACAGCTGATCTTCAGAGAGCAAATGAGTTACAACAGACCCAATATGTAAAAGCTAAATTCACCCTTCATTCTGACACTGTCACAGCAATTTCCCTTTCTTGAGGTGGCTTTAAATTGTCACGTTCTGCAAACAGAGTGAGTGAGGCAGAGATGTGGCAGTTTTACAAAGCTCTTCTTTCACTCCAGCTTGAAATTATTGTAGCAGATGGAGGTGCTCAGGGATTGCGAGAGGGCTCAGCATGTTTTGTAATAATTGTGGGTTTAAAAACTGCGTTTTCTTCCGGTTGTACCTATGTGAAAGGCTGCCCCACATCCCCATTTATCAGGCATGAAAGCATACAAAGAGGTGTTTGTACTCAATCCAAAACCTCTCATAAAACAGTTTGGTTGCCCAGCTCTGAGTCTTCCCTAGGAGTTGAGATGCCCAGGCTGCTCCACAGCTTCACACACAGTAGTGTGAGCCAGTTGAACTCCACTGATTCCTACAGAGCGGATCCATATGGTTTAAGGGTGGGTTTTTTATGCTGTCACATAAATATAAAGTAGTGAAGTAAAGCCCAGGAGTATGCCAGAGAAAGCACATTGTGCCTCATATGAACTCAAGATGTCACATGTCTTTATGAAAAAAGGAAGATGGATTTTGGCCCACTTAAAGGTACTCTGTTAAGAGACATATGGGGGATGTTGCGGAATTACATTTGGGGAAGAAGAGAGACTCATGTGAGTGGTGCCCAGTGACAGGACAAGGGGCAATGGGCTCAAACTGAGACATGGGAAATTCTATATGAACTTTAGAAAATAAACTTCTCTACTTTGAGGGTGCCGGAGCACTGGGACAGGCTGCCCAGAGAGGGTGTGGAGTCTCCTTCTTTGGAGGTTATCCAAAGCCACTTTGGACATGTTCCTGTGCAACCTGCTGTGGGTGACCTTGTTCTGACAGGGGATTTGACCCCAAAGGTGCGTCCAGTCCCTGTCATTCTGTGTTTCTGTGACAAATGGAAGTTTTCTATGAGAGAATCCTGAATTCATAAAGATCTATGAATTGCTTAGAGCTTTTTGAGGAGTACTCTTGGTACTGAGAGTGTTGTTGGTTAATGGGAATCTGTTGACACATGAATCCTATAGCCAGTCAGGGTGATGAGACACTGGAAGAGGTTGCCCAGAGAGGTTGTGGATGCCCCCTCAATCCCTGGACGTATTTAAGGCCAGGCTGAATGAGGCACTGAGCAACCTGGTCTATCTAGTGGGAGTTGTCCCTGCCCATGGCAGGGGGTTTGGAACTAGATGATCATTGAAGTCAAACCCAAACCATTCTATGATTCTATGATCTCAGAAGCCACTGGTGCAGCCCCTAGGAACATTAAAATAGATGTCCTTCACATGAAGGGTGAGTAAAACAGGAGGGGGTGGCTTCCTTTTTTATAATGGGCATAATTCTGAATTGAGCTTTTCTTTGAATTGAACCACTATTTGGATATGCTTGTTTTTCCCTTTGTAATTTGTTTTTTTTTTTAAGAAACTTATTCACTACATTTTATTTTCATCCTTGTGGAAGCTGGATTGGTGTCATGGGAGCCTGCTTTAGGTCCAGCCCTACGTCCATGATTTCAGTGCTCCTAGAACTGGGTTAGGGATGGAAATTGAGAGTCAAGGATGAGAAACTGTGGAATTCAATATCTTCCTAAGCCTGAGCCCTGGTTCTCGTGAAGTCATACACAGAAATATGAAATATCTGCTCTATGAGTGCTAGATGTTCAAGGAAACTCTGATGGTACTAGTCATGAGAGCAGATTTGAGCCTCCTCAGGCCTTTGTAGATGCTGAATTTCAGCCTGAAATCACTGCTGGTGTTTTTTTTCCCTCTCCACCAAAACCTACATGAAAAGTTAGGTATTTTAACAAATATTTTAAATATTTTAAAGGGAAGAAAAGGGCTTATAATTAACATCTCTCAGAGCTTATCATTAACATCTCTCTCAATCTCTTGGTTGGTTTTGGTTTTGTTTTTTTTTCATTTACTTTAGAAATACATGGACTCCAATGTTAACAGATAAACTCCTTAATCTCTTTACTTATGTTAAATGTTCTCTCCAAGTTATGTTTTTTCTTCTAATTTAGTAGCATCTGAAGGGGGTCTGTGCAAGAAGTGAGCCAAAGTCTGAAATCTTTGCAAGAGAACTGGTGCTGTGACTTTCTTGTTGGGAACACACCTGAATAATGGAGGTCCACCAACCTCCTTTTGGCTACCTAGCACTAGCACAGCTGCTAGTGGATGAATTCTTCTCCACTTTCAGAAACCAGGATGCAGACAAGCTGAGCATGCAAGGACCAGTTGTGTCTAAATTGTTGAAGGCTCTAAATCCCTTATGCATAGGGTTTGCCCATGTCTGCTTTCCTCCTGAATCTACTCAAGGCTGGTTTTAGCTTTGTAGCTAATAGTGTGTTCTGATCACAGTCCTATAGATTCAATTGCAAAACTGGTTCTCAGTGGACTAGATGACCTTTAAAGGTCTTGATTTTATGATTCTGTGAAATCCACCCTGGCCTTCATTGAAGTTGATCTGCTGTGGATGAACCCAAGGCAGCTCCATTCTCATGAGAATCAGCTGCAATGTTGCCAGAAGAAGCAAACTATTTGTTTAGTGATAATCACTTTTCAAGGGCCCATAAAAGGCCATTTGGCATATGATGCTGTTAGTATCTGAGGTTTAATGGAAGATTAGATGACATAAATCTGGCATATAATTGCATTTAGAGCTGTGAAATCCAAGATTTCTTGCTAAATGGCAGCCTGTTTTCTGAAATGTTTCTCCCATGACAAGCAAACAGGGTGCCCTGTTAGGAGCTTCCTATATCTCTTAAGATGGATTTTGTTTCATTGTGCTTGGTGAAACAAGCATGATGGGTTGTCATCCATAACAATTCTACTTTATGAAATGGAGAATGGTATATAAAGTCCTGCTGTGAAATAAAGCAGTTGCAGCTCAGAACTGTTGGTCAGGGTTTGGGTCTCCTTTCTCTTCTTCACCATGAGAGTGGTGAGACACTGGCACAGGTGCCCAGAGAGGTGGTGGAGGGCCCATCCTTGGAGACATTCAAGGCCAGCAGGTTCTGAGCAATGTAATTTAGTGCAGAATGTCCCTGGTTACTGCAGGGGGTTGGGCTAGATGGTGTTTGAATGTCCCTTCCAACTCAATCCATTCTCTGATTCTATGATTCTGGAAGTTTTTTTCTTCCATCATATCCTTGGATCAAGTGATTCTGTGGTGCTTTTGGATTGTTCTCAAAGTTAAAGGAAAATGCTTAAGCATACCAAGAAGGAAGCATAGAATGGTTTGGGTTGGAAGGGACCCTAAAGATCATCTAGATCCAACCCCCTTCATGGGCAGGGACACCTCCCACTTGTTTTGGTTGTATTGTAAATGGAATAATTTTCTTGGGAACAACTGAAGGAGAAGGTGCCCTGTCTTGAATGCTTGGACTTTCCAAGGCTGACAAAACAATTCTTCATGGAATGGGAGGACAGCAAAAGCCTGAGACACATGGTAGAGAATGAAGACTGTCAAGACACCTGCACTGACGTTCTTAAGGCAATCTCATTTTTCAGTGTTCATTCCCACACTTCATAAATGAATAATTGCAAGACATTTTAAAAAGTTGTCATTTCTGCTTCAAGTCAGATGGTATGTCAGTAAGAAATGGTGACTAGAACTGAACAAATAGGGAAAAAATCCTTATGGATATTATTTCAAATTCCAAGATGAATTTGGTTGGCCTATGTTCAAAAGCCTTGCTTGTCAGCTTGGTGGAAACACTTGGGTGCCAGTGTTTTACTAGCAAATTGGGATTTTAAAGCTTAAATACCTCAGTGAGTCATTGGAAGTGAATTTGGTAATTTGGACTGTCTTAATTCAAATTTTGCACCGTGTGAAGCACAACATTCATTCAGGTGGCAGCAGCATGAACTCAAGTTCTTTGCATCTCCTTCAGAGAAGGGTTGAATGTTAGTCAGTAAACAGTCTGACAGTCAAAGGGAAACCACTCAGAATTCTGTAATTTGAACTAGTGGAAATTTCAGATAGCCAAACTATTCCAGGAAACAGTGAGCTACTGTGTTTGTAATATTTATAATTTAAAAGGATTAAGAAGTGTATTGCTGATGCATCTCGAGCTGTTCCTGAAGAGCTGTCAGGGAGAACGTCAGAGAAGCTCGAGGCACTTCTTGTTTTTCATAGAAATTTTATGTGTGCAAACATATATCTTTTGCTGGGATCCATGCAGTTGAGATGTGAAGAACAAACCCTTCCCTGCTCCTCCAAAGCTACCCTTCTCAAATATTTAGCTCTGGATGGCAGCAGTTTCAGGAGGGATGTTAAAATCCTTGACAACTCCAGGTTTATCAAGCAACTAACACTTAATCCATGCCAGCTGCCTGTGGTTTTCTTCCTGCAGCTGCCAAACCAATCCAAAATATGGCTTTCATATTAGAAATAAATCTTTTGGTGCACTACAAGATGGTTGTGTTTCTCAAAGCATGCAAATGGAATCAAACTACACTTTGGGAACTGGAGAGTAAAATAGTGTTTGTCTGAATTTGGGGCTTTCTTGTAGTTGTTTGTCACCAGCCATGACTTAATGGGCCATAAATTAGGTGTGAAGAAGCCTAGAGTAGGGTCTGGTGTAGTGATAAGGATGTGCATAGAGAGAAGGGAGAAAACCTAGAGTAGAATAGAGAAGACGAGGCTGAGGGGTGAGCTTCTTGCTAACTACAAGCACTTGAAAGGAAGTTGTAAAGACATGGGGGTTGGTCTCTTCTCCCAAGGAAGTCCATAGGACAAGAGGAAATGGCCTCAAGTTGTGCCAGGGGGCAGTTTAGACTGGAGGTTAGAAGAAATTTTTACACAGAAAAAGTTATTAAGCATTGGAACAGACTGCCCAGGGAAGGGGTGGAGGCACCATCCCTGGAGTTATTTAAGAGATGGGCAGGCACAGAGTGCAGAGATTTGATTTAGGGATGGTTCCTGGTAGAGCTGAGTTGATGGTTGAACTTGGAAGATCTGAAAGGTCCAACCTGAGTGATTCTATGATTCTATGAGAGAACACAAGTAGTAGCTCTGAAATTATCAGGTATCTAGAAATCTGATGTAGTGGATGAACACCTGTGGGTTGTTGAGAGTTGAGACCATCTTCAAAATGTACCTTCCCCTCTCACTGCTTTCACTTCCTGCCAACAAACCTACGTTGTGTCTCTACATGAAAAGTTTCTCCCTTGCTGTTTTGGGCTGAGTGGAGCTGAGCTGACTCTAAAGAGTCCACAGCTGAGCACTCATCCCAAACCATGCAGCACCACACTGGCCAGGAGGGACAAACTAAGATGATGTGAGGAGTTGGACAAGTTGAGAACAGAGAACGGGTGATCACTTTAGGCTTCTTGGTTATCTGAACTGCCCTTTGTGCAAGGAGACAGGCTTTTCACTTGTTATTTCAGAAACAACCCCATCTGAGTTTCAGAAGGTGTGGACCTGACACAGGATCCCTATGATGGCAAATGGGTGGAGATGGAGACCACTGCCTTTTGTAAATCCTCTTCTAAAGCTGTGAAAGTGCAAGTTACATAATTGTTGTGAGTAGTCCTGGTGTTTACAACATTCATGACAAAGTTCTTTGGCAAGTGCCCACCTGCCACAGCTCAGGCAAGGTAACCAGCCAAATTCTGATCTCACATCCCCATGGCCCCACCAAAACGGCTGTGGCTTTATATGGATCTTCATGAGATCAGGGCCTGCCCAGGGATCCACAGGAATGGTCGGAATTGGTGCTTGGAGCTGCTTGCAGATCCCCATCTCTGCTGCCCTGCAGCATCTGAAGCCTTTGACCTGCATCACTGTAACTTTGAGGTTGATCTAGCAATTGAAAAAATATTATTTTTAGTTGTCAAAAAAAAAGGGAGAAGAAATATGGATTTCACATCCTTGCACAGAGCTCCTGGCAGCTTGTATTCTTTTGGTGCTTGTAATGACAAATAATATTAACCTTAACCATTTTGCTTGGCACTTGGGATTGTGTTTTTTACACTCATTATTCCCCCCACAACAGGGAACAGTTTGTAATCACTGCTTTGCTTTTTCACCAGCCTCATGTCCAAAAGCAGGGCTAAAGCCAAGGATTAAATGCCTGTTTTTTTAGCATGGGAACAAAATCAGGTCAATCACAGGATGCTCCAAATCATGAAACATCTTGCTTTGGAAGACAATAGAAAATATCTTTGTTCTCTCACCAAAAATGGTCAGTTTAGTGAGAACCTTGGAGATGGAGATTCCAACACCAGGGGTTTTTGTCAGCCAAGCATCTTCTTTGATTTTCTTCAAATTGCTTCTTTTCTTCATATCTGACCATCCAGATTGTGCTCCCCAGAATTAGTTTTGCTGAGGGCTTGCAAAGAAATAAGAAAAGGGAAGCAGACAAGAGCTGAAATAGCAATTCCTGTGTTCAGGGTCAACCTGATGAGGGCGTGATATCAGTGAGACGACAAAGGTTTTAAAAGTAGTTCTGAGAGGAGGTCATATTATGACAGCAATGTAACACAGACCATGCGTGCTGCTATGTCATTTGTCACCTTCCCAAGAGACCTGAAGTGGCCCTTGTGTCTCAAAGCTATGAGTGCATCCTTTTCATGGTTGCAACCAGTCACACCAGTATGGCTTAATGTTTCAGACGTGATCCATTATGGCCTTAGAGGGCTGGCAGGTGTGCAGCACTTGAAGGGACCTCCTTGGCCATTGGGTCTTTTCTCTGCAGTAATAAACAGTCATGGCTCTACAATTTCATTCAAAAATTCATCAAGCTGAAATCAGTGTGCACAGTCAAACCATATCCTGCGTTTTCAGCACAGGGTGGTCTTCTCAGCTTCTTAAAGAATACTCCAGAGAGCTTTTTAACAAAATGGATGTGATATAAGCAGTTCCTACATTTAATATTTCACTGCTAGACTTGTAAATATGCAAACCCATCTGGTTAGACCATATTTTAAGAGAGTATGGATGCTAGCTGATGTTTTTACAAGGAATAGGAACATTATGACATGCCATAAATTAAACAGTGAGATCCTGCACAAAGAACTTGCCTCCCCTATTAGATTATAGGCAATATCTAGGAATATTTCTTCATAAACCAAGGAGAAAATATCCAAATGTTAAACCTGAAGAGCCTTCACTGAAACCAATCAAACCATCACCCCCTCTAGGTGTTTCATTTTATGATAAAGCACAAGCTGAGAATGAGAATGGTGAGGGACTGGCACAGGTTGCCCAGAGAAGTGATGGAGGTTCCATCCCTGGAGACATTCAAGGCCAGGCTTGCTAAGGCTCTGAGCAACCTCATCTAGTGCAGGATGTCTCTGCTCACTGCAGGGGGTTCGACTAGATGTCTTTTGAAAATCCTTTCAAATCAACACATTCTGTGATACTGATCAAATGCCATGTTGCTGCTCAGGGTGCAGAGAAGTCTCCCACATCCCACAGGTATTTACTAAGCAACCTTAATATCTTGAATCAAAAGAAATGGGGTGGGTTTATCATGAGACTTTCTCTGCTTTTCTAATACTGTTTCTCATGCAAGCTCATTGTAATAATCCAGGCTGGATGTTGTCCAGGCAGCTGGTGGATGTTGTCATTCTTCCATTGACTTGACAAAGGAAGTGTGGGCCAAGAGTGAGAACCTGGAAGAATAATTGCCTTGACCACAGAGGGGTGGGAAAAGGCATCGCTGGCAATTTTGGAAGTAGCAATTACTAAGAGTCATACAAAATCCTCTCCATCTCTTTCTGGATGATTGGAAGGATTCAGCTCTGCATGCCATCACCAGGGTTTTTTTGGCTTGGAGAGATATTTGGAGGTTCATTCATTACTTGTTATAATCCCTCCCAGTTCAGCTGTGCTGAAAGTGAAATGTTTACATTGGAAATAACATCATCACTGCCAATAGCTGAACTGCCCATTGTAGAACCTGTGAGGGAAATGAAGTCTTTATAGTGCAACTCTGCCATGCCATTCTCTTGATCACTCAGCTTTTGCTCCCTTGGCACTCCAATGTATGTGTGACCTTCATAATAAACTCTGAGCACAGCCAGATTTTTACTCCATAGAATTAATTTTCAAATACTTGCCTTTTGAACCACCAGCCACTTGAATAATCTGTGATGAGGTTTTGGGCCTTCTTGGCTTGGGCTGCTCTCTTCAGACTTGGTCTCACCCTTTGCAGATTTATATCACACCATTAACACAATCTGAATCCAAATGCTACATCACAACTGGGGGCTTTTGGGCAGTTCTCCAGCAACGTGTTTGAGTCTTTCTCTTTTGCCTTGCTTTTAATAATTCTATTATACATGGACAGAGCTGCTGCTGCTTTTAGTGCACGTCTTGTTGAAGTTTTGCAGGCTCCTTTAGATTTACACAGGTCTCTTATAAAAGGAGAAACTAAATCTCTTATCCATTCCACTCTCAAATCTCTGTGTTTCTCCTCTTTCCAAACACTTCATCTTCCAAAGCTGGCCAGGGGAGCCTGAGCTAATGCCACGTGCCTTGTGCAGTTCAGTTGTTTAGTCCAGACAAGCTTTGCTTTTGTAAACTTTTTTTAGAGATATAGAATTAAATGTGAAACATGAGTCAAACAGTTTGGGGATGTGTTTGACTTGGAACACTTTGTAGTCATGATGTCCTGATTCAGTAGAGGGGAATGTACTTCTTTGCTCTCCAACAGCTTGGAGAGATGGTTATCAACTGGATAGATATGCCCTGATGCATCCTGCTCCTGATTCATTTGCTTTGGTTACTGCATCACCAGCGAGGCAAACCAAGAAACTTAGCCAAGGAATCTGTGATTTCCAAATGGAAAGAAAGCCCAGATCTGCAGGAAATAATTCCTGCCCTTGAAAGCATTCAGGCCAGGCAGGCAGAGAGTCTGCTTCGGGCTTCAACTGTAGCAGAAATGCTTTATGCAGAGCAGGTATGAGCAAATGGTTAGGTCATCCTTGAGCATATCCATGTAATGAAACTCTCATCTAATCCATAAACCTGTAGCCAAACCCCATCCCTGTTTAATATCTGGAGGGCCACCTGGGGTTTTGAAAGGCCCTTTGGTCCAGGTTTTGAGTAATTCTTTACCCTGATTCTTTCACCTCAGGGGTCTTTTTGTCCCAGACTTCTCCTGTTGATACCCCAGTGTCTGCTATACCATTTTGCAGCCCAGTTGATAAGTTCTGTTTTTTTATCCCTCTGGCTTCATCTCAGCTACCTCAGATTTAGGTTTACTCTTTCACTGCCAGACCTGGTTTGCAGAGCTCAATGCACACAGCAAATGAGGGTCAACAGAGCATGCATGTCACTTCTGGTCAACCCTGCTTGGTGTTTAGTGCAGGGGGACATCCTAAGTTTTGAGGAGCTTGGCAAAACTTGAGTTTCATCAGCCCGCAGTCAATCTGAGGACAAGTGTCTGTCAGTGCAGAGCAGACCATGGCATACATGGATCCTGACTTCATTTGGTTTCCAGAGACAGTCATGCTCCTTCTGATGGGAGACAGATAGATTTCCTCTCCTTGCCCTGTATTTTTTTCTTTTTTTTTGTATGTGTGTGCACTTGTCTCTTGGCAGAGCTCTCCACCTGCAACTTCATCCAGCAGCCTGTTTAATGGTCTGAGGGCACTTCTGTGCTAGATCACTTTGCACCAGCCATGTGCTAGAGCAAGTATACACAGGGAATCCACATGCTGGTCTTCCCATAACTCTTCAAAAAGCATTCTGCACCCCTCCTGGCAAACTGTCTTGTACTCCACGTCTCTGGAGCTTGTCTATGTTGGACCAGCCAGCAGTCCCCATCACTGGCCATGCCCTCACATTGAATTGCTCTGCACTGCATGTAAACACGGCTTATCAGAGACTTCCTCTCTTGCAAACACAACATGAAGAATTAGTTTTGGCATGGAAAAAAAAAAAAAAAAAGGTAATCTACAGCTGCCCTGTCTGCCCTGTATCAAGGTCAGAGCATTCCTGACCCAAGCTCTGGCTGGGATGGCTCGAAGCTCTGTATGCACGGCATGGTTTAAAGATTTTCTGCAACAAAAAGCTATTCAAAACTCTGATGGAAAACACAGAGAAGGCAGGGCATGGTCTGTTATCCTAAGTCAGCTCGTGGAAACTTGTTGCCAATTGAGCCAGTATTTTCCACTCATCTGAGATAGTAATGGAGGTCAACGTTCATTTATTACCTCAGCTGGCCCAAAATGTCACCAGCAGTTGTTTATCTCAGCTACACACCTCATGCAGCTACAAGCTGGAACCTTGGCTGCTTGACAGTGCAAAACCAAGAGGGAGCCTGGCTGAAGTCATGTTTTATTCTGTTACCTCTGGCCAGATTTTGTTCTGTTACCCTCATGTGGTCACGTTACTTGTAACAGTTGGCCAAAGATGCGCCCATGTACGTCAGGAATGACTCAGAAAGCCACAGTGGAAGCATGAGAATTAGTGGGGGCCTGGTGTCTCCACCAAGAGAAGTTATGTTCACTTGGATGGCTCTCTCTTAAGTTATCCCTGGTGCTGGGTCCCTTCCAGACCTTACCTAAAATCTACATTGTCCATGGATGAGACACTGAGCAACCTGGTCTAGTGGGAGGTGTCTCTGCCTATGGCAGGGAGGTTGGAACTAGATGATCTTTACTGGATGATCTTTAAGGTCCCTTCCAACCCAAACCATTCTATGAGAAAAAGTAGCTTTATCAAGTTGAGTTAGAGCTCTCATCACAATCCAGACTTTCAGTTCAATAGTTGCTTGATAAGGTTTTTATAAACTCATCTTTTTGGTGGGAACAGATTTTATGTGCAAAACATCGAATTAAAGCCTTTTTTCTTTCTTTTTTTTAGAAATAAACTGTCATTGGTTATTACTGTCAATTATTGAAATTCAGTTTTCAATCTAAAAGCAAGCTTTAAAACATTAGCTTTTGGAATTTAATGTTTCTTCTCCCACTGGCAAACATACAGATCCCATTCTCTCAGCCCAGGGCCCAGACATGTTTTCTGCTCATTTCTGGAGCTGCAGACAGACTCCAGACTCCAAACATGAGGGGTTTGCTCTACCCTGGAAACGTTCAGAGATGAACAAAAGTGAAATCTATGATTCTCCCATATTTTATCAAAGTTTTGATTTATGTACCGGCAGAAGAGATGGAATCTGACTCTTGTAACTGGGTGCTTTGGAAGCAGATGTAAAACTGAGGCAAGCAGAAACAGAGACTCTACAGGCTGGACTTCCCTGAAGATATCATTTGGGGTGGAGAGTTTCCCTTGTTCTCTTGAAAGGAGTCCCAGCATGCTTCCTACTTAAAAAGTCTTCACTCCTCAAGGAGCAGCCTGGCTTGGTTACTTACATATCTATTTTTGTTTTTCAGAAATTTGATATTTGAATATATAAGAACAGAATTTCCATTTCAGCTCAGATTGCTTTGGGTGTTTGCTGCTGTTCCCATTAAGCCATCACTAATTTCTACCTTGTCATGATTCTTTCCCATCAAATAACTGAGCTTTGACTCTCTGTGACTGCTCTACAAGACCTTTCCTTTGTATTTATGACCAAAATCTTTTAACAGCCCTTTAATCTCCTGTGGTTTATTCCCATGATCATTTTAATATCTTTTGAGGCTGCTCTTAATCCCTTCAAGGTAGGTTCTTTCTTTCTTTCTTTCTCTCTCTCTCTCTCTCTCTCTCTCTCTCTCTCTCTCTCTCTCTCTCTCTCTCTCTCTCTCTCTCTCTCTCTCTCTCTCTCTCTCTCTCTCTCTCTCTCTCTCTCTCTCTCTCTCTCTCTCTCTCTCTCTCTCTCTCTCTCTCTCTCTCTCTCTCTCTCTCTCTCTCTCTCTCTCTCTCTCTCTCTCTCTCTCTCTCTCTCTTTCTTTCTCTCTCTCTTCCTCCCTCCCTTTTTCTTTCTTCCTCTTTCCTTTTATTAGTTTCTGGTCAACAGAGGAGCAGATGGAGCTCCTCAAACCAGATGGAGCATCATCAGACCAGCCCCTGGTTCTAGATTTCTAACTTACCTCCACTATGGAAAGCTGCCGAAGGGATTAATGGCTGTTTATCAGATCAGTCTCAGCAAGTGATTAAGAAGGGATGTTTTTCTAATCTCTGCTACCTGGGGTGAGAGTTCTGCAGGGGTCACTGGTGGGGTGTTTGTCAGCCATGGTGTTTATCATTCAGGGTTTTTCAAAACAGTGTGAGAATCTCCATCATCAGAGAGTTACAATAGTATTTTTGTCACTCTCACCTGCTGCCATCTGTGGTAGGAACAAGACAGGGAGTGCATCATGGGTGTGTGTGTGTGTTCTCTTGCAATATTTACTATTTAATCTTGTGTGGTCTTTGCCAATGTGTGTTTATTTCCTTTTTGATAGCTGATGTGTTTTTATTCTCCCTTTGGGAAAATGTCTGGCCACCTAAAAATGTTACCTTTTCACTTGTATTAAATCAGAGAAAAGAAGAGAGAGAAAGTTAAGCTGAGATAGAAGAAGTTTTGACTCCAGTTCCTTTTCTTTCCTTCCTTCCATGATCCTGAAATTCTTTAATGAATTATTCCAACACAATGAGATAGAAGACAAGGGAAGAAATTCTATAGAGAGGACAAGATAGAAGTTCTTTACAGTGAGGGTGGTGAAACACAGAAGCAAGTTACCCAGAGAGGTTGTGGATGCCTCTTCTCTGGAGGTGTTTAAGGCCAGGCTGGATGAGGCACTGAGCAACCTGGTCTAGTGGGAGGTGTCCCTGCCCATGGCAGGAGAGTTGGAACTAGATGATCTGTAAGGTCCATTCCAACCCAAACTATTCTATGATTCTAAGTGTAGGTGTCCTCTAAGATCAGGCCGTGTAAAAATCCACCCCTTTCCCTAAAATTCTACCTGGCGGGCTAATGCTTGGCACATGGCTGTGTCGGCTATTGATTACTGGTCAAGTGGTAAATAAAATTTGGCTAAACTGACCCAAATCCAAAATAGAGTAAAGCCCACATTTTCAGCTACACTGCTGGTATTGAAGTGTGGTCTGTCCCTGCCGTGGTAGTCTTACTGATGAGGAACTGGGGAAGTTGGGAACTGTCAACCCATTTGGTTCAGATAATCTGTTACATGAACTGTGTTGTTGAGAAGGAAAAAACCATAAAATATTTATTTGGAAAGTGCAGCTTGTTCCCATTTGTGACCAAGCAAATTAAGAAGATGGAGCTTTGTGGGGGTATTTTTGAATGGGGGAGGGGGAAACCCTATAATCATGAAAGCCTGTGAAATGAGATTATTTTTTCCTAAGGAAAAGAGATCATTAAGAAATTTTAATCTACAGGCCACGTAGCACCATAATATTGACTTCCCTGTTCTCAGCCTGTTCAGCTCCCCTTCTCCTGCAGAACTTTCTGTCCCAATGTCCCAGTTCTCCTCCTCCCTCTAGCTTTCTTCTTCACCTTTTCTACATTTGGGGTTAAAGGGAAATGAAGTGAGGTGTCCTTCTTAAAAATCTGCTCCTTGTGATCTCCCACAAGGCTGAGGTAGGTTCTCACCTTAGGTTGAAAGCAAAGTGGGTGCAGGGCATGATGGGCTAGATCTCAGCACCAACACAAGAGGTCCAAATCAACCCATATGTTTGTTGGAAACCTATGACAGACCAGCCAAAATTATTGACTTTGCAGCAGGAAATGCTGGGTGAAAATTTATGGTCTGGATTAAACAGGAAAGGAGAGTTTGTCAGACAAAGTGGTTCCTTTGGTCTTAAAAGCTCTGAAGCTCTTTATGGATTGGAGGAGTATGAGCTTGAAATAGTATAAAAATGTTAACTGTGGATGCTTTCTGAGGAGCTTAAAAGAATTGGGATCTTGACTGTCAAATAACCCATCATATCTATTGCAGGAAAATGCTGTTGAACAATTTATTTTCTAGCTGCTAAGTTTCACTCTTAGGCTACTGGGAGGGGTTTTACATTTTCCTGATGGATTAAGGTGTTGCATACTGGAAAGGAGATATATGAGTCTCATTTCTGGGCAGTGTTCTTCTCTGTGCCCCACAAATGAGGCAATTCATTTATGTTGAAAGTGTGTTGGTGTCCTTTGGTGACACCCAGCCATCATGAAACTCAGTAGAAACATGGAGCTGCAAGAAGTGAATGTCATCTCAAGTCATCACCCTTGAGAGAGAGGGCTTTGTTTGTGACAGTTTTTTAGTTAGGCAAACTGATGGTGGAGTGTGGAAGGGGGAGGAGGACATCTAATGAGATGTTCCCATTATAGTTTTGGGTTGGGGTGGCCTTTCAAAAGAGCTGTTTTAACCAATTCCTTCACCCCCACAAACATTACAGAAGAGCCACTGGCAAAACTAACACACACACACACTGCTTGTACAAAGGACTCAAAAACCAGGCCAGATGTTTACAAAGCAACCACAAAAGACCGGAAGAAAAACAAACATACAGAGATGTTTTAAATGTAGAACAACCAACAAACACAGGAAGAAAACATCCTTGTTCCTGGCAGTAGCTTGTGAACATGATGAAACCATTTGAGGGCAAACCTCCTTTAAACTTGCCCTGTGGCAGGTTTGAATTATCAGTGGTGTTTTCATTCATCACTCAAGGTCGAAGACTTCATCTTTCACCATTCTCTAAAGAGGCAGATGGAGAAGGTAAAGCAGATCTTCATCTGTTTCTTGATGGTCAGTCCTGATTGGTTTATCCCACTTTGCCTTTCTCCTTTGGCAGAAGCTCTACAGCAAGGACACAAAAGAGGGTGCTCTCATCTCACTCATCTTCCTCTCTGAGCAAACCAGCAAACCGCTGGTCCTTCCCAGTTGGCCTGCAAGCTGCCTCAAGACATGAACAGTCAGGACCATTGCAGGACCAAAAATAAATTGAACCATTGTACAAATAGTGTGTCTACTTCCTCAACATTTAGGGCCCTTTTCTAAGGAATCCTACAGTTGTTTGGTACATGGGAGAAGATCTGATGAAACACTTTCATCCCAGCTTGAAATACCTTTATTTGATAACAGTGCAAGGGAGAGAAGGGTTATCTGAACACAGGCTCTGGTAGAGCTGGTCCTGAGAGTATGTATTTCATAGCAGTATGGTTTCTACACCAACTTCTTGGTCTTCTTTGACCAAAGCCTTGTGAATTTTAGGTCGGAAACTAGAGCTTTTTTTCTGGGAGGTATTTTCCTTGTCTCCTTTGTTTGCTAAGTGAGAATAGCTTGGAAATGTATTGCATTTGGACAGATGCTTGAATTCATCCAGTCACTCCTGAAATGCAGCTTACATTTTCCAGATGGCTTCATAACAAAGCTGATTTAATATTCTTTGCACATACAGAAAAGTAATAAAGAACCCAACAAATCCATGTGCCTAGGTGAGGTGGTCTTCAGCCCCCTAAAATACAAGGCTAATTTGGATCCCTTTATGAACTTCACAACTCTGCTAATTAATGCATCCACTAGCTTATAGTGATGATACCACAAAGGGTGCTGCTTTTTGTTGAAGAAAATTATCTACTTTACTCCTGAGCATGACAAAACACCATAAAAACTGTTTACTTTGGCTTCTGGTGTCCGGAATTTGCTGGAGAAAGGTCATGGCTTCTGTCCTCTTCTACCTACAAGGCAAAAATGCTTGAAGAGAAGAGTTGAAAAAAATGCTCCTTTCAGGCTGGAATGTTGAGGTTGCAATTTATCGTACGGGACTTGAAAGAGGAATTTTCAGTTCCAACTTGTTTGAAGAGGAATGGGCTGGTGAAAGAATTTAAGGGCACTTGTGAAACGCAAAATGTTGCCTGTCTATGGAAGGGCCCAGAAAGGAAACATCCGTGAGGATCTATGGCTCAGATATTCCACACTGCCTGGACAGAATAATGAAACACTTCTCTTGAGATTTATGAGCCTGGAAAATGGACTGCAGGCTTCCATCAAGACCTGAAAATACTACAGGCTGCAGTTGGACTCTCTCGTACATTGCTTTTTATATAAGCAAGACAGGGTGGGAGTACTGGGAGGGAATCAGAGATGAAGTGTAAATGCAAACGCAGAAAATAAATATATTCTTTATTCTTTACTGGCATGAGACTCCCAAGCTGCTGTTGTAAAAGGGTTTTTATCTTTCTTCTCCAAACTCCCCTCTCCTTTCTTTATTTTTTTGGGTTTATAAACTAAATACTGCCTCCAAACTTCCATTATGCATTCAATTAGAATTTTCTCTCTCTCTCTTCAGCAAATGCATGGGCAGTGGAGTTGTTGAGTCCAGGCCATCAGGAGCATAGTCTGAATGCTGTTTCATCACTCATTGTAGATGCCCATCCAGCCCTTCCTGCTGACTAAAGGGTGAGTGAGGCAATCATTTTTGCCCTGTTATAACATCATTTTGTATTAGATGAAAGTGGAAATCGCAGCACCCTAAAAAAACCAAGGATCTTAAGGTTGGCCAGATCATGTTTTCCCCAAAGCACTGTCAGCTCTTGGAGGTGTGTGATGGTTGTTACTGTGTCCCGTTCCCAAAAAAACCTGCAGCTCTTGAGATTCTCACCCCTGATTTGTGCTATGTGGTTGAATTTTTTCCTTGGCTGTGATGCCAAGCTCTCTTGTTGCAAGTGTTTTCTATCAAACATGTGTCATAAAGTGTGGAGCAGCTATTGTTGCTTGGCAGTCACATCTGCTCGTGGAATTGTTGGTATTTTTATTTTATCAGCACTGTGTTTTTTAAATGCTTAACCTACAGGTTTGAGAGTGACTAGGAAATGTGAGAAAATCTTTGTGGCCTGATTAGATGCGTCAGCTCAAGGAGTGAAATCTCAGACACCAGTCCCAAAGCTTAGTTCTGGAAGCAGGGATCAAACTTCCCCGTGTATGCTCTTAAAGAAGGACTAGTTACACATTTAAAGAAGGACTAACTTGCCCTGTCACTTCTCAGCCACCTTTTCTTACTGCCAGACTTTTAGTAGAGCTTAGGAGAAGCATCTTGGAGATCTGATGAAAGCCCAGCCAGCAGCTTAGGTGTCACAGAGTGGAATTCAACTACTCACCAGAGTTTCCCCAAGTGCACCCCAAAAGATCTTAGAGTCTAAGCAAAGAAAATAAGTCAGTCCAGATCTCTCCTGCACAGCTGAAAGGGACCTGGAATAAAACAGGAAAGAGTGTGCAAAAACCGTGAAGGGGAGTGCATGCTCAGCACCATAATTCTCTTAAGGTTATAGATGAGGCTCTTTCTTTATGCTCATTTTTTTCCTAAGACATCTGCAGAGGAAAAGAAAGAGATTTCAGTGGCTGTTTGGAAGAGCTAAATTTTTAAAGGCTAGGATTGCTGTGTAGGTAATCCCCATCTCCTGTTCTTAGAATCCCAGAATGGTATGGGTTGGAAGGGACCTTAAATATCATCTAGTTCCAAACCCCCCTGCCATGGGCAGGGACACCTCCCACTAGACCAGGTTTCTCATCCAGCCTGGCCTTAAACACCTTCAGGGAGGGGGCATCCACAACCTCTCTGGGCAACATGTTTCAGTGTCTCACCCCCTTCACAGTAAAGAACTTCATTCTTACATCATCATCTTATATTTCATATCTTATTATTATCTTATATTTAATCATCTTACTTATTTCTTATAATCTCAGAACTTTGTTGTCAACCCAACCACTGTCTGTTTCTTGGTGGACAGGGATGATACAAACTCCGTGTGTGTGTGGCTGGACTTGTGATTTCTCAGTAAGTTGCCATGTATGAGGACAATGCTGGTGGCAAAGTAGAACCAATTTTAAAGGGTTACCACAACAATCTCCAAATCTATGCTTAGAAATAATGTATGATAGCTATAATCTAAGATCAATTGTATACATAGTATATATAGTATATAATCTTTGTAGTTTCTGAAAACTTCTCTATAACTGAAAGGGATGATAATGATTTCTTTTATTAATGAAGAGTATTTTTTCCTTCCCTTCTTACCTTTGTGCAGTAGAGATGTAAGAATCAGTAATAACCAAAGCATTCCCACTCCAGCAGAATATAGCTTTCTATATACAGGTTCTATTGAAATAGGGGAGATTTAGGCTGGATATAAGAAGGAAGTTCTTAACTGTGAGGGTGGTGAGACACTGGAACAGGTTGCCCATGGAGAGCAACCCAAATTCCCCTCCCTGGAGGTGTTTAAGGACAGGCTGGATGAAGCATTGAGCAACCTGGTCTAGTGGGAGGTGTCTCTGCCCCTGGCAGGGGGGTTGGAACTAGATGATCTTTAAGGTCCCTTCCGACCCAAACCTTTCTATGATTCTATGACAGCCCCAGTTGCATGTGCAAGGAACTTTTTTGTGGGTGGTGAATTAGAACAAGTGCCTTGTGTGTGATGATTGATTCTGCCAGGCAGACAATAATTATGATTTACACATGATTTCTTTCTTCTTGAGGGGAAATCCCAGTTGCCAAGTATGTTAACGATGTATGTAATGGTGTGTTAACGGACACCATTAGTTTGCTGGACAAAACGGACAGCTCTGCCAAAACAAACCTTCTCCAATGGTACTTTTTATGGATCAGCAGATTCTGGAAATGCTGAAGAGTGGAACTGAATTGTGGGGCACATGCTTCAGGAATGGCTAACAGTTTCCTAACCACAAGTTTAAAGGTATCTGTTAGTAATTAAATGCACTCGAGGATTTTCTTAATTTCAGCCTGGTACAATTTCTCTATGAGGTGCAATAATTGCAGTCCGGAAATAGTTTGTTTTAATGTTATGACTAGATTAGGATGGAAAATAGTCCCAGCTTGTGCAAGCTCATGTTAACTTCCATCACTGAGACCAATTGGCTTGGAATGTGCTCATAGCCCAAGGTGTGTGGGGAGCCTGCCCTCTCCAGGTCCAATAGGACCCAGTGCTGAGGTCATGCAGGGTTTGGAGGAGATGATCCCAGTGCAGGATTACTTAAGGGTGAGACCTTCTGGATCTGAGAGCTGAGGAGGATCTTGCTGCTCTTGGAGACACTGATGGCAGAGCTGGTCTGCAGGAGCAGCTGAAAAACTCAGGCATGGATGGAATGGGGTGGGGGCTCAGCACTTCTGTAGGGTATGACAAGGCCTTGAGTGGAATTAAAAGTGCTCATAGATGCAGGTGGATGTTCTCAGTGGGAGCTATCTGCAGCTTGGTGAGGAAAATTTGTCCTGGGGAGGTTTGTGGTGTCACATACTCCTGACCTGCAGAGCTTTCCCAGAGAAAGGCTGATCTCAGCTTCCAGTCTGTGTAATCCAATCCATCCTTCATGGAAAACTGTGACTTTTCTATTTCTGACAAATCTAGTTTACTTGAAATTGTGAGATGTGTAGAGCAGCATAGGACAATACTATCCTTCAAGTGGGCTCTGGTGAGATCCCATTTGGAATGCTGTGTTCAGTTCTGGAGCCCTCAACATAAGAAGGACATTGAGCTGTTGGAGTGAGTCCAGAGGAGGGCCACAAAGATGATCAGAGGGTTGGAGCACTCCCTTATGAGGACAGGCTGAAGAGTTGGGGTTGTTCAGCCTGGAGAAGAGAAGGCTCAGGGGGGACCTCATAGTACCTTATCAATACCTGAAGGGGGCTACAGAAAGGCGGGGGTAGGACTTTTAAATAGGGTCCAAGATGGCAGGACTAAGAGTCATGGATGCAAAATGGAAGAGGGGAAATTTAGGCAGGACATAAGAAAGAAGTTCTTTCCTGTGAGAGTGGTGAGGCACTGGAAGAGGTTACCCAGGAATGCTGTGGATGCCCCCTCCCTGGAGGTATTTAATGCCAGGCTGGATGAGGCACTGAGCAACCTGGTTGAGTGAGAAGTGTCCCTGCTCATGGCAAGGGGGTATGGAACTAGATGATCTTTATGATCCCTTCCAAACCAAACCATTCTCTATGATAAGTGTTATGCCATAGTACTCAGTCCAGATAGATATGGACAGATAAAACCTCCCTGCAATCTCAGAAACCTCCAAAGAACTTTTAATAAAAACCAAACCATACGACCCCTTTACTCCAGAGCAGAACTTCTGTGCTCTCCCTGAACATCTTACTGCTCAGGCGTTCAGAATAGATGTGCTCCATAAAACTCATTAAAGAAGTTTATTCCCTCAGTTATGAGCCTCCATGTATTAATGCAAAAATTTCACAGCAGAAATATGGATTGAATAAACAGCTGACAGGGCTGGAGCAATCCAGCAATGAAGCTGCTTCTTCCTTTGAAAGATTTCCATTCATCTCAGACACGATAGGTCTAATCTTTGACTGAGACAAGAGTTTTACCTGGATAGTTTCCAGTCATGTTAATGGGAGCTGTGAAAACTCTGCACATATCAGCAACAGAAGTGGCCCCTTGTTCAAAGAGAAGGGTTTGGGTCATTTCTTAGTGCATTACAATAACCAGCCACTGGATTTAATTGCCTTTTTTTTAGTTTTTGTACCACTTTCCCTTCCCTCCTCATCTCTTTATCTCTTCGTGCCATAAAAATACTGTGTTTTGAAATGGAATCGAGGAGACAGAAAACAGAGGAGAACGTGTTTTGCATAAAAGAAGGAACATGTGGTAGGAATAAAGGCGGAGGGCGGGCAGACATATTGAAGACATACATGCCCTCCCCCTCCTCCTTCTGCATCCTCGCCTCATCTCTCCCCTTGCTGGGAGGGGGCTCCTTTACCCCTGCAAATTCAAGCAACATCATCCCAAATGAGGGGTCAGGAGGGCTTGGAGCAAGGAGTTCTTCCACCACAGGCTAGAGCACCTCCCTTATGAGGACAAGCTGAAGGAGTTGGGGTTGTTTAGCCTAGAGAAGAGAAGGCTCAGAGGGGACCTCACAGTACCTTCTCAGTACCTGAAAGGAGACTACAGAAAGGCTGGGGCAGGACTTTTTAATAGGATACAGGATGGCAGGACTAGGAGTCATGGATGTAAATTGAAAGAGGGTAGATTTAGGCTGGATAGCAGAAAGAAGTTGTTTACTGTGATGCCCAGAGAGGTTGTGGATGCCCCCTCTCTGGAGGTGTTTAAGCCCAGGCTGGATGAGGCATTGAGCAACCTGGTCTAGTGGGAGGTGTCCCTGTCCATGGCAGGGGGGTTGGGACTAGATAATCTTTAAGGGCCCTTCCAACTCAAACCATTTATGTGGATTGGAGCATGTTCTGTCATTTTATTCAAGCTGAGCACACTGCTTGCACAAGCAGGTGAAAGTCCTCTGCCAAAGAGGGAGATACCCTGTATGGTTTTTAAAGTGAGTGAATTGTTCTCATTGCTCCTGGGAAGGATGGGAAAGCCTGGGTTGGTCATGTTCATCCACCCTGATTATCCTGCTCAGGACATTCTGTATGTGCTTGTACCAGAAACAGACCTGGGTCAATTTGAACTATGAGTAATGCAGTGTGGATTACACAATTTTCCCATGGAAACATTCAAGTGACTTCTTTACAAACTGCTTTGTGACCTGTTCCTCTCACCTGAGCTGGGCTCTCAAGCTTGTTGTGCCCATGTCTGTGCTGTGCTGCAGTGATGCCAGGCTGGGCAGAGCTGAAGAATGAAGGGCTTTCAGGGGATCTGACTCCACCTGGGCCTGACCTTTCTTTTCTCCTTCTCCAAGAAAAATAAAAACGCATTCCCCCCTTTGACTCCTTGAAAAGAGACAGGGGGAAACTCCAGAAATATTTTAAGTACTTGTTTTTCCTAAGGGGGAAAAATGCAATGTGGTTTCATTCTAGCCATGCAAATATTTATGTGAGCAAGAGAAGAAGCTGGCTTTGGTTGTGACACAGACTTTGGTGCCAGAGACATGGATTTACTCTTGGCTCTACTGTGGACCTTGAACCTGTCCTGTTCATTTCTGTGCCCTGCTAGAGCTGATGAGAACCCTTTTCTTTTTAATTCTCTTGTATTAGTTGCACAGGACTGGGACAGTTTCAGGGTAAAATGGAATTTTTCAACTCAACAGGAACTTCCAGGCACTCAGGTGATGGAGTAATCGAGGAAAATGATGGCAATTTGAGCCAGAGAGGGTATCTCCAAAACTTGTACAGTACCATGCACTCTGTGCTTGATTTGCTGGAGTCTTCCAAGTGGTGCTCTGATGCAAACAATGGTCTGCATTCAGTAAGTAGCTCCTCAAATTTCCTGTGGATATCCCCAGCAAATCTGTATTTAAATAAGCAATAGTTCCTTAATCCCGGCCTGCAAGTTGCTGGGGCAATTTGTACTCAAGGTGAATGCTCAGGTTAGGGAGATGCTGGGATGTAGAAAAGAAGCTTGCCATCCAAATGGGTTCCATCTGTTTCCATTACACCCCACTCCTGCAGAATCAACCCAACATTTTAGCTTTCAGCTATTTCCTTCTGGTCTCTGTAAAGCTACCTGTTCTCTAAAGCATTATTTGGTGGCTTTAAATGCTTTAGGTCCATGTTTTTCCAGTTGTCTTCAGCCAGTCCAGAAAACTGTCTCTGAGCAGATAGGAAAGGCAGCTGGAAAAAAAATGGAAAAGCATTTTGATTGAGTGAAACCCCCCTAGCCCCCACATTCAATTTGCATTGTTCAAAGCACAAAAATATGTTGGTAATACATTTGAGATATACTAGAATTTCATTACTGTTATGCTTTTGCATTTCTCTCTAATTTTTCCATTGCTCCCCCTGCTAAAATTGCCAGGGCCATAGAATTTAGTAAACCATCCATCACCTTTAGTAAACCACCAAACCACTGTGACCACTTCCCTCTGTCTTTCTTTTTGTATCCACTTGACACTTCAGCCCTAATGACCCAGAGCAAGGCTCAAATCTGCATTTTTGTGGCTGTGGGTGACATGTCCACCCCCAGTTCTAGCAGAAATGGGTAAAAAATTGAAATCTTTGGGTTTCCTTCCTTTGCTGAGATCAATGTCAGTCTCAAAGGAACCAAAATTTTGCTAAATATGTCCATGGAGGGGAGTGGTGGAGGAAAAAAAATCACATCAGAACATGTTTCAAATGTTTTTATTTGACTTTTGCTCTGAACACCAAAGCAATTAAGTGTCTCCTGCGGTCATCCTGTACCCTCCCCAGATCTTCAAGACCAGAAAGTATCAGATCTTCCCTCCAGAATGAGCTCTCTAAGGTAATTCAAACTATTTCTTCCCAGAAGTGAAAATATATTGTGCCCTTTCTTTTTAGTTAATCTATTTGTTTAGCTCTGAAGAGTGATTTCTCTTTGCTAGTTGCCCAGTTGCCCAGATGTACATGATACCTTAAAAGAGAAGTAATTGATTTTAAGCCAAAAGGACGGGAGAAAGGTTAGGAATGTGCAACACAGTTTCTCCTAACTTAGGAGGAGGCAGATGTTTCTCTTCTGGTTCCAGCCTTCATTTTCTTTGCATGAAGAACGAGTTCTTAAAAAACCCTTTGAGAAACCCTTAAATATCCCTTTGAGAAGAGCATGGTTCCCACTGTTATTCTTTAAATTAACTCTTTTGTAGCTAAGGCAGGGCTTAGCTTGTTGGTTTTCATTGCAAAATAGGAACCAGAGAGAGAATAAATTGTAATCTAATTCTATAAATGGCTTAATTTGAGCTCAAGAACTGGTCAAAGGGAGTAAAAAAACAGAGGCCACAAAACTTCTGACATCTTGAGACAACATGAATTCTCATTACTCATTCTACATAGCGTAAATATGATGAAAAATACTTTTCTCTTGCAATTAAGATTTCATGTAAGCTTTCATCATTGCAAACATAGCAGCACATATTTCATCTCTCTGAAGATAATGGAGGCCAATTGCATCTGCCAGCAGCAGCCAACAGCACATTTCTACTGAGGGAGGCAGAAAGGGAAGAGGAGTAAGGGATGTTACTGGTAGTAAAAGTGCACAGGATGGATGTCACCTGGCCCTGGCTGAAGTGCCTCATCTGTGCATGTAGGACAAACTATCTGTGTCTCTGTGGTAGAGATGATAGGATACTATTCCCCTTCTCAGGCACTGAGACCAAAATGGCAGGTAGGCTCAGAAAACACTGAGAAAGGGTGGAAAATATCTCATTTCAGGTTAATATCCTCCCTCTGGGGATGCCCCTGAGACTAATGCAGCTGATTCTGTGCTCTGCAGCCCCTGTTTCCCAGGGAAAAAGACTGAAATGTTTACCAGGGCAGAGGAGAGGATCTGTGTGTGGCTGGGAATTGACACTCTGAGATCTCCAGGGTCTACTGAAGCAAGGCCAGAGGCTGGGGGTCACTGATAAGGTAACCTTGGCCATAGTTTGGATTTAGTAATTTGTCTTCATGCAGTCTGACTGATGGGGAAATGAGGACAAAAGCCTTTGTGAAGCTCTGCTTGCCATATGTAGCTGTGCAAAGATACTGGGAAAGCTGGCCTGTTTACCCACCAGGTCTGCAAGAGGTGTTTGGTTCCTGAGTTTATAAGTCAGCATGAGGACTTCTTTCCAGAAGGTGGAGGAATGTTTGAGAAACTGTGTGAGGTGTTTGGCCATGATGGGATCAATGAACTCCACCACCTTCCTCTTACTGTGCTCCATGCTGAGTCCTGGGCAATAAGGACTTTCAGAAATCCTCACTGGGAAACCTTAGAGGGGAAAGAGAAATGTGAAAAGCGGAGACAGGTGAAAAGAGGGGTGAGACCTTCTTTGGAAGGGCAAGACCTCTGTTGCCTCTAAGGAAGCCTGTTGTAGTCAGTGAAGCAGAACAAATGTGCTGAAAGATGTGACATTCCTTGTGTGTACTGAGTCATGATGGGAATTTGGGCTTCTCCAAGCAAGATCCAGTGGTGTAATAGTCAAGGGACAAAGTGTATGCACAGTCAAGAATAAAACCACATCCAGGCAAGACCAGGTTTTAGTGGTTCAATCAGTTGTCTCTTAGTGTTTATGGGTTCTTAGATATTTCTCAAGAAACCTGTGCTGGGTTTAGATTAAGATGGAGGGTAAAACTGGAGGTTTCTTCAGAGGAGGAAAAGGACTTTTCACATTTAAAAATCACAGGTAGCTCTTCAGGGCTGCCTGTGTTTTATACTTTCCCCGTTGTGTGAGTGAGGGGCTCTCAGCTCACCCACACACATTCTTTCCTGTAACAGACAGAAGAACACTAAACATATCATAGAATGATAGAATGGTTTGGGTTGGAAGGGACCTTGAAGATCATCAAGTTCCAACCACCCTGCCATGGGACACCTCCCACTAGACCAGGTTGCTCAATGCCTCATTCAGCCTGGCCTTAAACACCTCGAGAGAGGTGCCCTCTCTGGGCAACCTGCTCCATTTTCCCACCACCCTCACAGTAAAGAACTTCTTTGTTGTATCCAGCTTAAATCTCCCCTCTTCCAGGTTGCATCCATTACTCTTGGTCCTACCATCATGTATCCCATTAAAAAATCCTATCCCAGCCTTTCTGTAGCCCCCTTCAGGTTTTGAGAAGCTACTATGAGGTCCCCCCTGAGTCTTCTCCTCGCCAGGGTGAAAACCCCAACTCCTTCAGCCTGTCCTCATAAGGAAGCAGCTCTAGCTTCTGATCATCTACATGGTCCTCCTCTGGACTCACTCCAACAGCTCAATGTACTCCATCAGTCTTCCCATCAAAAGCTCTCTGTCTGCTGTTATATCACCATCATGTATGTTTGATGCCGATGTGAGGCAGGGAAGGTTTCCATTCTCCTTCCTGTCTTAGGAAAAATTTTGGTGGTATTTAGGAGGACATCTCATAAACCTAACTAAAAATGAGCATCCTTCCTGAGGAACATTTTCAAGTACTTTATGGAACCCCCTTTTGTACAACTCCAACAATTTACTTCAGTTTATCCTAAAGGATATTTCCATATAAGTAAACTGCTCAGGCTGAATAGGTATAGGATGTTTTGGAATTGAAGGAAGTTCTTTAGCATATAAATACCTTATTAAACCCCAGCACACATCCCTTAGCAGGCAAAAAGTCCATGCCCCACGATCTGAAAAAGCATTCTGTTGTAGGGGGAAGGATATTATATTCAATAAATCATATGGAACTATTTATCAGCAATCACTTCTTTAACTTTTCCACAGTCTTCAGTTTCAAAGCACATTTTGAAGTGACTGAAGTTTGTACAGAGCAGTTTATTTAAAAAATTATTTTAGGAAAATTACCTCAGGGTTGATTGTGTATTTATGAAGGGTTTCTCTTTTTTTTTTCCTTTTTCTTTTCTTTTTCTTTTAATATTAATATAATGTAAGAAAATGGCTTTATTAAGAACAGTAGAAAAATCTGTAGAGAAACAGCTCTTGTGGGGCAGACAGTTTTGCTTGTCATGCAGTCACACACAACAGTCAGTGGAAAAGACCCTAATTTCAATGGATTTTGGATTAGACTCTTTTACTATTATGGGGACATTGAGTTGTTTCTTGTGATGTCTACATCCTCCTCAGAGAACACATTTAGAATTCTCTCTTTTTCTCCCCTGCAAATACCAGCCATCATTTTTGTTAAGCTCATTTAACTGCCTCATCCTCCCTTCTTACTGCCTTCTCCTTAAGCCGAAGCCTGGCCTGATCTTCAGATAAAAAGGAGGTGAAAATGCTCAGGACTCAAACAAACACATGGCTTCTACCCTGCAACAATCATTGTGTGTTCTCTGGCAGATCCTCATCGGACACTTTGTGCTCCTAAAATTTTTCATTCCTGGAACAATTAAGTTTTGCTGGAGTTTAATTATGGATTTTTTTTTTTTTTTTCAGCACAGAACACAGCGTGGGTGCTTATAGTGGTGACTCAGTGTTTTTCTAAATCATTAAATAAATCTGATGATGAGTATTTGGCATGTGTTTTCCAATCAACTGGTTTATGTCTTCTTCCACCACAGTCAGTTATTTTATGGTGAGTGGAGTAGAACTGACTTTTTGCTGTTGGTTCATTTATGGTTGATTTGTTCTCTGGTTTTGGTTTTTTTGTTTTGGGGTTTTTTTGTTGGTTTTTTTTTTGAGATACAGCTGAGTGTTTTCCATATACTCAGCATCTGTCTGGACCATTCTGGTGCTCCATGGGCTTAGACTGCAATGTCCAAATATGAACTCAAGCCTGATGGTAGGCTTCACATCATGGCCTCAGCAGCGTGCTGCATGAAGGATGCTGATGGCCTTTGGAGCTGAGAAGGGAGCAGGGAAGTGATATTGAGACTGATCAGTCTCACATGGAGAGTTGTAAGTAGGAGCCCTGAACGTGTTGAGATGTAAAGGTGCACTTTGAGATCCACAGAGACATACAGGGCCCTTTCCCAGGAACCCACAACTGATGAAAGGGAAACAATTTGCAGTGACTTGGAAAGGATTAAATAGACAAAATATGGATGTTTGAATAAAGTAGTAGCCACAGCTCTTGTGTAGACAGTAAACAATGGTTTATTGACAGTAAACTCTTGCTCTTATGGTAAAATCTCTTGAATCACTTATTTCCTGAAAGGCTCAGGCAGGGTGTCTTTGATCACTCACACGTGTTTTGTACTTTATCTCAAATCAAAACATCCTGATTTCCAGTCTCTGGAACACATTACTAGTCCATGTTTCCCCTGTTTGAATAAAAGGTGGCAATCCTGGCTGTGTGCTGTTTAGGTAGCATCTGTGATTTAAGAAAAAGCTGTGGATAGATGAGACCCTTGGATTTATGTAGCAGAAAACATCCTTGGACTGTGCATAAGAAAAGGGAGTTGTGCTATTGAATAGTTCTTCTTAATATTCTTCTGCTAGACTTTGATGTGAGTGCTGTGAAGTACTGTGGGTGTTTTATGTCTCAAGCATGAGGCATCTCTTATATGGCCCCATTAAGCTTCTGTGGCTTGAAGAGGTTCCCTGAAAGTTCCCACTGTGTCACCAGGGAAAGGGGGAGCCATCCTATGTCCCTTCCCAGTTGGCCTGTTTGGGTATACTGGAGGTATTCACCTCTGTGTTGGCTTGGAGAGTACGGACAAGTCTCCTGGTGCATGATGGTGTGCTACTGCTTGATATTAAACCACCAAAATCTTCTGAGACTGAATCTAGAAACTGCTGCTTTGGTTCAAGAAGGCCATGTTGGCTCAGATGGGTCCTGTTAAATACTCAGTCTGTCAGTTACCTTCCACAAGCCCCAAAAATTAAAATAAATTGTTGGAACAAACCTAGAGGGGCTAGAGGGGTCTGGTTGGACTTCTGCAGGACATCAGCTGATATACACTGATTCCTTGGCACAGCTATAAGTTAGCCCAGTCTAGCACTGTAGCTGTGTGCCATCTTCTCAGAGCCTTGTCTCACCTGTGTCTTTCTGTGGCAAGCTGCCTGCTGTAAAAAGAGGGACAAGATTCTTCCTCTCTTTAAATTTCATTATGAGTCCAGTAGCTGATCCCAAAGTTGCAGTAAGTGGACAAGGACATCTAGTGAGGATAATTTGCCTCATCATCTGGAGAAAGGATGAGGGAGTTCAGGTTAAACCTGGGGCTAAATAAGCAGTGACTGCAAACCACAATGACCTTATATTTTAAATATTCTCTTCTTCTGCTGAAGGTCATTGAACTAAAGAGTTTCTTTTTTGGGTAGTTTGTTAATAGATGGAAAGCCATTACTCATGCAATAGGATGGAACATCCATTACTCATGCAATCAGGTGTTTAACTAGAGCATTTGTTTAGGGATGTTCAGTCCTGAGATGATGCTGGGTCATCTTGTTTTGACTGAAGGTGATCTCACTGAAGAGGTTGCTGTTTCCTAGCCACATTTTCCTGATCTCCACCTGATCCCTACCTGCCCCAGCCTTGAGCATGCAGATGTAGCTGCATGGATACTCACTCTCTACTATAGATACTCACTCTCTACTCTGATATTGTCAGAAGGAATTTAAAACGTCATTCCATTAGAAGCTGTTGAGGGATCTGGTTGTTTGGACAGCATTGGCTTTAGGAGTGATGGCACAACCAGTTGTGCTGATGGAAGAGCAGAGGAGAGTGAGAATGAGCCCAGGCAAACAGAGCTCACTTGCTGCTTACCCACGCAGTCAGATGTGTGAAGGGGACAGACAGGGGCTATGAGCACTCTGGGTGCAACCTGGGGTGCTGACAATTGCTTTGTGGTACCCAACCACTCACTGACCCCTATGGCCTGTGCACAAGTAGTTCATCCACCTTCTGTAGCACAACAAAATGACCAAAATCACTTCTCCTGAGCTTCATGGGCATGCACATCAACCCTTCTCAAAGCAAGGGTCATCTTCCTCATCTGTGAGGTGAATTAGGTGACTCCAGTACAGGTGCTATGCACGTGCCCCACACAGTGATGGAATTCAACCCTCAACCCATTTATTAGGAGGAGTGCACAGCACAGTGGTGGGAAGCTGGACTGTGCTGGTAAAAAGTGATGGGCAGTGGAGAAGGTAGCAAGAGGAACTAGAGAGCAGAGACTGCTTCAGTCAGCTCTTTAGAAATAAATCCCTTCCTTGTGCGGTCCTGGAGAGCCCAAAGCCTGCCCTGGTCACTTCAAAAGTCTTATTTGCAACCCTCAGCATGGAAAGAACTCAAATCCATGATACTTCCAGACTGCTTTTTTTCCAGTGAGGGACTTGTTGTGACCCTCTCTCTCTCAAGGGCCCTGGCCCCAGGAGGTGAAGATTGCTGAGCACTGTGTCAGCTGGATCCCAAGTGGGTTTTGTTTAACGGTCTCCGCTGCTGTTTATATTTTCTAATGCGCTGCGGCTGGCTTTTGTTGCCATTAAAACTTCATTTGTTTGGAGGATCTTTTCAACAAACTGAAATCCAATAAATCATGGGTAAAATATTTATTATTTCAACTGGATATGAAGGGGAGGAGGGAGGGTGGGAGGGAGTGGACAAATTTGTATTCCTTCAGCAGCATGTTAAGTGGAAGATGGGGGGGTGTGTTAGCCATAGGACTTTGTCCCCAGAAGAACAATTAGTTGGCTGGACAGGATGGGTTGAGTGACAGCTTCGAACTGGGTAGCAGAAGTGGAGCAGAAAAACTCTGAGTCCTCCAGCTTTATCCTGTCTACCCATGTAATCACATCCATGGATGATGGTGATGAGCTCAGGGCTTCTGGATTAAAACTGTCAAAAATACAAGCTTCTAATGCCTGAGTTAGAAATCCTGCGCTTCTAAACCAGTCCCACTTCTGTTGGTGGCAAAGCTGCTATTGTCTGAAGGCAGGATTTCACTCCAGGTCTGGTTTAGTTCACAGACAGTAGCAGGCTCTAAACTCTTCACCCTGCTGTAGGGTACGTTACAGTAGCTTGTGGTGGGACAAATGACACGGGGAATCTGGATCAGGATATGGAAAATGTCATCACAAGCATCATTACGTTAGAGCTGTGGGGCTTTATTTATTTGTTGAATGGTGAATACAATTAAAAATAGTGTGGGATTTTGGGCTGTTCATGTACTTCTGTGTTCAGCCAGTGGCTTTGGCTGAAAATGCAGAAGGAAATATGGGAAAGGCAGTCTGTGATTTCAACATGTCAAATACGGACTGCATTGCCTGTTCACTTGGAAATGATGTCTAGTTTTTAATCTGATGTTTACTTCCATGCAAGAAACACAACAATCTTTTGCTTTTGAACTGACCTGGACAGAAATAATTCTGGCAAGTCCATGGGACTAAGGCAGAATCTCTTTATTTAAGCTCTGAGAGCAGGAGTGAAGTGCGGATCCAAATTATTAGGAGATGGTGCATGGTTGAATCATCTTCACCTCTTGGAGGATACACCCCAAAGGAGACACTAGCCCAGGTTGCCCACAGAGGTGGTGGAAGCTCCACCCCTGGAGACATTCAAGGCCAGGCTTGATGAGGCTCTGAGCAGTTTAATCTAGTAAAGATGTCCCTACTCACTGCAGGGGGTTGAAACTAGATGGTCTTGGAAGGTCCCATTCAATGATTCTGTGTATCGTGATCCATAAGAAGCTGGATGCAAATATCTAGTACTTCTGTGGAGAATAGGTTTATAGGTATATAACTATGACAGAATCCATCTTTTCAGTAAGAAAGGTGCCCTTCTGCACCTGCTCCAAAACATTCATACAAAGATTTGGCCTCAAAGCTTTACATTAAATTCAGTTCCCTCATCTTGCATGAGAGTTTCTGCCTCACACGTCCCTAAAAGTCACCACCTTCACTATTAAGGCCTCTAGATGCTACTATAATACCATAAAAATGTGGGATCTTAGATGAAATAAGTTAGTGTCCCATCTGTCAAAAACAGGACGTGCAGCAACCCTTCCCAGTGAGTCATCTGTTCAGCATTCTCCAGTTTCTGAGACCTCTGCACTCACCAGGGAGCTCTGACATTTACCAATGTTATCTTTCTTATTTCAGTTTTGGCACCTTCTTCCTTTCCTCAGAGACCACACTGGGCAAAAAACACATGAAATGAGCAGCAGACATCATTTGTCATTATTCTGAAAGGTTACTGGGCTTGAGTGTGTTGTTGGGCCCCAGATGGTGGTAACTTCACCAGGAAAACAACAAAAAACCCTCCAGTGTACAGTGAAGGAATCGTTAACTGGGCAGAGTTTTACATGAGGGGTGCATTTTTTTCAAAGGGAAGGGTAATCCTTATTCATAGTGACTTTTAGGAAGACTAAACCCTCAAGAAGCTGATAAAAAAATGTTATGAAATACTTTTTTTCTTACTGTCCTTTACTGTGAATCAGCAATAAAGTAGTCCCCACATTGGCAGAGTTCCCACTGAGGTGGATGGAGCCAGGATTTCACCCCTGGAATCCTACTCCACAGCAGGGTGGGCTCTCCCTCAGCCTGTGTCCATCCATTGGGACCCTACTTGCAGCATTTCATAACACAGGAACAGAGGGGTTATTCAATGAAAATGAAAGAGGCAGAGTTTTAAAGCAGATGAGAGCAAATAGTTGCTGCACAATAATGTCAACACCTGGCTTTTCATTGTTGCTGGACATCAAAGTGCTTTATGAGCACTGGTCAGTGCCAGTATCTCTCTTCAAAAAAGCGACCAAGAAAGATAATGCTACCTATTCAAGGTCACCAAGCAGAGGATGCCAGAGCTAGAGTGGAAAATATCCTCCTACACTATGCAACAGCCTCTGGTTAAAATCAAAGTGCTTTTATGCAACAGAGCTCATTGCTCCAGGTCAGCATGACATCCAGAATTCCATGGCGTGGACTGTTTATGGGGAGAACAAGCTCAGGACACAGGGAAGATGTAAAAAAGAATTCAAGTCAGACAGTCAGCTCCTGCTTCTTCTGCACTGATGTGCCTGGTGCCAGAGAACAGGAGACTCTCTGGCTGGATGACATTTTTCTTTTTAATGATAATGCAAAGTCCAGAGCTGGGTTCTGGCAGTCAGGAACTGCTTGAAAAATCTGCAGGCTGTTTGTCCATGTAGACAGGGAGCTGTCATTTTGAAAATCTACCCTGTCTGAGATGAGCAGTGGCCTTGTTGGATGTCACTGGAGATATTCCCATGTATGGGGAAGGACTATTTGCCAGAGCATGGAACAACAGGACAAGGGGCAGTGACTTTCAACTAGAGCAGGATGAGGTTAGATCAGACATTAGGAAGAAATTATTCACCATGATGGTGGTGAGACCCTGGCACAGGTTGCCCAGAGAAGTGGTGGAGGCCCCATCCCTCTCTCCATTGTCGCAGGGGACTGTGTCCTCAGCAGTAGAAATGGGATGGATATTGCAAGGGAGGAGAGATAAGGAGGGACTCTTTATGTGAGAGTGTGGTGATAGGACAAGGAAGAACAGTTTGAAACTAAAAGAGTGGAAATATAAACTAGAGCAGGGTAGATTTAGGTTTGACATAACAAAGAAGTTCTTCACCATGAGGGTGGTGAGACACTGGAACAGGTTGCCCAGCGAGGTGGTGGAGGCCACATTCCTGGAGACATTCAAGGCAAGGCTTGTTGAGGCTCTGAGCAGCCTTATCTAGTGCAGGGGGGTGGACTAGATGGCCTTTGAAGGTCTCTTACGAGTCAACACATTCACTGATTCCATGATATAGGTAAAAAATTTCCAATACTCCATTTCCATGAAGTTATTCAGGAATGGGGAATGGACTGAGCCCTAAGCTGAGCATTCTTGTGGGGCTTCTCAAAAAATCAGGCAGGAATTTTAGATGCCTCTATACCAGGTCTAATTATGTCCTTTCAGATATATTCTGGGAGGCTTTTACTATCAGCTGAAGACAAGAGGATTGTCCACCTTCTCAGATAAGACATCCTCTATGTGAATACCTGTGGATAGTCACACAGTGAGAGTGGAACACATCCTCCAGCTGAGCTACTGTCCCTCCTTCCACCTCCCTTCAAGAAGCAGGAGCCCTGAGCAGCCCATTAACCCTTTCCAGACTCACATGGTGTTGCACATGTGCTTTAGCGGCATAATTCTTGGCAGGAGAGGCAACCTTAAAATTGAGGTTGGACCTGTGTGCATGTCTGTTGTTCATCATGTGCAAATTAAATGGACTACCCTGAACTGGAGAGAGAGGAACTAATGATTGCCATATTGTTTCCAGCAAACATCAAGCAAAAGAAGATGCTTGAACTTTCCCCCAAAGACGCTTCTGCCTCTTGCAGTGATTTTAAAATCGTGGGTTTCTACCCTTTTCAAGGTGATTAATTTTGTAATGATGCCTTTGCTACCTTCCCTTCCCTGGGGGAGTGGGCAAGAGGGGGAGGGAGGTAGAACAGGGAGAGAGATCTTTACAAAACTAACTCCATGTGGAGCATTAAAAGGCCCGAGAGCTGCTTCTCTTCCTCTCTCCTCCACTTTCCAACAAATTCCCATGTGCCACAGCAGATATTTCATTATGTTGTGATTTTATTCCTCTTCAATGCACATATTGACATGTTTCTTTCCTTCTATTTCAGCCCTCCTTTGCCCAATAATATGGTCCCACAGGGTAGGTGAAGGTCCAAATAGAAGGTTACTGGGCACAGACTGATTGATAGAGCATGACTTGGAGGGAAAGACCCTCTGTGGGGTGGAGATTGAGGCCACTTTCTTAGCATAAGGAGAGGCAAGAGGTTAGAGCTAAGGTTGGGGGTCTAGATTTGGAAAGTATGACTAATTGTGCTGCTTGTCTGTTACTCTTCCCAAAAATCAGGAGAGATGCTATAGCAGGCATTGATTTCACCCTACAGGATGTCTCTAGTGCTTTACTTTGTGCCTAAGGAAAATACTATCTTCCTACAACTGGCAATCAGCACCAACTGTGACCAGAGCTGACCATCTTGATATTTCTTCTGAAATCTGTGTATCTTGCTCTTGCTCCACAGCTCTGAAAAAGTAGGAAAAAGCATCAGAAAAATGAGAAAATTCTTCACATGGACTATATGGCCAGTAATAAATTAGAGGGTGTAAAAAAGGTCTTCCTTCCTTGTTAGGGTGGTCCTTTCTTTCTTTAAGAAAGAAATTTTTTACAGTGAAAGTGAAAAATCACTAGAATAATCAATCAGACTTCCCCAGGGATTGGTAGAGCTGCCATCACTTGGTGGCTTTTGTGCTGCAGGTGCTAGATTTCTCATCTAGGCACCCTTTTCCACAAAAGGTTGGACCAGATGATCTTGACTCAATGCATTCTTACATTATCCCCCAAATTATCCACCTGGCTAGGGATTTCTCTGAGCTATTTCATTTGATCAAAGATGGGGCTGTGGAACCTGCAATGAGTGGAAAACTTACATTCCTGCATGAGATCAGGCTGTGCAAGTTCACCTTCTGAAGGACTTTCCCCCTGGTGGCTCCCCAAACTTTCACAAAGCAGAGTAAGCTCCACTGCAGCTCTCCTTCAGCTCAACCACATCAAAAATGTGTGCTTGTGTCTCATGTTCAGTCTGATAATACAAAATCTGCTGCTAGAAGTTCCTAGGACACTTCTGTTCAAAATAGACAGTTTCCTCTTTGATTTGATCCAAACTGAATTGCAAAAGGATCTGATCTTTAATTTACTCAGCATGGAAACTGTTCTCAGGAGACAAATTTTGGAGGACAGGATCACAAAAGCTAAGACAAGATGTAAGGGTGTCATAAATGCAGAGGCCAAAGTGGAAGAGAACAGGGCACTGGCCAAGAAAATGTCATCAGTGATCCTTGTGAACGCTGTTTTTTGGAATGAGGAGGATGAAAATCAGCTTGGAGAGGATCCAGGAAGCTGAAGACAGGGAATACACCTGCTATGCTCATCTTGTCCTTAAGCACAGATGAATCCAGTTCTTCCAGAAGCTTCTGAAATAACATAGGTCCCAGAAGATCTTCCAGTGTGAACCTTTCATCAAGAAACTTTGTTCTTCAACTTGCATAGAATTTTGAAATCTAACCCAGGGGATAACTCAGCTGCCTTAGTGGGTTTTCAGATTCTTTGGGATCGTTATTTGATTCTATTATTACGTGTTGTACAGATAAAACAGGGTGCATCTCAAAAACTGGAAATTCAAGTGGAGGCAAATATGGCAGGGAGAGCTGACAAGCACTGGGAGAAGGGCCAGAGTATGGGAAAAATTGAACAAAACTACAATACAACAAGAAAGGAATTCTTTACTGTGTGAGTGGTGAAACACTGGAACGGGTTGCCCAGAGAGGCTGTGGATGCCACGTCTCTAGAGGTATTTAAGGCCAGGCTGGATGAGGCACTGTACAACCTGGTCTAGTGGGAGGTGTCCCTGCCCATGGCAGGGGGGTTGGAACTAGATGATCTTGAAGGTCACTTCTAACCCAAACCATTCTATGATTCCACGATATTGTCTGATAACTTGAATGGATAAAGCACACTCTGGGAAGGGGTCATGAATTTCTTGATGTCACAGGAGATTGTGAAGACAACATCACTCAAAGCCTTTTCTCCTCCAGGATGCAATTTCCTCCCTGTTCTACTGAGGGATCCTTTTCTGCTGTGTGTATTTTTCTTCCAAGCAACTCAGAAAAAATCCTGAAATCTGGCAAGGCAGCTCAGAACAGTACGAGCTCTTGTACAAATTCTTTTCTTCCTTCACAGGTTGTTGAGATGTACTGTAACAGAAGATTACAGATAAAAATGGCATTTTCTGTCCAAGATAATAAAATATTTCTACAGCTGACCAACTGCAGAGCATTTGTCCTGCCTGGCAGGTCTTGAAACCAATATGTTTATAGTTCTCTCCAGAGAACCAATTAGCTTGAATACCAGCACAGGCAGTAGAATAACCTTGACTTGGAATAAGGGCTCAAATGAAAGCAGTGGGTTAGATCATTCATCTTGGTGGCTACACGGTACAAAGCTCCTGTTACTTCACAAAATACCCCAACCTTCTGTGTATGAGTCCTTATTTACCCCTGCAGAGAACACAGACTCTCTTGAATTTCAGAGGGAATTGGCTCCAACAGCTGAATTCCTGAAATCATTGCTTAGGGGAACTCTGCCCTGACTGCATTCCCAGCAGGAATATCAGCTTTATCAACCATAACTGGACTTGGGATCTTACGGGCAATGGATTCACTGTTATTCCATGTTCCTCTGTGGGCCTGGGCATCTGCTCTTCAGCTGTGTTGCAAGTGTAGACTTAGAAATTTAGGGTTTAGGTTATGTTTAGGTGCCTTTAAGAGTGGAAAAAGTGGATATTTTGCCATCACAGATGAGGAAGGGTATAGTGCACAGTCATTTGTGGATGGCTGCTTTGAGAACAACTCATCTGGAGGAAGAAGTGCCACACTTGTAGCCTTTTTAAGGGAGGAATCATTCCAATTCCATTCTGAGTACTGTAAACAAGTGCGGTTCAATGTAACCTCACTGTGTGAGTCAGACAAATGTAACTACAACAGCTGCCACACTCTAAAATCAATAAAACTCCTTGTAGTGTGGGGTTTATTTCTACCTAATGTGTATAGACATGTTGTGTGGATACCCAGGGGCTCTGGCAGTGATCTGAGCTTCTGCTGTCCTCAGCTATCAGCCTGTTGTCCCTGCCAGAGGATGTCACGCTTGTAGCAGCAGGAGGGGAGGTGTAAACTGGAGCAGCTGAGGATGCTCCAACTGTTCATTCCTACAAGTTTTGTGTCATGGGCCAGTCATGTTTTAGACCATGGCAGCCAATTGCTCAGATAATGGGAGACAGAGCTCAAACTTTGTGCAGCCAAGCGTGGAAGATGAAGCCAAAGTGACTCGAGCTTGACTTGAACATGGAGAAAGGATGCACCATGCTGTCTGAATGATAAAACAAAACATGATGTGGCCCGGAACCCAAATGTTTACACAGTCTCCCACCTCTGAATATTAAGCTTAGAATTGGCTTTGATTTTTATTGCATATTTGTCCACAGCAGCTGTCAGAAAGTTTAAATGCTAGAATTACAGAGGTGATAAATATATCCTTCCAAACCCTTGCTATGGCTCTGCCTGTGGGGAGTTTTGTAATGTACTGAGTGGTGCAAAAAATATGCAGAAAGAACATTTTGCTTCCTGGAGATCTCAGCTCCATCTGACAGCTCAGTGCTGACTCTCCAACAGGACCTGGGGTTTTGCCTTGGTTTTGCTCCATAGTAAAACCATAAGGAACTCTGCCTGGGAAGTGCCACAAATCCTGCCCTGCTCTACTTTGCCCTGATGAGGTCGCATCTAGAGCACTGGATCCAGTTCTGTGTCCCCCAGTTCAAGAAGGGCAGAGGACAACTGGAGAGAGTCCAGTGGAGGGCTACAAAGATCATGAGGGGGCTGCAGCATCTCATGTGTGGAAAGGCTGAGAGACCTGGGGCTGTTTAGCCTGGAGAAGACTAGGAGGGGATCTCATCAATGCTGATCAATACCTAAAGGGTGACTGACAATAAGATGGGTCTTTTTTGTGGAAAGGCTGAGAGACCCAGTTGTGTTTTGCCTGGAAAGGAGAAGACTGAGATGGGATCTCATCAATGCAGATCAATATCTAAAGGTGTGGGTCACGAGGATGGGATCAGGCTCTTCTCAGTGGTGCCCAGCAACAGGACAAGGGGCAATGAACACAAACTGAAACACAGGAAATTCCATCTGAACATGAGGGAAAAATTCTTTCCTTTGTGGGTGTCGGAGCTCTGGCACTAGCTGCCCAGAGAGGTGGTGGAGCCTCCTCTGGAGATAATAAAAGCCCACCTGGATGCATTCCTGTCCAGCCTGCTCTGAGTGACCCTGCTTTGGCTTGGAGTTAGACTGGATGATCTCCATGGCTTCTTTCTAACCCCTATCCTACTGTGATTCTGTGAGATGAGTATGAAACCAGATTGTAACCATCTTAGGTGACTTTTTCCCTTGGTAGTGCAAATGGCATGGCATTCAGCCAGAGGCCAGCTTAGAGCAAAGGCTGCGTTCCTGTGCCAGTGGGTGAAGAAACAGAAAAGTCCCCAAAGTGATCTCAAAAAGCTATAATAAGATGAATATTTCTTTAGTGTTATTTTTATCCAATACTCTAATTTTATATAGTTCCCCTTACATAACTTTCAGAGTTACAGCTGAATAAACTTCCAGGCAAAAGACATTTTTCTTACAGTGCTCTAACTTTCTCCAAGTTCTCTGAAATCATCCACAAAAGGCTTCCAGAATGTGTAAGCAGCACAGCAGCTCCTTTGTCTACCAAGGAAAGGATAGAAAGAGATATGAGCCCCATAACCATTGAGTTTGCACCTCATTCTGGAGACAGGAAAAAGAAATTCTTTTGTTTAGATGTTCTCTGCCAATAAAAGGCAGTTTATTAATAGTGATGGAGTAGTTTCCAGGTAGGTTCAGTTAGATGGAGTTAGCACATCAGGAGCACTTCTGCACCCGTCCTCCCAGATGATGGCTTGCTATTATAGAATGTGTTGAGTTGGAAAGGACCTTCAAAGGCCACCTAGTCCAATTCCCTGCAGTGAGCAGGGAAATCCTGCACTAGATCAGGCTGCTCAGAGCCTCAGGAAGCCTGGCCTTGGATGTCTCCAGGGATGGGGTCTCCACCACCTCTCTGGGCAACTTGTGCCGAATACTCACCTCCATCATGGGCAAGAACTTCTTCCTCATATCTAATCTAACCCTGCCCTGTTGTAGCTTCAAACCATTGCTCCTCATCTTGTGGTTCCATGCCCTGGCAAACAGCCCCTCCCCAGCTTTCCTGTAGCCCCTTCAGGTAGCGGGAGGTCACTGTAAGTTCTCTCCATAGCTTTCTCTTCCCCATTCTGAACAACCTCAAGACTCTCAGCCTGTTCTTACATCACAAGTGTTTCAGCCCCCTGATACTCTTTGGTGGTCCTCCTCTGGATTGTCTCCATCAGGTCCATGTCCTTGTGCTGAGGACTCCAGATGTGGATGCAGAACTGTGAGGGTTAGGGTGTAGCTCAGTTTAACTGTGTTCTGGCTCTTCTCTCTTGTTCAGGGGCTGTGCGAGGCTGATCACGAGTTAGCAAAATGCTGAGGATTTTCTAATGCTCTCTGGGGACCAGGTGGGTCCCTGGCTGCTGCAGGATATGGCCTGAGAAAGGCTACCTTTTCCCAATTCATTTCTATGTTTAGATCTGCAGGAATATAATCACCAGAATCGAGGCCAGATGTCTTCTTCAGCCCCTCCCTGCATCCAAATGGAAAATGTTCACTGCAGCATCCTAGAAAAGCCAGTCTGCTGACCAACTAAGCATGAGTGATAGGGAGCACAAGGGCTTGAAGAAAGGTTAAGAAACCAAAACCTTTGAAGAGGAAAAGTGGCTGTAAAGACAATATACCTGCACCCCAAAACTCTTTTTTTCTTAGAAAAATGGAGAGGAGAACTGGGCTGAAGGTATTGGTCAAAAAAAAATTGGTGGTCGATCTTATTTTGCTTTAATAATTGGGAAAAGTTAACAAATATATATATTAAAAAATCACAAGATGTGAATTAGAATATTTTCTAGCTGTCTGTCCCTCTCCAAAGAGGAGGCTACATAGAAATACAGAATCATAGAGTTAGAAGGGACCTTCAGAGGATGTTTAGTCCAACCCACTGCAGTGAGCAGGGACATCCTGCACTAGATCAGGTTGCTCAGAGCCTCAGCAAGCCTGGCCTTGAATGTCTCCAGGGATGGGGCCTCCACCACCTCTCTGGGCAACCTGTGTCAGGCTCTCACCACCCACATGGTGAAGAACTTCTTCCTAATGTCTCACCTAAACCTATCTGGCTCTAGCTTGCTCCATACCCTGGCAAACAGTCTGTCCCCAGCTTTCCTGTAGGTTCCTTTCAGGTACTGGAAGGCTGCTATGGGTCAGCTGGATGGTAGTTTATGGGCATAAATTTGACTAAAGTAATCAGATAACTAAAAAAAAGAAAAGCCCAGTGAAGCCAGCAGATTTTTTACCAGCTTCTTTAGTTTTTGGATGCTTTTTAACAATGAATGTAGGCAAAATAAGGTGGAAGAATCATAAAATGGTTTGGGTTTCAACCCCCCTGCCATGGGCAGAGAAACCTCCCACTAGACCATGTTGCTCAATGTCTCATCCAGCCTGGACGTAAACATTTCCAGTGATGGGCCATCCACAACCTCTCTGGGCAACCTGTTCCAGTGTCTCACCACCCTCACAGGAAAGAACTTCTTTCTTCTGTCCATCCTAAATCTCCCCTCTTCCAGTTTGCATCCATTATTCCTAGTCTTGTCATTCTTGACCCTAATAAAAAGTTCTATCCCATCCTTTCTGTAGCCCCCTTCAGGTATTGAGAAGCTGCTCTGAGGTCCCCCCTGAGCCTTCTCTTCTCCAGGCTGAACAACCCCAACTCCTTCATCCTGTCCTCATATGGGAGGTGTTCCAGCCCTTTGATCATCTTTGTGGCCCTCTTTTGGACCCACTCCAACAGCTCAATGTCCTTTCTTATGTTGAGGGCTGCAGAACTGGTCACAGTAACTGCAGTGGGGATCTCACCAGAGCTGAGTAGAGGGTCAAAATCACCTCCCTTGACCTGCTGGTCACACTTCTCTTGATGCAGACTGGGATTGGGTTGGTCTTCTGGGCTGCAAGCACACACTGCCAGCTCATGTTGAGTTTGTCATCCATTGACACCCCTAGAACCTTCCAGTTTGCCCTTTCAGCATTTGCCCCTTGTTGGAAATGCATCAGCCCAGATGGGCTGTGGTCAAGTATTTGTTATTTCATCTGACTCTGACACCCTGTGAGGAAAGCTCAGATCATCCCAATGCGATGTGGCCGCCTTTGGACGCGGAATTGTTTATTGAACAGTGACAGAACACAGCACATCCCTTGTCATAATGATAAGGAAAGGTTTATGCAAGCACACATCTGCACTTGGCTGGGTGCACGGAGCCTTCAGAATGTCATGTTTCCCCATCAGCCATAAATTTCTCCAGAGCACTTGCTGAAATAGGAGCGCCCACGGTGACTGATTTCTGCTGCACAGCTTGTATTGTTTCCACTGCTCCAGACTTGGTGCTCAGAGATGAAATATAGCCCTGCTATTGAACTGCTGGTTCTTGTTCTTCCACTTTGTTTCTGGTAAGCACTTTCTCACCGCCAAGAGCTGGGATATTTTTTCAGCCCCTTTTTAAGGAGTGAACGAGATCCATTTTCCTACAATATTCTGATCTGATGTGGAATAAAGATCGTTGTCCAACAGTCCCTTCAGTGGCAGGTATTTCAGCTGAGAGTGGTAGATGCCAGAATTGTGCTAACGTGGGACTGGAGGTGCTGGAGAACATCTTGTGAAGGCACTCCAGCTTACAGTGTGTGAATTGGCTCAACTGTGGGCAGCTGGGGCTGCTCAGCCTGGAGAAGAGAAGGCTGTAGGGAGACCTTATAGCAGCCTACTAGTACTACAAAAAAGATCATAGAATCATAGAAAGGTTTGGGTTGGAAGGGACCTTAAAGATCATCTAGTTCCACCCCCCCTGACAGGCAGGGACACCTCCCACTAGACCAGGTTCCTCAGTGCCTCATCCAGCCTGGCCTTAAACATGACACTTTGCAGGAGACCCATGTAGCATTAGGAGGGAGAGGAATGGTTTTAAACTGAAAGGAGATTTAAATTAGGTATTAGAAGAAATTCTTTCCAGTGAGGATGGTGAGACACTGGAACAAATTGCCCAGAGGAGCTATGGCTGCTTGATCCCTTGAAGGGTTCAAGGCTGGGCAGGACAGGGCTTTGATGTGGTGGGAGATGTCCCTACCCAGAACACAAGGATTGGATGATCTTTAAGGTCCCTTCCAATACAAACCATCCTGTGGTTCTATGATCTCTGGCTCAGCCCTGTACCTGAAGATGTGATCCCTTCCCCGAGTCACACTCCAAAGGGTTAACGCAGTTGAGGCACCATCTGGATGAGGCTGTGCTGTTTTGCTTGGACTATGTGTTCCTGTTCCCAAAACTCTGCGTCTTCCTTGTTCTGTCATGACCTGAAACATCTCTGGCAGTTGAAGGAGATGAACACTATTCAGACCTTTGGCAGCAAACAAAGGCAGGTTTTTCTCACTGTCAGTGGGTTAGATCTCCCAGTAGTTACAGTGGAGATTTTGATAGCTTTTGTGACATACCACCCAAAGAGGATTTTTTTGTGTCCTGGAGCTCTGTGGGGACCAACAGTGATTTCCTCAGGGTGAGAGGAAACAAAGATTTCTTGAACTGTAAAAGCCTTCTTCTAAAATTAGACGCAGGGTACTGGTATTAGATCTTGCCTTAGGAACGTAATTGCAAAATACATATTACTGTTCCCTGGTGGGTCTTTATATCTGGATTATTTCATTATTCACTAGTTCTTTTCACAGTCTTCTGGTCTCGTGTTACCTCCCAGATTTTGTAGGGTGCCTAAAAAACAGCCAGTTATTCAGACAGAAGGAAATAGGGAGCAAACAGCAGCGTGGGCTGAGGGTACTGTTTCCTTCCATAAAGTATGTCCCCTTACCCTGAATCCAGGGATAATATCTCTTCTGACATAATGTGCTGGATTCCAGCCTTTTCCAGAGTTAACTTTGCAATATGAGGGTCAAGTGTTCAAGTCCCTGGTCTAGGTAAAGGGCTTGGGTCAATAGCTGGACTCAGTGATCTGAAAGATCTAACCTAGATGATGATGATGATTATTATTAATATGTGTATTCTGCACAATGAAGAGAGGAAATAATCTTTTCTAGCCAAATGGACTATACCGTTTATTGAATTTATTGGAAGAGGGGAGATTTAGGCTGGAGATAAGAAAGAAGTTCTTTACTGTGAGGGTGGTGAAACACTGGAACAGGATACCCAGAGAGGTTGTGGATGCCTCCTCAATCCCTGGAGGTGTTTAAGGCCAGGCTGGATGAGGCACTGAGCAACTTGGTGTAGTGGGAGGTGTCCCTGCCCATGACAGGGGGGGTTGGAACTTGATGATATTTAAGGTCTCTTCCAATCCAAACCATTCAATGATTCTAATTTCACCAGACAGAGCAGCAGCCAATTCTGTCTTTGATCTCTGGTACCTGAAACGAGTCCCCCAAGGAGTCCTGGGTGGGGAATGCAGCATAAGCAGGACATGTTACAATCTAGGAGGGGTAGTTGTGGTACCAAGTCACTGATTATTTGGAAGCAGGGTGAACTCACATGTTGTGTGACAGTACTGTCTTGCAAAAGGCTCAGGAAACAGCCAGTGGTATGTGCAGCCTTTTCTGCAAGTGAAAGAAAAACTTTGAGCTCCTCTGTCTGAATTAGAGCAGTCAGGGTGAAACCATCAGCTAAATCTGAGAATGAACTGAGGATCAGAGTGAGTCCCCCCATGGCTCCCATTCCTCAGCACTGTATATTATTTTAAAGGAGCCTTATGCAAGAATTATGTTGCATTCTGAAAGAGGAGATTGTTTTACTTACTTGATGTTGGGAAGGTCTTCAAATTACAGCCCTTCCTGCTTATATTATTACATATCTAGGGTTCATCCTGCTGCAGTTACTCTGTGCTGTGTGTGTAGTGGGATCCGTGGCAGAGAAATCCACAGGCAAAGGCTGTTGTTACAACACAAGTGTCTTGCCAGAGAGCCTGAGTTATTTCGGACTTCTTGTTACAGCTGCATGCAATTAATAGCTTGTGCTCTGGAAAAAATGTGTGGAAGACAGGTCAGAGTGCCCTTCAGCACAAAGTCACTCTCCAGCTCCACAGCAGGTTCAGCATTGAGGCCCCGCTGGTAGGGAATGGCTCCAAACTAACATAGGACAGAACACTCCTACTGCATTCTCCCTAGAAAACTCAGTTATGGTGTATTCCTCCATCACAGTGATCTGGTGTCCAGGGAGATGAAGTCCTTTGTGTCACTGGTGCATTCCCCCTTAGACTGGTGAAGGACAGCATGGCATGTCATGGGAAATGTTCACCATGTTTCTCATCCACTGAGAAAACAGGGATGTGGTGCAGAGTTGCATCTCCCACAAGGCACAAGTGGCTTTGAAACATTTTAGTTTTGCCTTCAAAAATTATTTTGTGAAGGAATTTCTGGCCCACTTTCTAACCTCTGTGGTCCAGAGGAGGGCCACAAAGATGGTCAAAGGGATGGAGCAACTACCTTATGAAGACAGGCTGAAGGAGTTGGGGTTATTCAGCTTGGTGAAGAAAAGGCTCAGGGAGGACCTTATAGTAGCTTATCAATACCTGAAGGGGGCTACAGAAAGGCAGGGGTAGGACTTTTTAATATGATATCTGATGGGAGGGCTAGAAATAATGGATGTAAATTGGAAGGGGGTAGATTCAGGCTAGATATAAGAAAGAAATTCTTTACGATGAGGGTGGTGAAGCACTGGAACAGGTCGCCCAGAGAGGTTGTAGATGCCCCCTCTCTGGAGGTGTTTAAGGCCAGACTGGACAAGGCACTGAGCAGCCTGATCTAGTGGGAGATGTTCCTGCCTATGGCAGAGGGGTTGAAACTAGATGGTCTTTAAGGTCCCTTCTAAATTGAACTATTCTATGATCTCAGCAGGGTACAGAGAGGGGAGTTTCACATAGGTGTTACACCACACTTCCCTGATTGTCCAAGAAATAAACTATTAATAAGATAATTAGCTGAGAGCAGTCTTGAAAAAGCACCTCATGGAGAATAATGCCAGAGCTTTGCACGTCTCCTGGGATCATCTTCTGTTTGTGAAGTGGATGGAAAGAAAATGATGGTCCTTGGGTGAGGAGCAGAGGAGGTGGGTAGTTCAGCTCTTGGGTTTGCTTTGAAGTTGGCAGCTGGTGGCATCCTTCAGTGGAGAAGGACTTTGGAATACCTGCTCTGACAAAAGCTGGAGGCTGATTTGCTGCAGGAGTTGTGTGTGGAAGTTTAAACACAATAAAGCAGAACCAAGCCTTTAGAAGCAGCCATCTGGAATCAAGGCAAAGATGCAGCTCCTAGGCCTGGTGGAAGACCTTCCATGTGCCTGAAGCTGGGCATCCTCTCCCTTCGGCTGCAGAGATTTTCTTTTGCTGGGTGTATGGCATTTCTCAGGCTGTGCTTTGGGCAGTCCATGCTATATTTAAATATATTTTTTCTGGTGAGGGACTAAAGGGCCTCCAGAGTTGTAACTTCCTAAGGGGCTATTCTGCAGATTCCTTCCTCCTTTCTTTTTTTTTTTATTTTTTTTTTTTTTGTTTTCCTTTAAAGGAAACCCTCAATCTTCTTAGGAAATAATCCTTTGTTTATGTCATGAAAAAAAACCCCTAAACCTCTGCACTCCTGGAAAAGCCAATAGGAAGAAGTTGCCACTTGTGCTCAGTTTTAATACAACCCAGCGTGTCTTAAATAAACACTTATTTGTTTTTCTACCTTTCTGTTGAATTGCAGCCTTGCCAAGATCGAAGGTAAAAGTACCCAGTTCAAAGGAGGCGACTGTAAGCGTAGGGCTGACATCCTGTCATAAATATAGAACTGGCCCCATGACAATGCCCTGCTTGGAAACAATGGGGGCAGGGCTGGGAGAGAGAAATTTGTGAATTAACACGGCCAAGGCAAATGATTAACAGCTGATGGAGGAAAAGAGCTGTGGGCCAGGCTCCTGTGGGCTGCTCCTCAACTCGCCTTTGCTCCCTCCACAAAGTAGCGTGATGTTTCTGACTTGCTTCCATTTCATCAGTGGGTAATGACAAGGATGTAGGAAATCTTCTCGTGCCAAAGCACAGAGTGGGTTTTCCCTTTTCCTTGCTCTGTCTGGAGCAAAACAGTGATTTTCACCTGCTTTTGGCTCAGTCCTGTCTTGCCAACAGGATAGCCAGCCTTGAAGCAAGTTCTTCCCAGTGCTTAAATCAGCATCCGTGGTGTTTGGGGTTTGCACCTGCAGGGTGCAACCATTCAGCCAGACTGAATCCCTGCCCTTGGGACAGCCCAAGGGTGATGTCCCCCCTCCATTGTATTCCACTGGAATGGAGAGTGAAGACCTGTTTCCAAAAGCAGGATGAGAGCTCCAGGCACTGCCAAGACAGAAGTATGAGGTTCATCTCAGTCAGGCTTAAACAGAGTCCCAAGTTGATCTGGAACCTTCCTGATGCTTTTTTGTGATACCTGAGAAAATCTGTGTAAGTTAATAATAACCAGTTTTATGGCTGTCAGTTGTTCTTGGCTCTGGCTGGTTACCCAGCAGAAGTCACCCACTCAAGTTCCCACTGAGGAGAAGACTGGGAGAAGAGAGAAGCCACATGCATCTGTAGCTGGTCTTCACATTTACAACATACTTGTGGGGACTTCTTCATGAACGTTTGAGAAGTAATGGCTACATCAAGGAAAGATTTTAAGTTTGGTTAATCCCTGGTACAAACTGGACTGAGTTTTAAAAAATCTGCCGAGAGAAGCCTGGTTGAGCTTAGCTTCAAACTTGTTTTTCTTTGATTTTTTTTTGTGACTGCCATGAGAAAAATGATGGCTTGTATCAAGACGTCACTTGTGTCCTAAGCTTCCACTACCTCCTGGACTGAGCAAGCAGAGCAGGTTCCACAGTGACAGCAAGTGACTGTCACTAGTTTATCTTATCCAGCACACAGAGTGTGCTGAAGCACTGGGTTTTCTTCTTTTCTCTTTCAGTGCAGCGCAGGGTGTGCCCCATTTGACCTAAATATTTGTGAAGTTACATCCTTGGGACAGGCTGAACAAAGGTTATAAACTCGTTTGTTTTTATCTTTTCTTAAGTTGGGCTGGCTGTGTGGCAAGGCAGCACATCTGCCTCACATGGGGTCCCTCACACCTTCCTCTGACCCATTTGGGGCTGGCCACCATCTGGGACAGGATATTGGGCCAGACAGGCCATGGACTTGATCCACACCAACAATTATTGCTTCCTTAACTCAGCAAACTACTGCTTCTCCCACCTTCTCACCCTCTGTAGGAGCCACCTGAAGGTAACTCAGCAAACTACTGCTTCTCCCACCTTCTCACCCTCTGTAGGAGCCACCTGAAGGTACATGAGTTGTGGAGGTACCACTTGGTTTAAGAAGCAAATAGTGTCATGGGAATGAGGTGTCAGTTCCATATCAGAGGTGCTCTGTAGGCTGTTGGATTTGATCCTCAGCTTAGTGAACCAGCACAGTGCTGTGTGGGTCTGGATTTTCCCACTGACATCAGTGCCATTAGGTTGCTCTGTAACCCAACCATTTGCTGTGCTCATCTTTGGAGGAAGATTTGAAGGAGTGAGTTGTGAACTATTGGAATGGGTCCACAGGAGGGCCACGAAGATGGTCAAAGGGCTGGGGCAACTGCCCTATGAAGATAGGCTGAAGGAGTTGGGGTTGTTCAGCCTGGAGAAGAGAAAGCTCAGGGGGGACCTCATAGTAACTTATCAGTACCTGAGGGGGTCCTACAGAAAGGCAGGGGAAGGACTTTTTAATATGATATCTGATGGGAGGACCAGAAATAATGGATGTAAATTGGAAGGGGGTAAATTCAGGCTTGATATAAGAAAGAAATTCTTTACAGTGAAGGTGGTGAAACACTGGAAGAGGTTGCCCAGAGAGGTTGTGGATGCCCCCTCTCTGGAGGTGTTCAAGGCAAGGCTGGACACTGCACTGAGCAGCCTGATCTAGTGGGAGTTGTCCCTGCCTATGGCAGAGGGGGTGGAACTTGATGATCTTTAAGGTCCCTTCCAACCCGAACTATTCTATGATTCTACGATTGATTCACCCAGAGGTGAAGTGTGTGTATGTAATAGCACCAGTTTTTACTGCATCCCCAGCACTGAGCAACAACAGTTGTGTTTGATTGTAGTTGTGGTACTCATTTCTTTTAGGGACTGAGAAAATTGAGGTGAAGTCTCAGTATTTAAGCCTGAGATAGAATGTGAGGGGTTTTTTCACTCCGCTCCTCACCTCGACATTGGCCCAACTCCCCAATCACTTCAGGAGCCTTCTCTAACACAGGTGCCAGCTGTGGCCACATCTGGGCTCCTCCAGCTGCAAGATGTCCTGGCTCTCCAAAGATGCTTGTGCTTGTAGTGGTCCCAGCTGCCTCATGAGAAACACTGCTGTGTCATGATCCAGTGCTCCATTGCAGGTTCATGGACTAAGGCAGAAGATAGTGAATCATAGGATGGTTTGGGTTGGAAGGGATCCTAAAGATCATCTAGTTCCAACTCCCCTGCCATGGGCAGGGATGCCTCCCACCAAACCAGGTTGCTCAATGCCTCATCCAGCCTGTCCTTAAATACCACCAAGCTGGCTGACGGCATCCACAGCCTCTCTGAGCAACCTGTTCCAGTGTCTCACCACCCTCACAGTAAAGACCTTCTTTCTCATCTCCAACCTAAATCTCCCCTCTTCCAATCTGCATCTATGACTCCTAGTCCTGCCACCCTGTACCCTATTAAAAAGTCCTACCCCAGCCTTTCTGTAGGCCACCTTCAGGTATTGATAAGCTTGTATTGATAACCAGGTATTGAATGTCTTGTCTTTGACAGGGTGATGTGGTTTTAAGGCTGCAGCATCTTTGTACTGGGTATGATCTTAAAATATGCTTGATGAGCTCACTCCTGCTGCCCCAGCAAGCAATCTCTCCTCTCTAAAAGCTGAACAAATCTGCAGCCTAGTGTTTCAGAGGCAGTGCCCAACCTCTATCAAATCCTAGCTGTGCTGGACTCCTGAGTGGATGCTCTGGAACAGCGGGTACCCCTGTGATACCAGTGGACAGATGTTTGGAGGGATGTTGAGGTACATGTCGACAGAGCAGTCAGCTGGTGGGTGGCATAAAGATATCCCAAAATACTCTGAGGAGGGATAGGTGAGTTATTGCAGGAGGGAGGCAGTCAAGATACATGACTACAGACCCATCAGCTGGTGGGTGGCACAGAGAGATCCCAAAGTCCTCTCAGGAGGGACAGGTGAATTATTGCAGAAGGGAGGCAGCCGTGCAGGGTAGGAGGCTGGTACAGCCTATGCTACAGCTGGTGATTTGCAGTGTGTGTAACCAGCAGCCTGTGAGCCTGATCCCACTGTTTGCTTATGCTCCCGTTATCTGAGCCTGCCAAGTGTTTTCCATCAGCTAATCCTTAACCCTTTGCAGGCACAGACCAACCCTGCCATGAAGCTAGGAGCCAGATCAGAACTAAGTTATTCCTACTCTTACTTGGGAGGTGTTTTCCACTAAAAAACATGTGGAAAATATTTAGAAAAGCAGCAATTAACAACTCTGTCCTCTCACCCATGGGATATTTGACAAGGTCAAAGTTCCACCTGTGGAACAAATCCACAGAACCTTATAGCAGAGGCTCAGAAACCAGCACTGAAGGTGACTTTCTTTGAGAATTGACCAAGTGACTTGGTGGCAGAAATTTCATTGGAAGAAAGAGCAGGCATTTATTCCAATGAAATTTAGATTTAGATAATCTAAACTAGACTTAGATAGAGGTGTTCAGGTGCCTGTATGTTCCAGTATCCCTATAGAGACCAAAGAGAGTTGAGTGTTTGATGTTTGTAGAGGCCTTTCCCTATCCACTTTGTAAAGGTTCTACATAGATCTAAGGATTTTGAGTTCCTGACCAACTGGTGACCACTTGTGGGGCAAAATTCTTCTTCCCTCTACCTGATCTGAATCTCCCTCTGGCAGGCAGATCTACAGAATGTCCCTGACTGACCTCTCATGAGGCTCTATGGGCACCAGGGACAGATAAGGACTTGAGCAATGATGTATTGCTTCTAGTTTTCATACAGTTCTGCCTTGCATCCAGTTTCTGGTTGACTCTATTCCTCAAAGCCTTGTTCAAAATCTCTGTGAGCTCACAGCAGAAGCAGAAATGTGTCTTCTCTGTGAAATTATTTCCCCAGGATCTTCTACTCCCTGAACTCCAGTTCAGGTCTCTGAGTAATATGAAGATCTAGGAGAGGTTTCAAGGGAATGAGTGTCCTTCACCTGTAGACATAGCACTGACATCAGAAAACAACTCTTGACCACTTTGACTCCTGCTGTTCCAGAGCAGAGAGGAGTGCAGTGAGAACGAAGAGTAAGCAGGCTAACAATATCTCCTGTGTTAAAGATTTCCACCCCAAAGAACCTCCTTATTCTGCTCCAGAGGTATACAAGACTCTTCCTTTGCTCCTTGACCTCAGCCCTGTGGGTGCTTCCAGCTGTGCTTCACTATCACATCTCATGGTACTGCAATTGGAAGACCCACCACCCGTCCCCTCCAACACCAGAGACCCCATGGTCCTGTCAGGGTCACACTGTGACCTTGGATCACCCATGCCAGTTGGAGGGTGAGTTTGTATCCACGAGCCAAGGTCACCAGGTGGCTCTTGGCCCAAGCCCTGAACTTTTGCACCACTCTGAGGGGAGGGTGGATCATTTGGAGGTTGTGAGAAGCCTGAGAATTCAGTAGAGTTCCCGTGTCCAGACTAGGTGGGGCAGCGACAAGGGGATATTAGCTCTCCTGAGCAGTCAGTGTCTCAAACTTCCTTCTATTGTTTGACCACTGCTAAGAGCTTCCCCCCAGTGCTTAAAAATAGCTTTTTGTTTGGAAGTTCACTTTGCTTTCAAGCTTCCTCTCCTGGTTTTCTCAAGAGGTTCCTTGGTGTCTCTAAATTTGCTTGAACTGCAGGGACAAAAGGCAGCAAAAGTTTCCCTGCGTGAAGATGTGGAGGTTTTCACCTCAGAAAGACAGAGGAAGAAAAAAACTTTTTAATATCTTTTTCTATTTAGGGCAGGTTTGACTGGTGAGAGTGAGCATCATGCTCAGCCTTTATTCTGCTTACCCATTAAGAGCATAAAGGGAATGCGTTGTCCTCCTGGGATCCCAGGGAGTAGTTGGCAGTGACACCCCACAGCCAAAAAATGTTGTTCTCAAAAATACTTGAGCAACCACTAGGCAAGAGCAATCACTGCTCCTCTTAGCCCTTGGCAGCTCTCATCTGGACCAGATGTTGTCTTAAGCAAAAAGGGAGATGCTGTTTGCTGGGGCAAAGGGATGTTATATTTTCCTTCCCTGCATTATTGCTTCATTGATTTCATAAAAAGATAAAGCCTCTTGAAGCATTAATAAATAGCTGTTTATTTTGACAGCGTTGTCAAGCACATGCTGACGTGCTATTGTTTGGACTGAGGACATTAAAGGACATATAAAGGGAGTTTGTGGAGCTGGCTGTAGGGAAGCAGAAGGGATTTTGCTGACGGTGGAGCTGCTCCAGGGAATGTGCGTTGCATCTGGGTGTTTACATCTTGTGCCATCTGTACGAGTTCATTTGCTTGATGAAAGATTGTTTGCTAGAGCTGGAGGAGCTGGCAGGATGGTATTTACCCCCTTGTCAACTCCAATGAAAGTTTCGGATGTCCCAAAAAACTCTTTGCTTAGATCAGGGAAAAAAGGAAAAAAAAAAAAAAATTCATTAAATCTTAATTTCTTCATCTCTGTTCAGAAGTGGGGAAGAAAAGGGTAGATTCAGGCTAGATATAAGAAAGTTCTTTCCTGTGGGGATGGTGAGACCCTGGAACAGGTTGCCCAGAGAGGTTGTGGATGTCCCCTCCCTCGAGGTGTTTAAGGCCAGGCTGCATGAGGCACTGAGCAACTTGGTCTAGTGAGAGGTGTCCCTGCCCTGGCACTAGATGATCTTTAGGGTCCCTTCCAACCCAAACCATTCTGTGATTCTAAATGATCTGTCTGCTCTGTGAGCCTTTGATTTTGAACTGGTTTACTTGATACCTCATACAGTTAATCTCTAGGGTTTGCTCTAGATAGTGAGTAGCTTAATACGGACCAAGTAAGGAGCTGGTGCAGTGTCTGCTGGTGGGATACACCAATGTAGATGTGACCAATAACTTTTCCTTCCTGCAGGTAGATCCCAAAACTCAAACCCTGTGTGTAAATGTAAAATTACAGGGCTAGAAGCCCTATATAAACATCACCTTCTCCTTCTCTCAGCTGTGGAGCTAGAACAGCTCAAGCCACATCAGTCCTGGCTCTGGGCTGGCTGTAGAGACACTGGTGATAGAGAGAGGCACTGCACCAACTCAGGCTGTCCCATGCAGTCATGTACTACCCTCACCACCTGGAAAATTCCCTGCAAGGTATAATTAGAGCTTCAGTTTACTTCCTATTAAAAATTAGGGGATGTGATGCCACCACAGCTTGAATGCTCAGGTCTTCTGGAGGTATTGCATCTCTTCTGCTTTCAGCTAGCAGTAGTGCAGTGCAACCACTTCTAGGTTGCAACAGCACTTCAGTGCCTGTAATATACATAGGAAGGGAAAACAGATCAGTGAAATGGAGCCTTTATTGATAAAAAGATTCATGAGGACACGTGAATACCAGTTCCTTGGTGAAGGAATATAATCTCGAATCAATGCTCCTGACAGAGCATGTGCATGGTGCATGGTTGATTCATAGAATCATATAGAATGGTTTGGGTTGGAAAGGACCTTCAAGATCATCTAGTTCCAACCCCCCTGACATGGGCAGGGACACCTCCCACTACACCAGGTTGCCTCATCCAGCCTGGCCATAAACATCTCCAGAGAGAGGTCATCCACAACCTCTCTGGGCAACCTGTTCCAATGTCTCACCCCCCTCACCGTCAAGAATTTCTTTCTTATATCTAGCCTGAATCTCCCCTCTTCATCTTCACCTTTTGGAGGCTACATCCTGAAGGAGACACTTAACAGGTTTCCCAGAGAGGTGGTGCAGGATGCATCTTTGAGGATATTCAAGGCCAGACTTGCTGAGGCTCTGAGCAACCTGATCTAGTGCAAGGTGTCCCTGCTCACTGAAGGGGAGTTGAAGTAGATGGCCTTTAGAGGTCCCTTCTGACTCAGCACATTCTATGATACCACACTTAGAGCAATGGGAAAGGTTGCACTGCTTGGCTTTTGTGACACATTATGCACTAAATCAATACTTCCTCTGGAAAGGTCATGGCACTCAGTCACGCAGAGAGCCTTATCAACAAGAAGGCACCTTATATATGAAATGTTAATGTCTGGACGTGTGAGAATGTTTCCTGAGACAGCATCTGAATTTATGTCCTGTTAGTAATAGGTGGATACATTTTCTGCCAGCAACAGCTATAATAAAACCCAATTGCAACTGGAACTAAAGGCTAGATTGAATCATAAAAATAAAGTAGAAATGAAGTGCTGGTGGACTCCCATCTAAATCTGATTCAATTCAAGAAACTGTTGAGGCCAAAACTGTGCTTGAAGGAATTGTGAAGGACGGGCCCATAATGTCATCTCTGAGTCAACATTCAAATGAATTGCTGGCCCTTGAAGGGAATGAATTCCTCTTGAATGAGAATGGCCTTTTCAGCTGATTTTTCCAAGTCATTCTGCTGTCCTGCATGCACAGGCTCATGTTATTTGGGGCTGGGGCGGGTGTGCAGGAGTGTCTTCTGAAATCCCTCCAGTCCTCCCAGTGCTGGAAGCTCAAGTAATTTCCAAGACAAATCTCAGCACACTAAGGTGGAAATAGAGTTTTTTTGCTCCCCTAATAGGGTCCAAGATGACAGGACTAGGAGTCATGGATGCAAACTGGAAGAGGGGAGATTTAGGCTACAGATAAGAAAGAAGTTCTTTCCTGTGAAGGTGGTGAGACACTGGAAGAGGTTGCCCAGAGAGGCTGTGGATGCCCTCTCTCTGGAGGTCTTTACAGTCAGGCTGTATGAGGCACTGAGCAACCTGTTTTGGTGGGAGGTGTCCCTGCCCATGGCAGGGGTGTTGGAACTAGATGATCTTTAAGGTCCCTTCCAAACCAAACCATTCTGTGATTAGCCTGACCTGGAGTGCCTTGGAATGAGCCACCTCTGGCTTCTGCAGGAGCAGCATCTTAGTGAGTTAATGTTTCAAAGCACTATTTTTTTTTATTCAGGTGGGAATCTGCCAGTTTTTTTTTTTTTTTCATTATGCTCTGATTTGACATTTTCTGGTGGTTTGTCATTATGGAAAATGTCTGGTCAGGAATTTTCTGACTGGGTTTTTAGCAATCAGCAAATGGTAATCTGGGATAACCTGTCTGTATTTGCACGTATGAGGGTCAGTTCAGTAAATCTCCTCGTCCTGCAAATGTTTCCAAGTGGTTTCAGAAATGGAAAGCATGAGGTCTGGATGAATTTTTTTTTTTTTTTTTTTTTACAGTTTAATCTTGCTTCACTGTTGTCTGCAGTGTTAAAACCAGAATGAATGTCACAGTTGATCCATTCCATTTCCCCTCCTGAGATGATCCCTCTGCAAGGAATTTGAAACTCTGATTTTCCATCCCATTTCAGAGTGGTAAAAGCACTCCCCTGACTCTGCTCTGAGGTGAGTGTAAGGATTTAGTGGAGCTTTCTGACAACTAAATCTGAGTTCCAATTAGAGGGAGGAAGTCCTCACTATAGGGACATCTCAGCTGGCTGTGTAGCCATACACCAGTGTAGTTTTTCTTCATTTCTCTTTGTCACAGCAGTTCATGGGTCCAGACATTTTGTTAACCCTAGAGTAGAGTGGTGGCCTCTCTTTCCAGCAGAAAACCTGTCCTATTCCTTTTAATTGGGCTCTTTGTCATGAAGCCTAAAATTGGTTTTGATGGTGAGAAACTTAGGGACCAAAACCAGGTAAAAATGAAACAGCTGAAATGTGGTGTACTGGGGTAGCTTGGCTCTACCTGTCCCATAAAGTGTTCAACAATCATTCAGTTATCAGGGGATGGAAAGAGATATATAGAAAATATACTTAAAAGTGAAAGTGAACTTTAGGAGGACAGGGCTAGAAGGGAAGCAAAGGGAGTGAGATAAAACCATCTGTGAAAGAGAGTTTTCTGAGCTAGATGTGTTTGAATCAATCAAGATGTTTCCTTGGAAGCAGTTTTTTTCCCAGAGAACCACAGCCTGAGTGACAGATGCCAGTTGAAGTGACTGTTTCCTCTGGAGGAACAGTAAAGCCCTGGGTATGTTCCTCCCTGCTCTCTATGTCTGCACATGCCAACAATTAAAGCAGTGGATGATACGAAGATTTTCTGGGCAGAAATTCTTCCTTTTCTCCATGGAGCCCATACACTGTCCTGGCTGATGGTCCAGCTTGTCATAAAGAAGTCAGTGACTGTGTGCACAGCATTGGAACAGACTGCTCAGAGAAATTGTGGAGTCTTCTTCTTGGAAACATTCAAAACCTCCCTGGATGCCTTCCTGTGTGACCTGGTCTAGGTGTTTTGGCTCTGTCAGGGGGATTGGAGTAGATGATCTCTTGAGGTCCCTTCCAATCCCTCATATTCTGTGATTTGGGCTCAACCTGAGTGGAAAAACATCTCTGTTGGACTCATGTCTTGCGGAGAGATTTCAGTTCTGGGAGCTTTCTGGATTACATCTGCATCCTCTGGGAGCTGGTGGCCACGAGGTCAATGCTGATGCCCACACTGTGGTCCCAGGGCTCTGCTGAAGGGGATGGACACTGCTGTTATCCAGCAGCGTACACGATTCAGGTCACACTGACCTGATCCAAGGGAAGAAAGATGAACTTGCATTTTTCTCCAGTGATGGTGGTGATGTCATGATATGATAAACAAAGTATTTCATCTTTTCTCCTCTTCTTTGCTCAGTTCCAGGAGTTACTCAGGGTTCTCTGCCAGGAAGCTGACTTTTCTCCTGGCTGAGGCTCCAGGGTCCATCAGTGCTGAAATATCACTGGAATGTTCTGTCCTGCAGAAACCAGGGAACAAAAACCTCTCCGGAGGAGGAAACACTTGCCCAAGAGCTGCAGGCTTTGTTTCTCTACCTGTCACAGTTATTTATTATTTCAGGCAACTTCTGAATTTATTTAGTGCTCCTGAAAAGTGGTGTTGAGCCCTGAATAAGCAGATGAACAAACTCTCAGCACCTCGGTGTTCATTTTGGCCAGCAAACAGAAAGCACTGTGATGGAGGAGGAGGTACAGCATCCGAAATCACTGGGTCTTCTAGGATGCTTTTAACTCCTGCTGCTCCAACTTTGAAAGCAGTTGGTTTGGGGGCTGCAGATAAAGGCTGTTTGTTTGCCATTAGGTTCTGTGGACTTTGCCAAAAATGTCTTGCTGAAGCAAAACCATGTGTTCCTGCACACACAGTGGTTGTGCAAACGTGCGCACTTGCTCACAGACACAGAGGGATATTCTGCCATAAGCTCACTCCAAGATACAATTCTTCCTCTGGGTTTGGTACAACACTGTTGCTCCCCAAATATCATAGAATCATAGAATAGTTTGGGTTGGAAGGGACCTTCAAGATCACCAAGTTCCAGTCTCCCTGTTATAGCAGGGACACCTCCCACTAGATCAGGCAGCTCAGTGCCTTGTCCAGCCTGGCCTTAAACACCTCCAGGGAGGGGACATCCACAGCTTCTCTGGGTATCCTGTTCCAGTGTCTCACCACCCTAACAGTAAAATGCTTCTGTCATATCTAGCATGAATCTACCCTCTTCCAACTTACATCCATTATTTTTAGTCCTTCCATCGCATATCCTATTAAAAAGTCCTACTCCAGCCTGTGTTTGAATGTTCATGGCCCTTCTCTCTCCTCTCACTGCCTTATCCTCACTGAAAGCTGTATTTTCAGAGTTTTTTTCCCAGCAGTGCCTTGAACGTCAGAAGAGCTGGGAGAAGGTCCAAGCTGGTGCCCTCTGCTCCTGTCATGCAACCTTTCCTGGCTCTGTTCCCTTGCTTCTTCCTCCTCCTCCTCCTCTCTCACCGTTTGCTGGCGATGCCTGGGGAGAAAGTGACTCGGCAGAGAGTGAGACTGACTCAGATGCAGCCGTCAGTGCTCAGGAAAGGCCTCAGACTTCTTGGAACCTCCATTTAGCATCATCTAACTATACCTAATATGGCCTTGAATCCACTTTTTCATTTCATGGGAACTATGTGCAGCACGGGTCTGGGTGAAGCAGGAGGCTCAGGACAGCAGTTGAGTTTGATCAGGGTCAGATGTGTATATGGAGAATGCGTGTATTGATGTAGACCCTTGGGAATTCTGCATTTATGGATTGAGGAGGACTTGAGACTAGTAAAACAGGAAGAAGTTCTTCCTCATGAGGGTGGTGAGGCACTGGAACAGGTTTTCCAGAGGTGTGGTGGAGGCCCCCTCCCTGAAGACATTTGAGGCCAGGCTTGCTTGGGCTCTGAGCAACCTGATGTAGTGCAGGATGTCCCTGGTCATTGCAGGGGGTTGAGCTAGAAGGCCTTCAAAGGTCCCTTTCTTTCTTATATCTGGCTTGAATCTCCCGTCTTCCAATTTGGATCTGTTATTCCTAGTCCTGCCATCCTGGACCCTATTAAAAAGTCCTACCCCAGCCTTTCTGTGGTCCCCTTCAGGTATTGAGAAGCTACTCTGAGGTCCCCCCCCGAGCCTTCTCTTCTCCAGGCTGATCAACCTCAACTCCTTCAGTTGGTTTTCTGAAGGGAGGTGCTCCAGCCCTTTGATAATCTTTGTGGCCCTCCTCTGGACCTGCTCCGACAGCTCATTGTCCTCCTTATTTTGAAGTCTCCAGAACTGGACACAGTAACTCCAGGTGGGGCCTCACCAGAGCCAAGTAGAGGGGCAAAATCACCTCTCTTGACCCACTGGTCATGCTTCTCTTGATGCAGCCCAGGATTGGGTTGGCCTTCTGGGCTGCAAGCACAAACTGGTGACTCAGGTTTTTCATCTGCCTTCCAAGTAGTTCCCAGTTACGTGAGGCATTAGTCAACAGGGGATCAGGTGCATAAATATGTGTCTCATGGTGGATCTTGTGAGGTTATGAGGTGCAGATGGAGTCCAGGGGTTGCTGAGGGCTGAATCTCAGATACATGCATGCTTCCTCGCTGTGTTTGATGGCAGCCAAGGATGTGCTGCTCTCCAGCAGGGAGGTGTGAGTGTATCAGCAACCATTTTAAAATCCTGAGAAATGGCCAAGAAAACTGCTTCTACTCGCACGTCTTCTTCTGATTGTGGAACAGGCACGTAAAAAGATGGGGGTTTGGTCACATCCTCTGTGTGTTTGTGCTTTGGGTGAAGAAGCTGAGGCTGATTCAACCTCACAGTGTTTTTTCATGTTATGGGGCTGCAAAGTAGCAGAAAGAAACATATTCTTCTGTCAACTGCATGTGACAGCACTAATTCATCCTTGGGTACCTCCTCCGTCTTGTGCAGGGTCAGCGGATGGATTTTTGCTGTCAAATTCAGACCTTCTCCAAACACATAACTTGGACAGAAGTAGTTAATTTAACTTGTCCTGCAGCCAGTGAATGATTTGTCCACATCCTAATTCCCTAGGGTAGGTCCTAACTCCCTTCAAGCCTTTGTTATTGCCCAACTTGACACGTGGGAGGTTTTTGCCTGCTGCCTCCTTGTCTTGGCAGGGGTGGGGGGCAGCAGATGGTGCTGTAGGACCATCCTTGGGTTTCTTGTGACTGTGTGAGCAATGGGCAGTGTTGGGGAGAAATGCAATTTGCAATCTTGATCATGCTGTGCTGCAGTTTATTTTGGAAGGAGCTATTGCAAGCAGCAAAGTGATTTCTCCATCCCTTGAGGTGTTAAGAAACCTGTAGACATGGTACTAAGGGACGTGGGTTAGTAGCAGCTTGGGAGTGCTGGGTTAATGCTTGGACCTGATGATCTTAAGGTCTCTTCCAACCATAATGATTCTATGATTCTCTGCTTTAATCTCAGTCATTAATGATCAGGGATGGGGCAAATCATAGAATCTATGATTCTATGATTCTAAAGTTTGTCCCTTGGGATGTACAATGTGCCCTGATATTTCTAGAATGACCTGCAGAGTGTGACAGTCTCCTCTTGAAGACTTGATTCTCCAGCAGAAGATAAATCTCAGCAGATCCATAGGGCCCACTCAGCTGAAATCTCTTGGATGAGAGAAGCAGCCAAGTGGTTAAGAAGGGACAGCTATTTTCTTGGAATAATGTCATCCTAATGTAACCCCTCCCTTTCAACAGTTTTTAATTGTGTAACAGAAAACTAAAGTAGAAAAGCCAAGGGGAGTGAGAAAACCCTCTGGAAGATATTTGGAGTGGGCTGGGCCCTTCAAGCTGAAATGAGGCAAGGCTTGGAAATCCAAAAAAAACTCTGGACTGAAAAAAAAAAAACCCAAACCCAAAAATTTTNAAGATATTTGGAGTGGGCTGGGCCCTTCAAGCTGAAATGAGGCAAGGCTTGGAAATCCAAAAAAAACTCTGGACTGAAAAAAAAAAAAACCCAAACCCAGACATTTATTAATCAAAGGCATTTTTTAAATAGAAAAACACACTTTAAAACATGAAGCCGCATTGAATAAAAGCCTTTCAGTCAGCCAGAAGTGCAAAGTGAACCCTGTGATGCTATTTGAAGTATGTAGGTGGCACGAGTAGACCCTTCTATTTACCTTTCTACTCTGGCAAGTTTATAAAACAATTAAGAGGTGTGCTGGAAATGATGAGATGATGTGGTGAATGGATGAAAAAGGTGAAACTGTTGGGTTTTGTTTTTAAAAAAAGAAAAGATATGTAAGCAAAGGAATGGGCCCCTGTTGAAAACTGATGGAAGCTCCATCATTTGGATCATTTGAAACTGGGCTGCACACTTCACTTCAAAATATGCTGAGGGAAACAGCTGTAAGATTGTACCCCCAGGGAAGGGGTAAGACAACCTAATATATCTTCTTAATTTCATTTCTAATTTCTATGCTTCAAATCATGTAGGCAAACCTTGAAATACAGCCTCCAGTCTGCTAATTCCTTCCTTTCTTCCTGTCTGGAGAGAGATGTTGAGTTGAAGGCAAGTACCCAACATTTTTGACTATTATTTTTAGCCTGGTTTCCTAAGGAAATGAAGCTTATGTGAACCGTGTCACTGAAAGTGCCTGCCAGGCCCTTCTCTTTCCTCTTCCCCCAGGAAGTTCTTGGCTGAATTTCAACGAAATTTGGGATAAGTTGCTAAAATTCTTCAAGATTTAAGGGCAGAGGAAGCTGAAAGGAGAAGGAAGTGCGTGCAGCATCATTAGGCAGGGACTGCAATGAAGGGTAACCTGGATTTGGCATCCAGAATTTCTCAGAGAGTTCATCCTGGGGACATGAGCTCCATGAAGCTGGTGGCCTTCTGATAAAGCAGGTCCATGGGATGTTAGCAGAGATAGGACTGTGTTAGGACCATTAGGGAAACTGGAACAGCAGCTTCTTGCAGCCACTTTTTCATGGCTGCCTCTGATGCCCTAGGGCTTTCCTCCCCTTTTGATTGTCTTTGGAGTGCACCAATGACATTGGGGCTCACATGGCCTTCAGGCCAGAAGGGAGACCTTCTTGGTTCACACAGGAGAGCTTTTTCCCCTACCTTCTCCTTTGAAGCCCCCTTGCCCCACGCCTGAGGAAGCTGATGTCATCGAAGGATGGGAGGCTGTAGCTGCTCTCTGCCAGTTCCCACCTTTTGAGGAAGGAAATTCCTTGGGGCAGAGCTGTTTATCTGTTGTCCCCTAGAGAGATGGACCAAGAAATGATGTGGATTTCTAAAAGCTGTGGATTTTAGGTTCTCCTCCTCCTCCCTAGCCCCCTGCACTCGCTGGACTTTCATTGTGCAGGTGGCTGCCTGGGGACAGCTCATTGATTGCAATGTCAGAGAGCCAGAGCCTGGTGCCTTAATTACTTTTACACCTTGTTTGTGGAATTCACTCAGCAGAAACACAAAGCCTCATGCAAGCTAGTTTCTGTGGATTGATTAAGGAAGAAAAACCCAACAAACAATTTCACACCCCCCCTCCTCCTTCCTCCCAGGATTAGTGAGGGCAAAGCGCCAACACAGCTCTGCAAGAAGGAAAAGGTGGGACTTGCTACTTGGGAGGATGCAAAGGAAGGGGCCCTGGCCACAACCTTGAAACCTGGTTAAACAGAGGGCTGAAACTGCCTGTGGTGTTGGAAGGGAGTCAGTGGTCACAGGAGGAAGGATGGAGAGGGTCTCAGATTGTCCCTGTCTGAGGTGGGAGACCTACTGACCCAACTCAAAGGTTACTTACACAGGGCTGCAGAAGAGGATGGAGGAGAAGGATACATCTTGCTCCACAGATGCCCATTGGCAATGAGTGGTGGGATATACCTGGTGTGGAGTCTTTCAGACTTACCTTCCCTCCAGGAGATCTCTGGCTTTGGCTCTGTGTGGCGGCAGTCAGACTCATGACTACAGCAGGTGGAACCCTGTGAGAGCACATCAGGCAAACATCAAGCTCAGTAGCAGTAGAAAGGAGAGGTGAATCACACCTCCTGAGTATGTCCAATGTCTTGAGCCTTTTGGTAAAACCAGAGAAACCCTGTTTTGATTCTTGGTTTCAAGAAACTCATTCTGCCATCACATCCCCAGAGCATAGTGTAGCTATTACCTTGGGTACCCATCTCACAACCTTGAGGTCTAAATATAGGCCCCCACATGAAACAGGAGCCTGGTGTGGGCAGTGGGTCATGCCAGAAGCTCCAGGATGTGTACATGCTGTTGCATAGTGGCACTCTGTTTGGGGATCATCTCTGCTGAGAAACTCCCTTTGCAGTGGAGCTGGCACATGTCAGGCAGTGACATGCTGGCTGGTGGACCAGCCTTTGGCTTGGAGTAGCTGGAACTTCCCACCTCACTGCACTGGGTCTCAGTGTCCTTTTATATATTGAGTAGTCTGATCCTTCTTTTAGCTTTCTTCTCTGTCCCAGGTGAAGACTTGAGAGAATTCAGCATTAGGTCTCTCCTCTCTGGCAGGAGGAATGTGCTGACACACAGACTGGCAGCCTACGCTGGAAACATGATTGTTCAAGCCAAGAGGTGTAGTTTATCAGAGCTCCCAAAACAGACTAAGCTATACTAGAAAGAAAAATAAAAATTAAAATCCCCCCTTTTGTAGCACTGGGCTTTTTTTTGTGGTAGCTCTGTCTCTTGTAGGGTTGATGTATTTGTTTTTGTCACACTCCAAGCTGACATAATTAAGTTGGAAAAGCTTCCTCGTGCAGACCAACCCCAGCAAAAAAGAGGTCAGCTTGTTTCAGAAGCGCTTGCATGCACCACTGAGAATTGCTCTTGTCTTGAGGTAGTACATTCCATGTCTTGTAAAAGATTCCCTGCAGTGCAGAGAACAAAAAGCAATCCTAAAAGCTCTTTTAGGATTTTTGCTGATCCATTATACCTTGGGGTGTGTTGGTGTGTTCCCAAATTACCGTAGCATCGAGATTTGGTGAAGCAAGTACATGGGAATTATTTGTAGTTACTCAGACAGATGAAGAAGCATGGAAAGAGAACCCCATAACCTGATGATTTGTCTTGTTTCAATCCACATCCAATTAAGATGTGCCATGGAAAAAAATTCCAGGCCCAATTTGTTGTTCTGAAGAGCGTAGAATCAAATCTGTTTGAATTACACGCTGCTGTTCTCTCTGAGCAGGTTGTGCAAGGAGGGATCTGTAGCCCTGTTGCTAAAGTGCAAATGCTGCTGAGGAGAAAGGCAGCAGTGGCTGAGGAAGACATGTAATGATTCCCATCAGCATGGGAAGAACAGCCCCATCTGGGACCAGTGTGTCTGGGAAAGGGGGTGTCACCTTGTGTAAGGGCAAGAAGAACCACAGAAGGATGCTGCTAATGGGGACAAGCAGACATGATCCTAAGGTGAAAAGCCAGCATGTAAATTGCAGTTAGAGAATCACACAACGGCAGGGGTTGGAAATGACCTCTGGAGATCATCTACACCAACCCCCTGCCAGAGCAGGGTCCCCAGAGCAGAATGCACAGGAACTTGTCCAGAAGGGTTTGCAGTATCTCTGGAGACAGACACTCCACCACCTCTCTGGACAGCCTGGGCCAGCACTCTAGCACCCTCAAAGTAAAGAAGGTCCTCCTCATGTTCACCTGCAACTTCCCATATTCAAATCTGTGGCTGTTACCTCTTGTTGTCTTTTATTTTTGGATAAAGACAATATCCTGCACGTGAAAGGTGTCAAGAAGTCACTTTACCTCTAAACTGAAGCCCTGACTGGCTGTTCTTCACCCAGCTGCAAGACTTCAGATGAGAATTTTTGGCCAGTGGAACTGGTTGGCTCCAGTCAGAGCCCTCCAACCATCTCACAGCATGGCCCAGGTCATCATTCTCATCCCTTCATTCCTCCTTTCATTTTGTATGACCTACCACCCCCACAAAGGCCACCAGTGAGGGCTTTGAGGACCACCACTGGCATTCCATGGTGAGCAGCATCAAGCCTGGGAGCTATTGCCTGCCTTGGAAGCTGCGTGGTCAGCCTTTGTATGCTGAGATAGAGAGATTATTTAGATAACATGCTACTGGATGGAAAAAGTTTATTTCCCCCCCTTTGCAGCCACAGTTTCAGACTAACTAAATTATGCTCAGCGTGGGTATTTAGGCTCAGTTCTGCAATATAACATTGCACCCCGAGGAACGGTGCCTCCCACTTTGTTGTGATATTAATCTTGGAAGCAAAACAAAATCCTTTGCAGAAGATCAATTTAGTGCATCTCCTTTGTCTTGGCAGAAGACAAATTGGAGCTCCAACATCTGGTTTTTTCCAAAGGGATAGTACTTTTCCCCTCTTGGTTTTTTTTCTCTGGCAGCCGCCCGCCGCCTGAGAGGCTGAACTCAAGTACTTGTCAGTGGTACCTCTGACACTGAGCAGGATTATGGGCCTTAGAGATGAGCTTAATATTTCAAAGAGCTGGGTAGATTTTAATTATCTTTGCCATTCTTGCCCTGAGCCCACCAAGGAGTGTGGATAAGCCGTGGGGAGAAGGACCCGAATCATGTGAAGGCTTTCATTTAGCAGGAAAAAAGCCCTGTTAGAAGTAGCAGCTGAAAGAGGAATCCCAAAACAATTCGAATGGGAAATGAAACTTGAATGCTCAATAGGGACGGGAATTAATCACAGGGGGGAAAAATACCAAGGGAAGTGCTGGCTTTTCTCCATCTCTTGATGTTTCAGATGAAGATAAGTTGTTCTTCTGTACGAGATGGAGAGATATATATTGGTCAAACATAAGCAATTGGCCTCGATTCAGGCACAACTGAGTGAAATTAAACCTTTTTTTTTTTTTTTTTTTTTTGACCAAGAAAC
>VZTY01016785.1:0-26507 GCA_013400935.1 Turnix velox | reverse complement strand
TAAACCTTTTTTTTTTTTTTTTTTGACATAGAGAAGCCAGACCAGACTCTTCTTTGTAGAACTCTAAGCTCTATAAATCCATGATGTTAACTATTTTCCCTACTTTATCTAAGGAAAAACCCAAACTGGCAGGTGATACAAGTTGCCCAAGGCCATATAAGAAATTAATGGCAGCATCAGGAATATAACTCAAGATTTCCTGGCTTTCTGCCTGGTTTCTCTGGTTGTGCAGCCCCGTGAGATGCTGATGCTGCAGCTGAACCACTCAGTGTCTGCTCCTCCCTGCTGCAACCAGCTGCTGAGCCACTGCACCTCTTTCTTGGCACTGCCACCATGTCCCAACACCTACCTCAACAAGAGTTTTCCACCAGTATTTGGTCATAGGACAGGCTGAGAGAGCTGGGACAGTTCAGGCTGGAGAAGAGAAGGCTGCAGGGAGACCTCACAGTGGCCTCCCAGTACCTGAAGGGGCTGCAGGAAAGCTGTGGAGGGGCTGTTTGCCAGGGCGTGGAGCCTCAGGGTGAGGGGCAATGGTTTGAAACTAGAGCAGGGCAGGGTTAGATGAGACATTAGTGAGAAATTCTTCCCCATGAGGGTGGTGAGAGGCTGGCACAGGTTGCCTAGAAAGGGGTGAAGACCCCATCCCTGGAGACATCCAAGGTCAGGCTTGCAGAAGCTCTGAGGAGCCAGATCTAGTGCAGAATGTCCCTGCTCACTGCAAGAGGGTTGGACTAGATGGCCTTTGAAAGTCCCTTCCAACTATATGATTCTGTGATTTAAAGACCTGGATTGTAGATTTCAGGACTAAAAAGGATATTCTATCTGCTTCCTTGTGCTTTTGAAGGCTGGAGTAATGACTTCAAACCCTTCTTCATGCTGGGCAGCGTTGTCAGACCTCCTCCCTGTGTCCTCACTGCCCAGTATTCTTGGGGCACTCCTGTGTTTGCCTACAGGAACAGCAAGAGCACAAGATGGTCATAGCCAAGATGAGGGGCTGCTGTTGAGGAAGAGGGTGAAGGTGAACCCTGAGCAGGTTCAGAGATGGCCCAACTGGAATCATGATGCAAAGGAGGATGAGGGAGCTGAGTGCAACAGTGGCAAAAGCCCTGACCCCATGTCAGCAAATGGATGAAGTGTATCCTTAAAAATACACCCCACTGAATCACATTGAACACACTCTTCATACCACACAGGGGCTAAGGGCTCAGCTGAACCAAGGCTTGCATAAGTGGAGGGCTGAGCATCAATCAAAACATTATTATTTTTTAAAAGTCACCTATAATAGAGTAGATAAGATCAGCCATTTCCTCAGTATTTATAGAAATAGGAAACAGTGTATCAGGAAATTAGACAGACAAAGTATTTCTGTGCTTATGAGCTGATTTGATCTATTCATAGCAATTTGCCAGCCCAAATGCATCTGGGTGCTTTTGGGCCTGGTGACCCTGGTGTGCCAGAAGGTTGAACTGGGAGGACTGGAGCCCATCAGAAACCAGCAGAAAGATAAGCTGTGCCCAAGGTTTGCCTGTATTTCAACTACAGTTCAGTGTGGCTACCCGATTTAGCTGCTGTGCTGGCTGGGAAGTGACTACTGTGTTTTTAATCCTGGGGTGGAAACATTTCAGCAGTAAAGTGATGTAAATTTTGACTGTGGTTTTGCACTGGGATATCTGATACACAGCCAGCCCCGCAAGCATTTCACTCTCTTTATACTACCTCAAAGCTTCTGGGCACCAGCCCGTGTCTTTTTCCATAAGTTATTAAGGCATGCATGAGATTAGGTCTTACCTTAATGTATTACCTTTGGATTTTTTAGGTTGAAGGCAATGTAAGATGTTATCAGATGGCTCTCATCTCCTGTGCTGTGTTCATACAAAGAAGGTGGCTTTTCTGTCCTGCTGGGGTGAGAGCCAATCCCAAATCCAAACAGGAATTTATATCTTTTTCAAATGCTTCTATCAAGTCATGAACCTTTAAATAGGGTCCTTCAAAGGTTTCTTTCAAGCCTTTTCTTTGAAATGCAATTCTCCCCTTCCCTTTTTTTTGCCTTGAAGTTTCTATTCTGAGGTCCCTCTAATCTTCCAGCGGCTGATAAGAACGGTCCCCGGGGAGTTGCTGGAGGGGATGTCCCGGCACTCAGGCACCTGTGAGAGCAGCAGGTGTGACAAACCACTGTCCCAACTCGGAGCTGGAAAATTCTCATCTCTCTCCCCTTGCACAAAGGGGAGGAAAAGACTTGTAGATCCTAACTGGGTCAAGCAGGTTCCTGGTGCTCCCTCCTGCTCACTCATTTCTATTGTTCACCACAAAATATTTAGATGGCTGGGGAAGGCTCACAGATGATGGTATTTTAGTAAAAGAATCATAGAATGGTTTGGTTTGGAAGGGACCTTCATGATCATCTAGTTCCAACCCCCCTGCCATGGGCAGGGACACCTCCCACTACGCCAGGTTGCTCAATGCTTCATCCAGCCTGGCCTTGAACCCCTCGAGGGATGGAGCAGCCACAGTTTCTCCAAGCAACCCATTCCAGCATCTCTCCACCATCACAGTAAACAGTTTCTTCCTAATACCTGATCTGAATCTCCTATTTTTCTGGTTTTGTTTTTTTTTTTTTTGAGGTTAGTTCAGTTTATCAAAATATTTGAAGATTTTCTTATTCTTTATAATATTCTTTAGGTGTGGCAGGAGATCTCTTTCCTGAATGCTGAAAAACAGGTGTTGGGGGCTACTGTGTGTCTCAGCATTGCAAACTGGGGAGAAGGAAAGGCAGATGAGGGATGTGAGGTCAGAAAGATCCTTCTAGAACACTATCCTTGTGCTTTATGGATTTAATGAGTTCTGCCTAACCCATTACCCATCTCTGCTAAGAGAAACCAGACCTGTGGAAGGGGAGGATTGCCGATTCTTTGGGTTAATCCTGCAGATCTGCAGAGATGTCTCCATGTCAGGGCTGAGCTGCAGTGTCCCAGGCTGGAAGAGGGCAGCATATCCTCACGGGTCAGGAAATGCTGTCTTGGACTGGAAGCTGCAAAATAATATTGCACAAAGAAGCTATTGAAGGCCCCATTTCTCAATCCGTTCAGGGAAAAAGCGACAACTTTCTGTAAGCCAGTTATTCAGCAAGAGGGTGGCCAGGCTTGGTTTTATTTTCTTTTGTTTGTTGTTGGTTTTTTTTTCTTTTAAAAATCAGGCAGAAGAAGACAGTGAGATACTGCCTGAAAGTGCTGCAGTGAAAATGAGAAGCTGGTGTGCTATGTTCACTCTGCAGCCCCTTGTCAAGTTGTTTTTCTTCTCCCTTCCATCCCTACATTTAATAACAAACTGTGATCAAGGCAGGAGGCATAAAATCCTTTTAGAAAATAACAAAACAGGCACTGCTATATGGATGTGGTGGAATTCCATCAGGCACGGAGTGAGGAGGGCTATGTGTCTGTGAACCAACAGTACTATGGAAATCTGTGGCTTTTCAGGGACTACAGAGATCCAAAAACTTCAGTGCTGAGGCACTGCTTTCTTGGCAGCCGCCTGCAGCCATAGCCTGTGAAAAGTGGTGACAGGGATTCTCCCTGGTGGCAGGATGGGGATGTTCTCTAATGGTTCCAGCTCCACAGTCCAACCCATCATGCTTGTCACTGTCTCTACTCCCTTCAGCTCTCTGAGATGGCTCTCTCTGCCCCAGTAGCAATATATTCCAAGTTAAAAACCCTACATCCTTCTGATGGTACTTCCCAGGCTTGAACTCCTCCTGTCTTTGAAGATGGGAAGTGGGGTATGGCATTCAAGAAGAATCATAGAGTGGTTTGGGTTGGAAGTGAACTTAAAGATCGTCTAGTTCCAAACCCCCTGCTATGGGCAGGGACACCTCCTACTAGACCAGGTTGCTCAGTGCCTCATCCAACCTGGCCTTAAACACCTCCAGGGAGGGGGCATCCACAACCTCTCTGGGCAACCTCTTCCAGTGTTTCACCACCCTCACAGTAAAGAAATTCTTTCTCATCTCCAGCCTAAATCTCCCCTCTTCCAATTTGCATCCATTACAAGGGGCCAGGAGCTGTTTCCTTTCTAAGTGGAAAACTATTTGTTTAGGCAATAAATTAATGGACCTGATAGAAGAGGCTGTCTGTCGATGCTGCCAGTGAAATATAAAGGGAGATATACGCAGCATCTCCTGGGTAAGGGAAAACTTCCATATCTAGACCTGAACTGTTCAGGTTCAAGAGGCTTTATTCCAGGTGTACTGGAAAATGTAGCTACTGGCTTGTCTGGAAGGATGCTCTTCATTTCATCTGCGAGCAAATGTTCTCCTAAGGAAAAAGCAGATTTTGTCACATCACAAAAGGCCTTCTGATTATGGATATCTTTGGAGGAATGCATTTTCCTTGTGGCCCAGGCAATAGTTCTCATAGGTGGCCACAGGACCAGGCACCTCCAGCAAGGAGAGCTGCTACAGGGTGTGATGGAGAAGAAGATGTGGAGGGACCTGGATATAAGAAAGAAGTTCTTTATTGGGAGGGTGCTGAGAAAATGAAACAGGTTGCCTAGAGAGGTTGTGGATGCCCCCTCAATCCCTGGAGGTGTTTAAGGCCAGGCTGGATGAGGCATTGAGCAACCTGGTCTAGTGGGAGGTGTCCCTGCCCATGACAGGAGGTTTTTGTTGGAACTAGAAGATTTTTAAGGTCCCATCCAATTGAAACAATTCTATGATTTTGTGACCTGCAGCCACCCTTACTACATCCTGCCACCTCTTCTTTTAGGGAGCAGGTTGCTGAAATCACACCCACGGTGGTGAAAAGTAAAGGAAAGATGACAGGGAGGCCATGTGGTGTTTTTATCTTCACACTGTCACTATAAGTTATATTTCCATTTGTTGACAGTTTACAAATTAAACTAGTATTTTAATTTCTTTTTTCTCAAATTTGGATTTTCCAAACTGCTTGAACTTTGTCTGATCTTGATTGTTTGTGTGTAAATCCGCTGGACCTCTCCTTGGCTTGTTGGATGTTCCTGCTCTGGTAGGGGGATTGGACTTGAGGTCCCTTCCAATCCCTGACATAGTGTGATGTGTGAAGACAAAAGAAGTGGCTTGGAGTGTGGAGAAGTTGTGTTTCCCATTCTCGGGAAGCTTGACATGAATTATTTTATGAGGAAAATAGCTTATTATCCTTTACCCATCCTGAGCCACACTTGCTGCGTTCTTGGCAGCATAACGAGACATGTCATAGGCCAAACGAGGGTCAAAGCATTACCTTTTCTTTCAAACAACGTTGCCTCGACCCTGTTGTGTTCAGTGTTTTCATTTATTGCTCTTGAAGCTGAAACACGTTCCAGATGTGATCTGCAAGGGCTCCTGCAAGGTCACAGCCAAGGCGAGGGGCTCTGACTGGCCTGTGGTGGCCCCAAGGTGTCCTGGGGTGGGGGCCCCAGCTCCCTGCTGCCAACCTGGGTTGGAGGGAAGGACCCCTCTGCAGCTAAATCCTGACTTCTCCTTTGCTGAGGCATCCCTGTCTTTTAGAGAGAGAGGAATATGGGGGTTTGCAGGCACCTCTGGCCTCATTTTTTTATAGAATCATAGAATGGTTTGGGTTGGAAGAGACCATCTAGTTCCAACCCCCCTGCCATGGGCAGGGACACCTCCCACTAGACCAGGTTGCTCAATGCCTCATCCAGCCTGGCCTTAAATACCTCCAGGGATTGAGGGGGCACCCACAACCTCTCTGGGCAACCTCTTCCAGTGTCTCACCACTCTCCCAGTAAAGAACTTCTTTCTTATCTCCAACCTAAATCTCCTCTCTTCCAATTTGCATCCATTACTCCTAGTCCTGGCATCCTGGACCATATTAAAAAGTCCTCCCCCAGCCTTTCTATAGGCCCCCTTCAGGTGTGAAGGCATAGGGTGGACAAAAGGTGCCTGTCCCCAAGACAGTGGCCTTAGGAAAGGGACAGCAGGTGAGATAAATGAGGTCTGTGGTCCTGAGGGGAAGCCTTTACAAGCCACAGCAAGGTTTCTGTATTGTATTCCTGTGTGGGGTTGTTTTTTTTCTTAGATGAATGAAAAAAAAAAGTAAAGAAAGAAATTGCTTCCTTTATGATATCATTCACCTCTCTCAATCCTTTAACGCCACTTGTGTCTATTAAAAATAAATGGCTGTTTTTTTCTGCTACTGTTCCCTCAGGGCAAATTCAGGCTTCAAGCATGAGGACAACATAAATTCCCCTCTTCAATGGGAGCTCACTAACAGCCTGATTTTCAAAAGGTCCAAGTGCAAACAGGAGCGGGTACCAGGGAAAACCCAGCTGCAAATTCCTCCTCCTAGAAACACTCACCCAGATGTGATTCCAGCCGGGTCCCTGCTGTGTGTGGAGCTGTCACATCCCTCTTTCTAGGACTGAGGTTTAATCCCTCAGCAGCAGCTTTGAGGGAAAGGCGTATTTTAGCTTTTCTAACTGCTGAAGCTTCTGGGTGGATAAGCAGAGTCCTCTGCTGCAGATTAAAGTTGCTGAGACCCGCATAATTAGGTTTTGCTGCCCTGAGCTTGTTAGGCAGGACTGAGATGTGCCAAGCTGTGCAAGTTCTCAGTCTCTCCTCACAGGACTTGCCAGAGAAACTGTTTCTGTACTCCTAGTATCCAAATAACGGAACAAGCTTGTAGGAAAACCAAGCACACTGTGGTTATTTAGGTATTTAAGACACCTTGGAGGATTTTTTCTTCCAAGAATTTGTCCACTTGCCCTTTGAACCTTTTCAAACTGATTTTTTCCTACAACATACTGTGGCAAAAGTGCCCCACCTCTTTCCTACGTGCTGTGTCCTGAGTTGCCTCTACTTCTCTCATCTGAATCTGCTACTTGTCCCTTACAATATCACCTTTTGCTTTGTTTTGTTATTTACTGGAAGGTGGTCATGAGTTTCCAGATTTTGGGCTGGATAACAAAATCTGTGGGAAATTCTGCACATTAAGCAGTAGCTGGAGGTTTGTTTCTGATGGTCATGCTCCATCATCAGCTTGGTGTGTTGAGTGAATGGATGCATAAGTAACTTCCAAGACGCAGCAGCATTCATGCACCCCCAATAATCTTAATTTCTTTAGTCTCATAGCAGTCTCCACCTGAAAAAACCCTACAGTCCAAGAGTTAGCTCTGATTACTCTGAGTAATCAGAGTAATCATCTCCAGTGTACAGGGCCAGGAGAACATCTTACCATGGCCAAATAATATCCAAATAGCTGGACATCCCACTCTTCTTTTTCTCTTTAACCTATGAATCATGTCTTCATTTCTCTGAAACAGCTTCTCTTCTCTTTCTCCAAATCCTGACCTTGATGCATTGAAATGTGACACAGAAATTCAACTATCCTTGGAGAAGGTTCTCCATATGTGGTCAGCAATATGGCCACCAGCTATGTGTTGCACAGCTGAGGACTATGGGCTCTCCCTCATAGGTTTGTTTCCATCCTAAGTCTTTTCCATCTCTATCATCTCCCCTGCCCCCCCTCAGGATGGCTCCCTGCAGCCTGTTTGTGAGTTCGCTGTGCCCTTAAGGGTTGAAGTGACCCAAACAATTGGGAGTTTGGAACTGCTGTGGCTTCTCAGGACTGAAATATGGCTTTGTGTCTGCAAAGAGGTTAAAAGCTGCTCCCCAGCAAGAGCAACGGAAGGAAATGCCCTGTTGCTAAGTTTCATTTGGGTGTACAGTATGAGAACATGTGCAACCCATTACAATAAAGCTCTCGATGGAAAATGCCTAACCTATGCACTGTAAAACCTAATTAAGGGATTCCTTAAAAAACAAAGTTACCAACCAGTATCAAGGAGTGGATAATGAGAGGCTGCTTTGTGTAATCCAACCCTTTATCTTTAGGCCTTCGGGGTGTCTGTGGCCAGGCTCTGTCCCCTTGTTGTTGCCTTTACTTGTAATCATGGCCCCCTCCGGCATAAGAACAATTCAAGCATCTCTTGTAAAGCTGCCTGGCTCCACTTGGTTTTCCTCATGGATACAGCTGCCAGCATCTCAGGCAGGTCAGCCTGCTGGAACCTTGGTGGTGAGGTTTCCATGAGTGTTGGAGGGACAGCATGCAGGGATCTGTGTCCAGCCCAGCATACAGGTACCCAGGATGGTGGAGATACCATCACTTCCAAGAAGGGAGTTTCCCCATCAGTGGGAAGGAGGACAGAAACATGAGAAAGCTGGAGGGTGAGTTTTTCTGAGACCTTCTTCCGTGGCCAGAGCCTGCTGCCTGCAGCTTTGCCAGCTGACATCAGGATCTCAAGGAACTGCTTTAGAGAGTCCAGCAAAGAGCCACTGAGATGGTGAAGCAAAGGCTGAGGGAGCAGGGTATCTTCAGCTTGGAGAGGAGGAAACTGAGGTGTGACCTCATTAATGTTTGTAAATATGGAAAGGATGAGTGTCAGGAGGATGGAGCCAGGTTCTTCTCAGTCACCTCCAATGATAGGACAAAGGGAAATGGGTGCAAGCTGGATAAACTTCCAAGCCTATAACAGATGAGAAAAAACTTTGCCAACCTGAAGGTGAGAGGCACAGGCTGCCCAGAGAGGGTGTGGGGTCTCCTGCTCTGGAGACATTCAAACCCCACCTGGACGCTTTCCTGAGGGACACGGGGGGGGTGTTCCTGCTGTGGCAGGGGATTTGACTAGATTATTATTTGAGGTCCCTTCCAATTCCTGACATTCTGTATTTCTGTGATCTCTAGCTGCAAGGCGATTTCTCAACAGTTGTGAGGGACATGCTGGAATGGCTGAGCCTGACCTTGAGCAGTAGCTCTGCAGACTCCTTCCATGAGATGCAAAGCATGTGCACTATCCCTACAATCATGCAGAAATTATTGCTTACAGGAACTGCCCTTCTGTGAGGGTGGTGGGACACTCACCTTGTCCCTCTGTGCTGCTCTTCAGAACCTAATTCAGAAGCCAGACAAAGCCATTTAGAGGAATTTGAGTTTTCAAGACAGGATCTAACACATCCTCACACCCCAAATGCAGCAGATAGGCAGGATCTACTAGGGTGGAACTTGCCAGACACTTGTTGCAGAGACAAGGGCAGGTTTTTTCCTGGCCAGGTAGCATGCAAACACTCTTCTTGCCATCAAGCTCATAAGAAGTGATTCCACTTGTGGTCATGGCCATTAATAGAGGGTCAAAATTAGAAGCTCCTTATCAGGATGTAGGCAAAGCCAAGAGGAACAAAGACTGAGCTCTCTCTTATCACTGTCTGCATCTCACACCCTCCAGCCCAGCAGCTGAGCCCGAGAGCAAAGCTGGGTTTTACATTATCTGTAATTAGTCGTTTTTATGATGTGCTCGTTTGCAGCATTCTAGGTAAGGATCTGTCAGTGTTGCCATTCTATACCCTTCTGTTTCCAGGGGTTTATAACCAGGCTGTAAAACCCCACTCTGAGGCAAAGCTCAATGCATAAATTCTCAGCTGAGAACCTATTTTTGTTTTGTTTTGGTTTTGTTTTACTCTGTCACTTATAAACATGACCTTTAAATATAGAAAACTAAATTCAGGTGGCTTCCTCAAGCTCATGCTTAACCACGTTTCAGTTGGGCAGAGACAAATAGCATAGGGGATTAATTTCTGTGGCTTTGGGAGGGTCTAAGAATGAGAAATTTACTGTGGTTGAGCTGAAAGATTATCTGTAGTGTCTGGATTTAGAGCTGAGCTGGAATCTCTGACTCTGGAACTGCTACAAGAGCAGCTACATCACTCTACATGTACAGATCCAGACCCTCAGATGCAAAGGCTGTACACAACACTCCATTTTTACACCTAAACATCCAAGGGAGGGGTAAATTTGAGAGGAAATTAGGATACAAAGAGAAGATTTGGTAGACAAATGAAAGAATGGAGTCTCAGTGGGGGGTTTGGGGATGTAGGAGGGTTTGACCGTGTTAAAGTGCCCACAGGGCTACTGGTCTGCACTGATTTTTAGTGTGTTTGGAAACAAATAGTCATGTTGATGTTTAAGGGTTGTCCTGGAAAAACCAGGATTTGGCACACTGCTGTTATTCTGGAAGAAATGCAGTGGGAGGAGTTTTACGACATAAAAGCACTAAATTGTAATTGTACCCATCAGGCAACTTAAACAATTCTCTCACTGCTTTATAAACCTGCTTTTCTGCTTCCAGAATTAAAGGGGGATGAGCTGCAGCCTCTGGCCCCTTGTCACCAGGCCAATGTTGTGCCCATAGTCACCCTGGTGTATCCAGCCAAGTGACAGGAGACAAGCTCTGTTTATGACCTTTTTCCTTGCAAGGGAGACCCTGAAGGATTAATTGGTTTCAGGGACTCCAGATCAGTGCAGAACACTTTCTGTGCATCCCTCCTTCCAATAGAAAGTACTGATTTATCTCCCTCGAGAGCAAGGGCTACAAAATCTGCTCCTCATCTTCTTTTGATGATTTTTTGCGGTATGTTCCTCTGATCGTCAGTCTGATCCTTTTAATTTCAAAAGCTTTAATCAAAACCTCTTAACAATACATTTGCTCACTGGTTTTGCGGTTGACATTTAATTCTGATTGATTTTTTATTTCTTTTTTTTAAAAAAAAAAAAGGATGGTTGCATTGAGATGCAAAAGCTTCTGCTGGAGTGATTCATTAATACACGCCTGGGATGGCACAACCCCAGTCATATTGAAGTGCTGTGATGACAGACCACTAAAATAATACCCCGTGTGTGACTTCCCAGGGAGTAAATAAAGCATTTTCCAGTGAGACCTTAAACCCTTCCAATCTCAAGCAAGTTAGGGCTTGGAAACTTGCAGGTGGAACATGGAATGGGGCTGTAAAACACTTGTGCGGTGTGTTTTTCCTGACAGCTTTGAGGTGGCTTGAATGCAGCCCCGAAGAGAAGGATTTAGGCGTGTCAGTGGATGACAAACTCAACATGAGTCACCAGTGTGCACTTGCAGCCCAGAAGCCTAACCAATCCTGGGCTGTGTCAAGAGAAGTGTGGTCAGCAGGTCAAGGGAGGTGATTTTGACCCTCTACTCAGCTTTGGTGAGACCCCAGCTGAAGTCACTGTGTCCAGTTCTGGAGCCTTCAACATAAGAAGGACATTGAGCTGTTGGAGTGGGTTCAGAGGAGGGTCACAATGATGATCAAAGGGCTGGAGCACTTCCCTTCAGAGGACAGGCTGAAGGAGTAGGGATTGTTCAGCCTGGAGAAGAGAAGGCTTAAGGGGGACCTCATAGTAGTTTCTCAGTACCTGAAGGGGGCTACAGAAAGGCTGGGGTAGGACTTTTTAATATAATCCAGGATGCCAGGACTAGAAGTAATGGGTGCAAATTGGGATTTAGGCTGGATAGAAGAAAGTTATTTCCTGTGAGGGTGGTGAGACTCTGGAAGAGGCTGCCCAGAGAGGTTGTGGATGCTCCCTCCCTGGAAGTGCTTACGTCCAGGCTGGATGAGACATTGAGCAACCTGGTGTAATGGGAGGTGTCCCTGCCCATGGCCGGGGGGTTGGAACTCGATGATCTTTAAGGTCCCTTCCAGCTCAAACAATTCTATGATTTTATGGAGTTTGGGTTCCCTTTGACGTATCAATTCATACAGCTGTGAGCAACTGCCAGACTAATGAAATAATCTGGTTTACAAGTTTAAGGATTAGTGAGGGAGAACTGCTTTTGAAGGAGCAGTGGTTTCTCAGGCAGAGGAGCTGCATGTGATTGCGTTTAACTGGACTTTACTGAAAGAAGTTGGCTGCTGTCTATTGGAGCTGGTCCACCTGCTGCCCTGAATATATAAAATATGTTGACTAACAGCCTTATTTTTATTAATTGAAATGAAGACCTAATTGCAAAAGGCCAAACAATGCAAAAGATCAATGGTTTATACAGTTTAAAATTACAGCTCCTTCTTTTCACTAGGAGTCACAACATCTTGACAAACGCATGAGTCAACTGAGCCTGGGTTATCTTTTTAGAATTGACTTTTGGCATTTGTTTCTCTAGAATCAAAGATATTATTCATTTCCTCCAAGCTCCTCTATTAGGCAGCTACTCCAAGAATCATGGTTGGTTTGGAGAACTGAGCAGTTTAGGGAGCTTGATGACAAAGGAAGGGTTAGCCTGAGTCCAGATCAATGGCACACTTTAACATGGAAATGAAACAGGTGATAAACAAATTTTAAATGGGATAATAAAGATGATCACGGAAGTTTCATTTTCTTTCAGCTTCATAATGATGAAAAAGTCTGTATAAGGAACTGCAGGAGAGGGACTGGAGAACTGCAGGACTGGGAACAGGAGAAGTAACATGAGAAGTTTCTGGGGAGACTATGTGTAGTCTCAGGTGGCTTCCTGGATCCAAGTGCATGTGTGTGCTTGGGTATGAGGGTTTGACCTTCAGCAGATCACTCACTGGCAACTTTGAGTGGAAAGACAGGGATTAAAGCCTGTGGAGAGCTGGTGATGTTCTCCAGAGGTGTCTCCTGCTTCACTGAGGGACCATAAGTAATATGATTATGAAGAACTAGACTTGTGCAGTGTTGATATGAACCAGCACAGGGCTGTATTTTAGCCTTTGATACTGGCAGAGTCTGGTGGTAGCAGTGAGAAACCATATGCTCGGAGCTAAGATGTCTGTGCCTTTCCTTTTGCTGCCCATGCTATGTAGCTACATGTCCTCTCTGGGGATCCCTGTGTTCCACGGGGATGCTGGGGAAGAGCCCTGGTTGGATGCACAAAGACAACTTCTTCTTCATTTACAGTACCATAGAATGGTCCAGGTTGGAGGGGACCTTTCAAATCATTGAGTCCAACCAACCATCAACTAACTCTGACAAGAACTATCCCTAAACTCTGAGCACTTTGTCTGCCCATCTCTTGAATCCCTCCAGGGATGGTGCCTCAACCCCTTCCCGGGGCAGCCTGTTCCAATGCTTGATAACCTTTTCAGAGTAAAAATCTTTCCTAATATCCAGTCTGATCGATCCCTGGTGCAACTTGAGGCAATTTCTTCATGTTTTAATTAGCAGAAGAACTTTGTGGTGTGCTGATACAGTGCAACTGTCTGTCCCTCCTGGTGCAACTGTTCTCTTTATGGAAACACTCAACTCTGGCCTTTTATCTCCCTTGGCTGCCTCTTTGGAACTCTTTTGTGAAGGAGAGGGCTATTTAAATCTGTCTCTGGGGTAATGAAGGGTAGTCTACTTAAGGTTTTCTGGTGATTTTGGAAGAGAAGAAACCCCTGAGTTACTCAGGAAAACTTAATTTTGCCTTTTCTTTCTATCCCTTGATCAGATATTTCCAGATCCAGACATTTCTCTCAGCACCTTCACACCTGAGTGCCCCTCACATCCCTACAGTGGGGCTGCTTTGCCTGCTGCAAGAGCACTCTGATCATCAAAAACCATAGTGTTCATGAGGAACTGTTTCTGCCAAATATAAGAAAGTTTTTAACAGAAAAAACCTCCCCTATTTTCTTGGAAAAAAAGAAGTCTTTGAAGAGAGATCTGAACATTTTTGTACCAAAGGGGTAGAAACTGGAGGTGAGGAGGCACTCCCTTGGAGTTGTAGCTGAGTGACAAACTATTTATAAAACCCATTTCTGAATAAATAGTTTTCTTTTCCTATGAGAAAGGATTTGGCTGATTTGGAGTGGGGTAGATTTGGAAACCATCTCTTCCAGGTAACCACTTTGAAGCCTCTTAAACGTTCTGTAAAATGAGCTGATCCCTGCCCAAATCCCAGACCCACTTTGTCCACATCAGAAGAAAGTGATCAAAATGGATGTTCTTGCTGGCTGTCCCTGAAGGAAAGTCCCAGGCTAAATGAGCCATGAAAACTGAGCTCTTTCACCAGGCTTCATCCAGCCAAACATTGCACTGTATTTTTTCACAAAGCACTGGGGAAGTTTGCTCTGGGCACATGGAGAATGCTTACATCTTCATAACTCTCCAGCCAGCTCCTTCCAAGGGGCCTAAATTTCCTATATTGAAGGAAATATTTCCCTCTTGGACTGTACCCAATGCCATGGACCTGAAAGACTGAGGGAATACTGAATGCTGGAAGGAAATAAAAAGATGGAAAAGCTCTGAAGAGGTGTTTGTGGGGGATCTTCTGAGGCATTTCTGTCTTCATCACATACATTCATGACTCCTCACTGAAAAATTAACCACCATGGCCCTGCTAAAATAAAGATCTGCTCCAAAGTTTTAATCTCTTTTCAGATTAATTGCTTGAATTATCATAGAATCATGGAGTTGGAAATAACCTTCAAAGGTCATCTAGTCCAACCCCCTGCAGTGGGCAGGGTCATCCTGCACTTGATGAGGTTGCTTTGAATGTCTCCAGGGATGGAGCCTCCACTACCTCTCTGGGCAACCTGTGCCTCAGAAGGGGGAACACAGATTCAAAGGAGCTGGTTGACCACGTTTTGGTCCACTTTCCTCCTAAAACATGAAGTAGCTTTGAGCTGGGTCTGTCCTGCTCCTCCAACTGAAGCTGCTATAGAAAAAGCATCACCACACAGCTGCACCTCTCCCTCTGTAGAGGTCCACCCTGTCTGGTTGTACAATTAAGCCCAATTAGCAGCCCTCACAGAGAGCTGTCAGGTGGCTGACAGGAAAGCTTCAGGTGTAATAAAAAGTCAGCCTTCATGGAAAACATCCATGAAGAAAAAAAAAGTTCATCAGAGGCTCTGGGAGAGGCAGTGGGAAGCCTCCCCCTTGGCTGACAGGTCCTGGAGGTGAGAACTGATGTCCTGTATTCTCGGTGACAGACTGGAGAGACTCACCCCAGGAGCACCAGGCAGCTGGAAGAGCCATGGCGTGCTCCTGGTAGGAGCCAGACAATAAAACTTCCTCGTGTCTCCCAGGCTCTGCAGCTTTCTGATGTCAACAACAGCAGCAGGAGGCTTCAGGCACGTTCCCGGCAGCTGATCATATTTATCAAGTTCATGTTCCTCACTCTCTTTTTTTTTTATTTTTTCCTTAAATATCAAGGTCCGGGAGCCATGAGGAGATGGCCACTTTCCAACTCTGGCCCCTCAGAGCATAGAGAAATGTGTGCTGGGGGCTGGGAGCAGGGACATGCTTTCTCCATGTGAGCCAGAGAACAAACAGCAGAGCCCTCCACGGGGACTGATTGTTGACATGTTTATGATGATGAAGTGGGGTAGAGCTCTCAAAGGGGGATGCTAGAAATGAAGAAGTAAAGTGTGGCACTGCTGAGGGCCTATATAATGCTAAATACTGGAGAAAACTACAGTTTCTTCCTATTATTTGTGACCACTTTGCTGAGCAACTAGAAAAGTCCCTTCCCAGCTGTACATCACCCATTCCCAATTTGGAGCTGTAGCTGTAACAACAACAACAGCCAAGCAGGCGCCAGGAGTAGGGGGCAATCGGGCTGAAGTTACAGGGACTTTTGTCATAATTTATAGCCCTGCTAGAAAAGTGTGAAAGAAATGACACTACGTGCTTGGAAATCCTACCCAGAGGGACAGCTTAGGGGCTCTAAGTGGATATTGGAATACACCGGCCAAGTGGGGCTTGCCATTTTATTTGGGGTCAGTGGAAAAATCACTTCATCTTCCTATGCACGTCCACATGTGCATCTGCGTGGTGGGATGGTCCCTGGGTCTGCAGACCAAGGTCAAACCTCCCACTTGGCATTTGAAAGATGAAGGAGCTGGGTTAAATTCTCCCCTGTGGGGATGCACATTCTTCTGTCTGTGACAAGCCCTAATGGGCTTCATGGCGTTGTGGGTTGTGGTTCCCCTGGGACCAAGCTGTTGGATTAGATGGAAGCATCCCTGCACATCACATCAAACAACACCAAGTACTTCATTGCAGGCTCCTTGCTGCAGAGTTAATTGGGCTCTGGGTGGTTATTTCAGTCTCTGCCCATGTCCACCTTGCACCATGCAAGGTCTCCAGATGGAATGTCTGCCAGGGAACAGCAGCTCTCTCTGGTTTCCAGTTACACCCTGCTGTGGAATAGGGAATCAGCTCAGCTTCATGCTGGGAAGGTAGACTTGTCTGTAGCCAGGTCTGGCCAGAGATCATAGAATGCCTGGAGTTGGAAGGGACCTTCAAAGGCCATCTACTCCAATCCCCCTGCAGTGAGCAGGGACACCTTGCACTACATCGGGTTGCTCAGAACCTCATCAATCCTGGCTTTGAATGCCTCCAGGGGTGGTCAACTGGTCCAAGGCATGATGGCTGTAAGAGTTCAAGATTACTCTTGGCTTATGTTTGGTCAACTCAGAAGGTGAGAAGGGGAAATTTCAGGTCTGTTTGCTCTTGCCTATGTGAATGTGGATTTAAAAAAGCAAGGAGCTTCTCCAGGAAACTCCAGTTCCTTCTGTTGCATTACACACAATCTGAGCAGCTCTAATCAGTGTGTAGGCTCTGACCTTCACCTTGCAAAGGGCTGCCAAAGCTGCTTGAAGGCCAAATAGAAAAGGATTTTCACAGGTCACATTTTGCAGGATCACTGGAACCATTATCTTTTATGAGTCCTGCTGGCTGTCTCTGAGCACACCTTGACTGGGGGCAGAAAAGCTTTCACTAAGAAAAGAAAAAAAAAAGGAAAAAAAGAAAGCATCTCTTTTTTTCAGACATATTTCAATGTATGAACCTGCTGTGGGTTTCCCTCTGGGCCACTTGAATGCATGATTTGGGAGCTGATGGCTTTGCCTCTGGCTGCAATTCTGCTGCTACAGTGCTGAGGTTGTGTTCCCCTGCTGGGATGATAGGCTTTGGCAGATGCTTTTGCTCCAAAAGATTGGGGTGTTTTTTCAGGGGAAAAAGAAAAAAGTTACTGAGCTTTTTCTCCCCAGAAGAAAACTGATCTTCTCAGCAATTATGTCAGTGTGGTAGAACCAGAAATTCATAGAATCACAGAATGGTTTGGGCTGGAAAGGACCTTAAAGATCATGTAGTTCCAGCTCCCCTATCATAGGCAGGGACACCTCCCACTACACCAGGTTGCTCAGTGCCATGTCCAGCCTGACTTTAAACACCTCCAGGGATTGAGGGGGCATCCAAAACCTCTCTGGGCAATCTCTTCCAGTGTCTCACCACCCTTGCAGGAAAGATCTTCTTTCTTATCTCCAGCCTAAATCTCCCCTCTTCCAATCTGCATCCATTACTCCTAGTCCTACCCCAGTCTTTCTGTAGCCCCCTTCAGGTACTGAGAAGCTACTATAAGGTTGCCCCTGAACCTTCTCTTCTCCAGGATGAACAACCCCAATTCCTTCAGCCCGTTCTCATTGTCTCAGGCCTTAACCCTATGTCTTAATCCCCTCTCTGATACCAGCAACCCTCCTGTTGAGTTGTTTTCCCTCTTTATTGTGATTTTTCTATAATCTCTAGTTTTATGGTCTCCTGTATACCATAGCATTTCTCCTAGATCTTTTAAGTAGATATTAGGGGATTTGTACCTGGATTATTTCAGCGATTCCTTCACCTTTTAAGAAACATGACTGCAGAGAACTCTGCACCCTCTGTTTACGGTCCCATTAAGCTGAAATCCTCACTCACCTGCCTGTATGAATGAGTTTTTCAGCTGTGTTTCCATGCTGTTGTAGGCCCTGTACGAATCTCAGAAGCACACAAGTCATTTGTCACGTGTCCAACATTTCCCAGCAGTGCCATACAAGGGGGAAGCTGGACCTCCCACGGGGTGGCAAAGGGTGTTTTGACATGTCCAAGGTGTATCAGGCCAGGAGTGTGTTAATCCAGCAGAAGTGGGGCTGCAGGATGCCTGTCTGGCTTTGTTTGCTCTCAACCTGCTGGTGCTGGTGGCTCTTTGTGTGTTTTACGTTTCAGACCTGACTTGCTTGAAGTCAGCAAACAGCAAATCCAACAAACCAACCACAGAGAACATCTGATCCCATCAGAAAATACGTAAGCCTGTTAGTGAATGTAGGCATGGGGAGGGCTAGCATTAATGGAGAACATATTTGTTATTAAAACCCATCCACATAAACCAATCCAAACCAGATGTGTTAGTGCTATTAATAAGTGGGCAAACTCCAGGGATTCTGAAGGTACTGCTGCATGGTGGAGAGGAGGGACAGAGACACATCTTTGCAATTACATGGGGTTTATAAGGACTGTATTTTTACACTCTACCTCCCTTTCCATTCCTTGTTGGGACTGAAAAATGAAGTGTGGATTAGGGTGGAGATGGCTGCCTTTGGGAAGGGAAGGATGATGGATGGTTGCAGATTTGGGGTGAAAGAAAACCAGGTTCTCTCTTCCTCTCCACCTGAGTGCAGCTGAGCCATGATGGGGAGGTCCCAAATGGTCCTGCCATGGGCAGGAGGGTGAAAAGTTAAAGTATGCCCATGAGTTGCAGAGGTTTGGGGTTGTTCATTCTCCAGAAGAAAAGGCTGGAGGAAACTTTATGGCACCTTACCAGTACCTGAAGGGATATACAAGAAAGATGAGGAAAAAAATCTCTGCAAGGGCAGAGATGTGTAGGGGTAGAATGAGGGGAAATGGTCTTAAACTGAAAAAAGGAAGATTTAGAATAGATATTAGGAAGAAATTCTTTACTGTGAGGGTCGTGGGACACTGGAACAGGTTGCCCAGAGAAGCTGTGGATGCCCTTGAACTCCTGGAGGAGTTCAAAGCCAGGCTGGAATGGGCTTTGATCAACTTGGTTGGGTGGGAGATGTCCCTGCCCAGGGCAGGAGGGTTGGAACCAAATGTTCTTTGAGGTCCTTTCCAACCAAACCATTCTATGATTCCATGTATTGCTTGGGTATAAAAAGACTTTTCAGAGCAATTTTGACATTTGTCACTATCTGCAGCTTTGCAGTCCTGTCTCTAAAGCAAGGAGAACTTCAGACCATTGCAAGATGTAGTTGTTAGGATTACTTTTTAAATTCTCCTTAGACATCTTCTCTGAAACAGCTGAACCATTTTTTTTTCTGGCTGATGGCTAGATTAAAAAAAAAAAAAAAAAGTGGAAGCATGACAAAAAATTCAAACCAAGTCAAACACTTGGCATGGAAAATTGCAGCCCAAGTGGTTTAAGTTTAACAAAGTTATTAGCGATTGAAAACAGGGGATTATAATTGGAAATGTTTGGCAAGCTTTGTAATAGGTTGTGCTACCAGCCCTGCCTCTTAGATGTGTGCGTGTCTGGGGATGTGCTTACACCCAACACAAAGACATGCAGTTGTTCTGAGATGCTTCTTTCTGGACCTACATGCAAGTGCAATGGCAAGCCAACATCTTTTGCTTCCAAGACACCCAATTTTTATTCACCTCCTTCATCTCAACCTGAATTCTTCAGGTTTGGTCACCCTTCCTTGTCTAAATCTAACGAAAACGAGACCGCAAATGCTTCTTGTCCTCACTGGAACAAAACACTGACTCTACTCATGGTCTGAGAATTATTGTAAGGGTGGTGAGACACTGGAACAGGTTGCCCAAAGAGGTTGTGGTGCCCCTTCCCTGGAGGTGTTTAAGGCCAGGTTGGATGAGGCATTGAGCAATGTGGTCCAGTGAGAAGTGTCCCTGCCCATGGCAGGGGGGGTTGGAACTAGATGATCTTTAAGGTCCCTTCCAACCCAAACCATTCTATGATTCTGTTATTAAGAGGAGAATTCACAATGGATTCAGGGTGTCACAAAGCAAATATCCAGAGTGCTGGGAAAGTAGTGGAAATGCTTCATACCTCTACCTTTCTTCTTGAACATTGCAATGGTTGACTTGTGTTCAGTCTTTCTGCATGTGTTTCCCAAGGCCTTTACATAGAATCATAGAATGTATTGAGTTGGAAAGGACCTCCAAAGGCTGTCTAGTCCAACCCCCTGCAGCAAGCAGGAACATCTTGCACTAGATCAGGTTGCTTCAGCAAGCCTGGCCTTGAATATCTCCAGGGATGGGGCCTCCACCATCTCTCTGGGCAACCTGTGCCAATGTCTCACCACCCTCATGGGGAAGAACTTCTTGGTATCTGTATCTAAACCAAACCTGCCCTGCTTTAGTTTCAAAATATTGTCCCTTGTTCTGTCACTCCATGCCCTGGCAAACAGCCCCTCCCCAGCTTTCTTGCTGCCCCCCACTTTGTAGGACTGCATCTCATTGGGTGGAGGTGGAAGCTTTTTGGGTGACTCACCTTACTGGACAGAACCTACTGGGGTGAGGGCTGTCCTTGATGAGCTGAGGTGGCCAATGTGTCCACTGTTGGCCTTCATTAAGTCTCTCTGGGGTGTTGGCTGCTGCTCCATCAGGCGTCCCAATAAAGTATATACCACCAGCCCCACTGCAGCCAGGGAACGACGTCAAGTTGAGTCATCATATTGTTTGAATTACACCAATATGGGAATACATGAACGCCACGGCGAGCCAGCGTTTTCCCTTCTATATAAAATGGGGTTATGACCATATTAAAAAAACTTAGCAGCTTTTAAGAGGAGGTGGTGGAACAGGGGGGCTTAAGTGCTGCCCAAAAGCCAGGCATGAAAATAACTACACTGGAAACAAGACCCTGCTCTTTCTTCTGATCAACCTCATTATGACCCCTGCTCCTGTCCCCTCTGCATCTTCTTTGTTGAAGAGAGGAGAAGATGGAATGTTTCCAAAACAGCCCAGAGCAGATCTCAGCTACTTTATACGTGGGCAGCACAAACCCTTTTTCTTTCCCCTGGGATGATGTGATGAAAGAGAAGCCTTTATCTTTCTCTGCAAGTCTCTCAGACCCTGGACCATGCCACAGAAGACCACCCCTGCCCTGATGAAGCACCAATGGACCCAGCTGTGACCAAGGAGAAGTCTTGATTGTCTTCCTGTTTTAAAAGCAAAGAGGAAGCTGGGATATCTTGATGTTCATATCTACTCTCAGGATCACAGAAGGTACCACTGCAAGGCTGGACTTCACCATCTACATCCTGCCAGTCAGCAAAGTTCACTGGAGGACAAAGCATCGTGTCCTTCTTAAAAACTTTACTCAGTTCTCCTTCAGCTTCCAGTCAGAAGTCACTGTGGCTAAATCTGAGCTGACTCCTGCTTTCAGATGCTGCAAAATCCCCTGAGAGCCTTCCTCCTTCTTCTTCAGAAGCAGAGCAACTTCTCAGAGTTGCACTGGACATTAATCATTTATTTTTAACTCAGTTCCCAAGGCTCTGATCCACTCATGGCTCTGGACTTGAGTCAAACAAATCCAACTGAAAACCCAAGTGGACCCTTCATTTCTCTCAGGCTCCTTGGCTGTTTGGAAGCTGTGAATGGTGTTTGCACACTTCTTAATCATCTCAGCTTGAGGAGTTTGAGTCCTTCGATGTTAGTAATTTTGATGTATTGCTACCATGCTACACACCAAAAATATTTCTCCTTCCTTACCTCCACACATGTCTGCAGTCAGGAACAATTACTAATGTCAATCCTGTCTGCTTCCTTGCTTGCTTTTTTTTTTTTTTTCCCTGTTGGTCATGCTGTAAATCATTTTCACATTTCCAACCCTAAGCAGGCACTCTGAGCAATCATTCTTGTGGTCAGCAAGCTCTTACTGCTTCTCAAGTGTCATGGGTCACTTCTTAATTACTGGATTTCACTCCCAGTTTAAAACCATTCATCTTGTCTCCGCCACCTTTCTCTCTGGCCTCTTGGTGTGGTGTGTTAGGCACACGCGACTCAAAAGGGCTAGGTTTTTGGGTTTTTTTTCACAGCAGTGGCTGGGATTTCTGGGCTTGATAAGCAAAGTCATCCTACAGGGGCTTTCTTCAGACTGAGTTGCTCTTAACTGAGCCTTTCTGCTGAAAGCTAGGTTTTTCTAACAGATGCAGAGATACAGAGTTCAGTGGTAGGGCTGATCCTGCACAGAGTGATGCCACCTCAGCCACAGGAATCCCCCAAGCTTCATTCCATAGGACGATTAGCCTGGAGAAGAGAAGGCTCAGGGGGGACCTCATAGTAGCTTATCAATACCTGAAGGGGGCCTACAGAAAAGCTGTAAAAGGTAGGACCTTTTAATAGGGTCCAGGATGACAGGACTAGGAGTAATGGATGCAAATTGGAAGAGGGGAGATTTAGGTAGGATAGAAGAAAGAAATTCTTTCCTGTGAGGGTAGTGAGACACTGGAACAGGTTGCCCAGAGAGGTTGTGGACGCCCCATTCCTGGAAGTGTTTATGGCCAGGCTGGACAAGGAACTGAGCAATCTGATCTAATGGGAGGAGTCCCTGCCCATGGCAGGGTGGTTGGAACTAGATGATCTTTAAGGGTCCTTCCACCCCAAACCATTGTATGTTTCTATTATCACTGCTTCCTGCCCTCTTGTTGCTGCCAGCAACCAGGATGGGTTTGAGCACATCGGAGAAAGGCAGACTTTATCAAAGAATCACAGAATGTTGTTTGAGTTGGAAGGGATCACAAAGATCATTTAGTTCCACCCCCTGTCCTGCGTATGGCCACTTCCCACCAGACCAGGTTGCTTCAAGCCACATCCAGCCCGGCCTTGAACCCCTCCAGGGATGGGGCATCCATAGCTCCTTTGGGCAACCTGTTCCAGTGTTTCACCACCCTCACAGTAAAGAATTTCTTTCTAATATCTGATCTTAATCTCCCTTCTTTCACCTTAAAGTTATTCCACCTCATCCTGCTGCTTCTCATCCTTACAAAGAGTCTTTCTCCATCTTTCTTGTAGGCCCCTTTCAGGTGCTGGAAGATCCCTGTAAGGTCTCCTTGAAGCCTTCTCTTCTCCAGACTGAACAACCCCAACCCTCTCAACACGTGGAAGAATCCTGTTATGAATCCTTAAGGTTCATCAGGAGTTGAATTTGGCTGTGAAAGATGACATGTGCCTTTAAGAGTGTTGTCTTCTGCTCTCACTCTGCAGGGTGGAAAGACAAAGCCCACATGGATGCCAGGGCAGCATCTGACTCCTCCCTGTCTGTGACTTGCATTGGTGGGAATTCATAGGTGTTACATTAGAGGGAGAAAGGATCTCCTGTTGTTCCTTACATGAAATTGCAGCAAAACCAGATTTAGAATGGTAAGTGCAAGAATGAAACATAAGGGCTACAGAATTCCAACAAAGCTTGTTTCATTGGCCACATCCACAGCCTGTTTGTACAGAATGCCACGTGAATCACACTTAATTTACTGCAGAATGTATTTCGCTATTTCAGAAAAAAAAAAAAAAGAGAGAAATGAAGAAGAAAAAAAAAAAAAAAGCTTGTGGAGGACAAGAGCTTTGCTGCATCAGTGAGTTGTAAAAGTTCCACAAATGTGGAATCTATTAAACCCCTTATTTGTTTATGATGTGAAAGTGATTAGTTCCAAAAACAAAAACATGAAAACTCTTAAGTGTTGGGACTTTTCAGAATAGACATCAATTCCTGATTACAATAATTAATTTTATATAAAATTACTCCTATTATATGTATAATTACTGTAGCACTTGGTTGTCTTGGTCAAAATCGCAGTCCTCTTCTGTGTTCATCTACAAAACTTGTTCCCTGCCCTGATGAGCCTCTAAGGAGATGAGAATTGGCTGATTACTTCAATTTTACACATGGAGAAGTGAGATAAAGGGTCAGAGTTACTCTCCTGGGCCATTGGTGAATGGTTTGGGCAGCAGCATGGGTACCAGGGCTTAGCTCTCACCTGGAGACACCTGGCTGGGCTGGTGAAGCCTGAAGGTTTTACTGGGATCACAGGGAAGTCCATGTGGCCCCAATTACAGACCCAGGGCCATGGTTTCACTTCCTGGCCTGCATACAATAACAGGATGCTGGGATATTTAGGCTGTGTTCACTACAGGGAATGTTTTTTCTTTAAAAGCAGAAAAAAACCGCCGTCTGTTTCCCTCTAAGATGTCAAATCAAGGAAAGATGGGGATTTGGACTTGTTCTGTATGTAGAAACCTCACCCAACTTTGGCTTCTTACCACCTCCTTTCACCACACTGCTCTCTTTTGATTTTAGCATCTTACTGGTGTTAAACAGACTTTGTGCCTTTTTTGGGGAAACTAGTGTTTGCTGTCACCTTCCCTTGCTGACACTCACCTGGCTGTTTGGACAGCTTCATGACAGTCTCCCATCCTGCTAATCCTTTCCATGTCCTTCTCACCTCTGAAGAATGGGGCATTTCTAACAGGCAGAGCTGATGTCTGGCTTCAGGTGACCTTGCAAGTGCCATCAGTCATAGCTGCTATCAGTGGGAGGAGATCCTTCACTGATGGGCTGATGATCAAAAGAAGTATCTTCAAATTTAGAGCTTCTATCTGATTATTCCCAGGCAGTGCATGAGGGTCTTCAGGGTTTTTCTGGTACTTTAAGCTCAGTGTTTCATTTAAATGACATTTGGTTTTGGGATACAAAGATTCATCAGTTCATCTTTCACTCCCCTGGAGAAGCAAGTGTGGCAGTTCCTCTGCCTCCATAATTTGCTCCTTTTAATGTTTTGGACATTATGGGTGCTGGAACATGAAGGATGATACTCAGTTGGTCTCACCCTGGGAGGGAGGTCTTTCTTCTCTTAAAGAGATTATTTTGGAGAGGATACAATTAACAAAATAACGGCAAAATGCTCAGTTTTGGGCAATTTTAGTATTTAAATCTTATTGATTTAGTAGTGAACTCTTGCAAAGTAGCTGTCAGGCCAAGGCAATCTATCTTAGAGAATGAATTCCCTTAAATGTTCACTGATTTTGCAAGCTCCATCCTCACAGTTCAAGGCTCTTTGTGTGGGGCCACTGGACCTTCTGTAAATCTGATTTACAGCCCAGATTTCCTCTCAGCCCATTCATATCCCCATGGTCCAGTGCCGGTTTTTAGCTTATTCACTCTCCTTTCCTGTCACTGGAGAAGTGTGAAGATTGCATTCAAGGGGTGTTGCTCTCCTTGCAAGCAGGCCATCCTCTTCTGGTTTCTTCTCCTGAAAACGCTTCCTTCTTTTACTCATCCCAGAGCCTTTCCTTTCATAGGCTGCCCTGTTCCTTCTTCACATAGAACTTGACACACCACTGTGTTACATCTTGCACCACAAATTTCTGTGCATTTTTCTTATCTCAACATTCTTATCTCAAGATCACAAAGTTCATGCTATCCTTCTTGTCCTCCTCTGTCTTTAGAGTATCTCAGAAATTGGAGTCATCAGCAAATTTCATTAACATATTTCTTACATTACATGCCCAAGGTCATTAATGAGAATACCGGGCAAGATTCCTGAGACCCAACAGTGAGGAGCTTCACAAGTAAATTCCCTTTAGTTGGAGAATTTCCTTGTCACATAATGTGTTTCCTTTCATACAAATCAACACTTCATCTACTTTTCAGATCTTGCATGAATTCTTGCACAGATTTTTTTTTATTTTTTCCCTCTAAAGATCCATTTTTGTCCTGTGGGACCGTGTGACACACCCCACTGAAGTCCACAGCAGTTGGATTCACTCTATGTCCTCTAGGATTTACCTAGCAAAGAAGCCATATGAAATGAACATCCGTCTTTGGCAAATCCCAGAGTTAAACTTGATCCCAATTCCCACATATACTTAGCTCATTAATTGCTCTTTCCTTCCACTGCTGTTTTAGTATTGTGTCCAGTTCTGGGGCCCTCCCAGCTGAAGGACAGGGAACTGCTTGAGAGAGTCCAGTTCAGAGCCACTGTGATGATGAAGGGATTGGAGCATCTCCCTTATGAGGAAAGGCTGAGGGAGCTGGGTCTCTTTAGCTTGGAGGAGTCTGAGGGGTGACCCCAGTAATGTCTATAAATATGTCAGGAGGATGGAGCTAGGCTCTTCTCAGTCACCTCCAATGATAGGACTCAGAGCAATGGGTACAAGCTGGAACACAGGAGGTTCCACAGAGATATAGGGAAAAACTTCATCAGATTGAGGGTGACAGAAGAGTGGCACAGGCTGCCCAGAGAGAGTGTGGGTTCTATTTCTCTGGAGACATTCAAAGTCCACCTGGATGCCTTCCTGTGTGCCCTGATGTGGGTGTTCCTGCTGTGGCAGGGGGNTGTTCCTCTGGGCCCTGATGTGGGTGTTCCTGCTGTGGCAGGGGGATTGGACTACATGATCTCCTGAGGTCCTTTCCAATCCCTGACATTCTGTGATTCTGTGAAAGCCTTATGTGCTGTTAAAAATAGTTAGTGGCAATTGATTTTACCTGTTGCTTTAAAGCAAGTTATTTATAATCTTTATCAGTAAATTCACCTTGTTGTCCAGGATGCATCAGTGTGGAGTTTGCAGGATGGTTGGAGAGCAAGTTCCCCACCTCACTGGTCCAATCTTCAAAGGCATCTGGACATTACAGGGTCAGTCTCAGTATCCAGAGAGGGATTTGGGGACAAAGAAAGTGTTAGAAAAGCTGTCCTACAACCCAGTGGCTCTCAGTCAAAACATGGGGTGTGGGTGACACATCTCCAAGGCACATTGTGCATGGATGGGGAAGAGAGAGTGTCTATTTTGTTCCCCAACTTGTGCATCATATGAGAAGGAGTTAGTTTATTAATTCTTTTCCTAAATGATTATTCTTTAAGTAGAGTTATTGTTGAGTGGATGTGAAAGGCGGGTGAG
>VZTY01016784.1:0-78237 GCA_013400935.1 Turnix velox | reverse complement strand
GTGCTTTTGCTCCTGTTTGGAAATCCAAGTTTTGGCTTGTATCTAAATATAAATTCATACAAACTCAGGCACATGCACAGGGGTTTATATATAAACATGTGAAACACCTGCCTGTGTTTGAAATGGAAGAAATGGGTTGTTTATCCAATCTGAAAATCAGCAGCCAAAAGAGGGAAGGGTGGATAACATGAGTGAAGAATAAAGAGAATCTAAATAAATTTGTCAGAAATGGGAATCAGGAAACATGGATGCAACAGAAGGGGAACAGGAACCTACATGGAGTGTGGCAGCAGGGGGGAAATGAAGAGCTGCAACAAGAAGGTGTGGGCTTCATCTGGGAAAGTAAGCAAGGAGAGGAGGAGAGAGAGATTCAGCTCTTTACTAGGAAGAGAAAATTCTTCCCAAGGAGTCTGGCAGGGAAAGAGGGCTGGAACGGATGAGAATCTGGATCTCCAAGTGAAGGAATGCATCAGATGAGTCAAGAGGGAGAGAGAGACTTAAGGAAGAGGAGGGTTTACTTTTGTATCACAGATGGAGGAAGAGATAGCAAACAAAGTTCTTAATAGCTTGGAAGATCTTAGGAGGAAGTTTTCTTGCTTTAAAATAGAGATCTAAATGTAAAGCCATTTTTTACCTTGTCAGGAGATGTTTCTCTTCATCCCTTTTTGATAGAGGAAAATTGGAATTAGTTTATGCATTTCTCTCCCTAAATTATTGTTCTTTAAATAGAGTTACTTGGAAAATGGGAGATTTATTTTATAGAAGGTAGGTAGGTGACTAGTCCAACTGGTAATGGGGATCCTGGACACCAGTGCAGCTGGATGGGGTGTCTTTACAAAGATGTTTGTTGTCCTTACAAAGATGTTGATGTGACCTGCTGTTCATCACAGGGGAGGCAGCTTGAAGGACCAAACACCTTGACTAACTTGACACTTGGCTCTTTAGGCATGTGTTTGACCTTCTCCAAGGAAACACCAGCTAATTAAATCCTTCATATATAAATGCTTTTAGATAGGTGGAGTTGTATAGGTGGACTTTAGTGCAAATAGTGCTCTAGAAATATTTAACATGGAAAGGGAAGAGTTGTTTCTTAAGGATGATGTGAGCTGGTGGTTGAAAGCAGTGAAGCTCCACTCAAAACACCCACATTCAGGACTGGGTTTGCTCAAAGGAACTCAAATCTACCTTAGGTTGGGCTGGTGAAGAAGAGGGTTCCTGACCACTTGGAAATCAGATCTTGGATCCCCTCTCCAGCTCTTGGCCAGCTTTATCTTACATTGCATGTATGGAAGGTGATAGTTCTCCTTGCAGGGCACTGTGCACATAGATTACCCAGGCTGTGAGGAGAACTCTTGGCTGCCTTGTCCTCCCTTGCCTCCTCTGCAGGAGCACAAAAATGCAGGAATTTAGGAAAAAACTTCTCCCTTGGTGCAGCTGTACAGCATCAGGCTGAATGAATGATGTGTGTCCGTGTCTTTGGTGTGTTTGTGGGGCTGCAGCAAGTTCCCTGGGCTATGTCCATTTTGTTCCAAACAGTTCATAAATCTGGTAATTACCAACAAAGGATATTCTGTTAAACCTAAATAATATCTGAAATATAATCTCTATAAATGTGGTTCATTTAACCATTAATTTTATAGATTGTTGGGGTAATTAACAGTGCATAAAGAGGACTTCCTCCAAAGCAAGTGTGATCTTTGGCTGAATGGACCTTTGTAGTGATCTCTAAGGCAGTGTCATAGAGCTGAACTGCCATTTCATCTTGCCTTTATTTCCTTATTTTAGTCTTTTTAAGTGTTTTTGAAGTTAATTTTTTTTAATGTGCTGGCCTTTAATGCTTTGACTTGTTTGCTTTTATGGGTGGCTATAAATTATACTGAAATTCATAAATTAGAGTCCTTCTCCAGGTAAATTATAGAAATACTCAAATATATAAAAAGAAGCTGGCTTACACAGAAAAGCTGTCACCTTATCTGTGGTTTGAAAGAACCTGCAGCATGATCAGGGCATGTTTTGAGGTGTTTTTCACTTTGTTTGGTTTTTTCTCTCCCTTCAGACACCTCTTTTTTCTTTGATTCTCTGCATACCCAGTCAGTAGCTAAAAGCAGCAGAAATTAAGATCTCAGTTGATTTTTGCTCTCTAAAAGTTATATTGTCCCAGTGGGAAATCATCCAAAGAACAGAACATCTTCTTCCATGTTGCTGCTGCTGTTTCATCTCTCTCCTTCACCTGTGGGCTCTCCCACCATTTGTATTTACACAGACCTTCTGCCATTTCATAACTATCTGCAAATGAGAACTTCTGCTTTTCTTCTTGCAGGTGAGAATTTTTTCTGCCTTTCTTCCTGCACATTTTGGTCCTTCTGCTGACAAGCGTGTGGAAAAGATAAAGAAAAGCTAGCACAAGCCAAAAGTGTGATGCAGTCACTTCACTGGGCAAATCCATGATGTGTAGGGACGAAGAGATGCTCTAAACAGGCCAGAAGCCTAGGAGATGGGCAGAACCACACACTTGACTGTGTTTCCCTGCTTCTGATGGAGGGATAATGACAAAGTTGAACTCATGGTCCTCCTCTCTCACGTTAACATAAATCATAAGAAAGAGCAGCTTCTACCTGTGGATTTTAAATGGTCACAACTGGATTTTCTTGCTGTGTTGATCATAGAAAGGTATGGATTGAGAGGGAGCACAAAGATCTTCTAGCAGACCTTCTACCCTGGGCAGAGACACCTTCCATCAGATCAGGTTGCTGAAACCCTCATCCAAACTGGACTTGAACCCCTCCAGAGGTGGGGCATCCATAACTTCTCTGGTCAGAGAGTTGCAGTGTCCTCACAGATGTTGTTGGTCTCATGAATTTGTCCCAGAAGCACAGGCTTAATACCAGAAGGTGGGACAAGGAATTGCGTGGGTAAATCTCCATATCAGAGCTTGATTTCACTGGAAGTTTCAAAAAAGAGTAAAAACTCCAACTCCCTCTGCCATTAATGATGGATTGTCTGTCAGGATGAGGTCTTTTCAGGAGGATGGAGCCAGGTTGTTCTCAGTGACATCCAATAACAGGACATGGGACAATGGGTGCCAGCTGGAACACAGGAGATTCCACAGAAATATAGGGAAAAACTTCATCAGGGTGTGGGTGAGAGAACAGTAACACAGGCTGCCCAGAGAGAGTGTGAGGTTTCTTCTCTGGAGACATTCAAACCCCACCAGGATGCCTTCCTGTGTGACCTGGTCTGGGTGTTCCTGCTGTGGCAGGGGGATTGGACTAGATAATCTCTCTTGAGGTCCCTTCCAGTCCCTGACATTCTATGATTCTGCTCTGTTTGGATTTCTTCTGCGAAGTATTCTTCATAAACATGGTAGATTTTATCCTCATTAACCTAAATCAAATAATTTCATATCCTTTAGTTGACAAGATACCCTTACAGTGGCAACAACTCTTTGGGTGAAGATTTATTTAATAGGTGGCTAGAGCTTGAAGTGTCTGCTGCCATAATATCTTTGCCCTTAAAGAAATGAAGGGCTGCCCATCTGGCATTTGTTACAAGGACTTCCTTCCTCGTGTGAAGGAAGTGATACCTTATTTCTCTCATTAGAGTAAAATACAACCCTCTGAGTGCTTTGGTGTATCATTGCATAAACGATGAGGACTTCTCTCTGTTTATATGGAATGCAGACTTTTCTAAACCAGAGCATAGAGATGTGGGGTTGCTGAAATAAAAAGCAGATGTCTTTCCCCCTCTCTCAGGAGGTTAAAGCTTATCAGGGTATTTTAACTCTTGAGGTTCTGTGATGGGCAAGTCTGTTAAACAGAGCACTCTCAGGTGCAAGATGGGGCTTCCAGACAATCCTGGTTGATTCCAGGGCTTGTGAAGAGGAGAAATGGAAAGGGATTTTTTACTTTGTTGGATTTTCTTTCAGTAAATGAAGGGAAAAGTTGGCCTATAAGTACCTGTGTCACTGTGTTATGGTCCCTTCTGAAACCCCCATGGCAGACCTTGTCATGGAGTTGCTTCCTGAACTTGCTTATCAATGGGAAGTGTGTTTCCACATCTGCACCCATCACTGTGTGACCTTTGTATTTCACCCACTGCATCTAAACAAGTCTCACCATATGAGTCCTGAAAGCCTTGGGTGAGCTGAGGGGGGTTGAGCATGGGAAGAAAAATAAAAATCAGACCAATCTTAATCTTACCCATCACCTTTTGCAGAAGTGCAGGTGACACAAAGTCATCTATACAATGTTTGGGGATCTCCTGATCTCCTGAGCAGGAGGAAGCCTAACACATTCCCTTAAATACTGTTTCCAAATGGCTGGAAAAAATTGGAAATACACCTGCAGCTTCAGTCCCTGAAGATGTGGCAATTGGAAAGGAGAGTGAAAGGGGCAAGAAGCAATAAAAAGAAAGACAGTGGTTTTAAATTAGAGCAGGGCAGGTTTAGATTTGACATTAGGAAGAAGTTCTTCCCCGTGAAGGTGGTGAGAGACTGGCATAGGTTGCCCAGGGAGATGGTGGAGGCTCCATCCCTGGAGACATTCAAGGCCAGGCTTGCTGAGGTTCTGAGCAACCTGATCTAGTACAGGATGTCCCAGCTCAAGGGGTGTTTGGACAAGATAACCTTTGAAGATCCCTTCCAACTCAACACATTCTATGGAGGCATGGATGTGCCTCCTCGAGGGCTGTGTTTGGAAGAAGAGCAGCATTTTTTTAAAAATCTGCATGTATTTGTCATAAAATACTGATTTAAACAAATTTTGAGCAGCAGGCACATGGGTCTGAAATGTGTGACTGGCCTGTACTTTGTGATATTGCCACAGTGGTTTATAGCATTTTGGGGGGAGAGTTATGACGCAGAAAAAATGGGATAAAAAGCTTGTTCAAGTGTGATTAAGTGGGTCTAAAAGCTGCCCATTTTATGGGAAGGAGCTGCAGGCGTGGTGCCAAGCTAGAGCAGGCTGGATGGTTCATCCCCTCATCATATCCATATGGGCTGATTCAGAAGAATCTGTTTAAAAGCCATCCAAACAAATTTATGGACGTTCTCACCACCGGCCCTAAGTGCGTGAAGGGAAGATACACCCAACGAGGTCATAAAATGGTACCAGGATCTTCTACTTTTAAAGACAGCAGTTTAGATGTTCCAAATTGTCATCCACTGACATCACCCCAGTAACCATTAGCACCTGTGGGGTGGTCATTGCCTTGACATTTCCATGTGGAGTAGTGTTTGTTGGCAGCCAGCTTAAATGAGAAGGGATCACTGAGAGAGGACATTCATGAGAGAGAGGCAAGTCATGTTGCAGATGGATCAGATATCCTCACAGTGAAAACCTTCCTTCAGCCAACAAAGATTCTTCTTTGATGGTTTATCTGGGGAATTGAGCTGGTCAGAAACGTTCCCATGAAACATCATTCCTTGAGCCTGGCTTATTGTGTTGGAACTGCCTTGAGCACGGTTGACTTTCCCCATGCTGAAGGAAGAGATCTTGAGGAAATCCACCTGTACTCCTGGCAGATCTCTTCTAGGACAGGAGAAACATGGTGAGTGCGAGTCTCTGGCTCCCAGGCGGATGCACCTGGATGGGTTTGCCCCGAGGCCAGGGGTGCTGGGAGCTCCACAGCTTCCCACTAAACCTGATGAGGTTTGACATGTCTTTCACTGGGAGGCTGTAGCAGGGTCTGGGGAGCTTCTGGCTTCCTGGAAATTGCTTTCCCTTCACAAAAAAAAAAATCCCTGAAAAAAGTTTCTGTTCAATTTGGATCAAACCCAAATTTTATATATATATGTATATATATTTATATATATATATTTAAAACCCTGCATTTTCAAGGCACTGGAAACACTGCTTTTCAGCCAGCTCTACTTGATCGTTTTATAGGGCTTTGCTGTAATAAAAGCAAAGTGAGACGAAACAGAAAAGCCCTGCTCAGTAACAACAGGGGTGGGGGAGTTGGAAGGGAGGACTTAACCAGAGACAGGCTCTCTGGGTGACTGTTCTGCCAGCAGAGGACAAAACACATGTGCCAGAAGCATGATGGAAATCACATGCATCCAAAGCTTTGCATCTCACTGCCCAGCCATCCAGAACAAATTGAGGTGGACATTTGGATTCTTGGTCCTGAATGGTCACTTTGGCCAGGAGAACACTGGCTTATTTCTCAGGCATATCCAACCAGATGCTTTTGGCCTCTCATGGCTGCCTTCCCACATGTGGAGCTTTGCTTTGTCACCAGACCTTGCCAAAGATCCAGCCCTCCTTTTGCAACAAAGAGCTGTTTTTATTTACTACAAAAGCTGGTCTGGCCTTGGTTCTCAGCTTTGGAAATTATTCATCTCATGTCAATAGTAGTGGAGCTCCTCTCGCACTTTCAGAAGTTTCTTTCCAGCAAACTATCAACTCCAGGTTTGCGGGAATGAGAGCAGGGGGTGATAAGGCTGAAGAGACTTAATAGCTTCCAGTCTTCATTAACATTTACCAGCCAGGTGACCATCTGCCTCTTAGATAATAGAATCATAGAATGGTTTGAGTTGGAAGGGACCTTAAAGATCATCTAGCTCCAACCTCCTTGCCATGGGCAGGGACACCTCCCACTAGACCAGGTTGCTCAATGCCTCATCCAGCCTGGCCTTAAACACTTCCAGGGAGGTGTTATCCACAACCACTCTGGGCAGCCTGTATGTCATCGACCCCTTGCACTGGGAGTAGCTTTGTCCTCTCCTTTTCTCCACAGGGGACTGAGTGATTGATTAGTAGATAGAGCTCTACAGGATCTGTCCTTCCATGCTTCTGTCTTACTTCTTCAGTTCTTTCCTCTATAGAGGTCTAAATCACACAATTATAGAAAAAATTGGTTGGAGGAGACCTCTCAGTTGAATCAAGTCTGTTATAAGAAGCAGAACTGATCACCAGTAGCTTGAAAGCAACCAGGGACAACCAGGGATGCAGATGCAACATTACCTCTGGATGGCCTTTTCCATAGATGCAGAACCTTTCTAACTTGTGATGTTCAGGCTTAGCTTTTCCATCTGGCAATTTGTGTTGCACCTTTTAGTAGCTTTTTCTCCTCACCTAGAAGTGATTGGCTCCAATATATTTGCCTTCTCCTTCCCAGACTGCACAAACCCAGCTCCATCATCCTCTCCTGTTTTCCCAGCTGGCAATCACCTGCTGGATCATTGACTGCCATGGTATGAGTCCAGCTGTCCAGCCCATACAATGATCTGTTTGTCCACTCCACACTTCCTTTTCTACATAGTCTATCATGGGAAAGAGCGTCAAAAGCCTTCATAAAAAGCAAAGAATATTAATTACAGCTGCTCTCTCCTTGTCCATAGAGTCAGTCAATTCATCGCATAGGACAATTAGGTTTGTCAAGTGTGATCTGTCCTAGGCAGGTCTGTATTGACTATTTCCTTTTTATCTTCTTGTTCTTTCCATGTGTAGAAGTGGACCCTGTCAGATGGGTTCCACCATCCTTCCAGAGATGGAAAGAACCTGGATGCTCAAGATTCATCTCTCACCTTTCAGCCTTTTCCTGGTCATTAAGGACTTCCCCCAGTCACTATGATCTTTAGTAGGTAATAAAAAGTGGTAGCATTGTCATGTCATCCAGCTTTTCCAGTATCCTGAGGTGAAAACCATCCCATCTTCATGGAACTGAGTATTCACACCCACCCTGTGCTGTCTCTAACTTGTGTCTCCTCCACTGTGGGCTGTCCCTTCCTTTCCCAAGCCATTCTGCTTTGTCCAGAAGTCTGGGAGGAAGATTTTCCAGTGAAGACAAAGGGGAGAAAGATTTTTAGTACTTCATCCTTTTTCAAATTGAAAGTGTTTGTCCATCTTCTCCACAAATGATATTTTTTTCAGTGACCTTATCCCATTCCAACTGCAAGTTCTGGGAGCTGAGGGTGACAAGCTGTAGTCATTCAGGGCTGAGCACGAGATGGGCATTTTCTTTGCTCAGTATCTGAGTTCAGTCTCACGCAATGGGAATCTTTGCACAACAGAAGAGCCTTTGCAAGGTTCTTTCAAAGAGACAACCCCCCAACTGTGTGTGTTACATCCCCCAAGAATGCTGTAAAATTTCCCTCTAAAATTCCAAGGGAGGATGAATTCTCTACACAGCTTTGATATGCTTGGATCTCCTCTTATTTCCATGGATAAATCCTTTATCTGCAGCTCTGTGAACAGTTTCCTAAACATCTGTCAGTAGCACCCATGCCCATCTTGTTAATCTGGAATGCCAGCATGCCTCCAAACCCTAAAAAATGTGTAAGGATCTGTATCTCCGTGCTAAAAACACGATGCCATTTCTCTCCAGCATTGTGGAATGCCTGCAGTTTATCCCTCTAAACTTTTTTTGCAAGGCAATGTTTAGACAGAGTTAAATAAAAAAACATTTCCAGGAGGAAAAAACATCAGCCATGGGTGCAGTTTGGGGAGGGTTGGGAGACAAGCTTGTGACTGAACTGGGTCTGGAAGGGCAGATGGTTATCGGGACCAGCTGAGCTTGAAAACCCAAGCAAGAGAACTCCAACAAATAGGTCTGTGGAGTTTAGGCACTATATTAAATAGGATTTGTGGTACTTGCTGCTTCAAGTTGAGCCAAGAATAGCAGGAGTAGCCCTTTCTTGTTGAAAATGGGCACATCTGGTCCCAGTCCTGGTTGGAATCAGCGGGGCATGGAAAAAAAAATACGCAGTGTTACTAGTATTTGTTTTGAAACCTTTCCTGGAGGATTCAACCCATAGTGGTCTGTGATCTCTCGTTCTTTCTCAAGCTTCATGCTCAGCTCATGTCAGAAAACACTGATCTCTAGGCAAAAGATGGACTCTGCTCCTGTGTGGTTCTGTGTTCTGCTTCCCCAAGTCCTTGGGTCACCAAGTTGCCTCCAGCAACATCCTTCCCAAGTGACACAACCATGCAGAGAAGAAGAGATTATTTAGCCAACCTACAGAAGAAGAAATGGAGGAAAAATGAATTTATTTATTGGGGCAGGTTGATGATAGCAAAGACAAGGGAGCTTGTGTCCCTGCTGGCCTTTTTGGGTTCTTACTCCCTGGCTGGATTCTATGTTCCTGGCTCATACTGGCCACCACACTGGGAGGGAAAGCAGAAATGGGAGAAGTGGGTGGATTTAATTCCTAATTTCAAAGATGTTGCTGCTGGGTTTGCAGATGGTGGCAGCAGATGACAGAAATGAGCTCATTTTCCCCTCTTTCATCTCTAATAGAAAAATACTAGAACACAGAGCTCCTACAAGAAATGTGGGACTTTCTACCTCTCTTTTTATTTTTTTTTTCTATCAGAGCAAAAGAGAGTAGATTCTTACAATAATTCCTGGAATACATTTTGCAGTTATCTCAGTGGTGGCTCATCTTACACAAGTCTCTTTTAGGCCCAGAACTGTGATAATCTGTGTGTATCTTAACCCAGCTCATCCCCTTCCAACCCAACTGCATTTAACATTGGCTGTTTTTCACTTTCCAAGTCCCTGTCATCAATTCCTTTTATTTATCTTTTACGTGGCAGGGAATTTCTACATGGAAATCTGTTTGTTAGGTTTGAAAGACCTATAATTTCTCTTGCCTATAAGCTGGTGCATGGCAGCAGAAGGACTGATGGGTTTTCTCATCACTGGCTGCAGTTTTTCTCCTCTCAGAAGATGTTTCTGAGCTTGGGTTTCCCAGTGGCTCCTTTCCCTTTCTTCCATGGGGAAAGAGTTTAAATGTGAATTATTTGGTTTCTCCACCCCATCACCAGCTGGTTGATCCAGACAAGATCCAGACAGCAAGCACAAATATGACAAGACAGTGTTGGATCAGGCTGGATGGGACTTTGAGCAGCCTGGTGGGAGGTATCTCTGCCCAGGGTAGGGTGTTGGAACCAGATGACCTTTGAGGTCCCTTCCAACCCAAACCATTCTATGATAAAATGAAGGTGGTTTACAGCACTCAACTAACATAAGAGCATAGACTGATCTCATCCTGGTGAATGAGCTTTGTCCTGTCTTGGAAAAATTTCTGATTTTTCAGTTCTCTCCTGTTCTACAAGACATGCTTGGAGCTCAGATAGGGACTTTGAGACCCTTGGCCATGCATTTCTGCATGACATTTATTTCCCTTGGCTCTGCCCAAGCAATAAAAAGGCAGAGGTAAATTTAGCCCGAAGATACATTCCTGTCTTGGTGTTCTCTTTGATCTCAGCTTGCTTGAATTAGGTGAGAAAGAACAACTGCCTTCTCTTTTTTTTTTTTCTAGGAAGGACACAATGACGAATGTTTTACCCAGAAGTAGCTCCACACAATTCGTGCTCTTCAGCAACACCTCTTCCTCCTGCATTCTCAGTTTTCCACTTTGTGTTTCTGGTGGGATGATTTGTGCTGATCTGAGCTCAGCAGGCTTTACAGGTCCCCTGGTTACGGTCTAATAATTGGGGTGAGGTTATTAAAGGAAAAAACAAAATAAAATGAAACCCGTCATGACATTTCTTAAAATAATATAAGTTGCCCCTTCAGCTGTTCACACGCTGCAGAGCAGAACCCAGATCCCTTCTCAAGCTGAAATCCTTCTTGAAGCCTGGATCCTGTTGAGGATTTAGGACTGGATTCTCATTTAGACTGAGGTCTCTTGAGCCAGCAAGAACAGGATGTAAATTATTTTTACTCTCATTTTCACATGAGAATTAGGTCTTTTGAGTCAACTTGTGTTACCTTGCGCTGGCTCCATCAGTCACACATGACCACCTGTTGTTTCTTGCTTAAGCTTAGCTGTATTTAGTGTTTTTTTGACAGAAATGCTTCTTTTGCTCTGTGTTGTCACAGCCCTGGCCACTAGGTGCTACTGCAACACAAATGCAACGGTGGTTAAGTGGTTACAGCCAGATCATGGGCATTTCCTCAGCGTGGAAGGGTCCTTCTTCACCCCTAGGTCCTCTTGCAAGCTGTGGTGGAGCTACCATGGTGAGCCTCAAGTTAAGGGATAGGTCCAGGGATGATATGGACCTCACCATAGTGAGGTTAAAACAACTTCTTCCATGAAGTGAGCCCTAACTTGTGAGAGGAGAGTGTGGAGTATGGACTCCATGGTGTGCATACACTTCAGGTTGGAATACAGGAGAGGGCTGTGCAGGGGAATGATGCTTTTGGTTACCAACTCTAAGTAGAAGACCTATTACTGAAAGTAAGATGAGAGGTGTTGCTGCATTCCTCTCAGCTGATTCAACCTGGAACAGGTTGCCCAGAGAGGTGGTGGAGGCCCCATCCCTGGATACATTCAAGGCCAGACTTGCTGAGGCTCTGAGCAACCTCATCTAGTGCAGGATGGCCCTGCTCACTGCAGGGGGGTTGGACTAGATGATCTTTGAAGGTCCCCTTCCAACTCTATGATTCTATGATTTAAAGACCTGGTTTGTAGATTTCAGGACTAAAAAGGATCTACTAGGTTGGCATCCTCAGTCTAGTGGATATTAGATTTCACTGGTTAAGCTGGCTTGGAGAACAACTGATTACGAGTGAAAGGATCATCTCTAGAAAAGCATCTTCTCTATCTCAGGACATCATGAGAGGAGCAGCACCAGTTTTCTGTGGTTCATGGTACAGCACAGCTTGTACCTTCGCAATTGCTTGAATCTCTCTGCTTTGGAATATGGAAGAATCTCTCCTGGGATTTGTGAAACAAGAAATCAAACAGGGAACAAAAATATATAGGATAGATCTGCTCTGTATTTTTCCACTGAATTTTCTTTCTGGTTTATATTTTGGGATTTTTTTTTTTCCTCCCGGAAGAAAAAGATTTCTTCGTCTAAATGGCATTTTTAATTAAAGCAACAAACCCAAAACTTGTTCTCATTGAAAAACCTCAAAACTGAAAAAATCTGGTTTTAAGAAAATCTTCTTTACTTAGGCTTGGCTTCATTCAATATCTTATATCATCAGCATGAAGCTGTCTTTTACAAGACTTAAGTTGTGTAATAGAAGCCAGCAATAAAGGCAGAAAATGTTTCCCTATGCCTTCTTTCTAGCTTTAATTTATCTGGGGTGGCTTCAGCACCTCTGAGAACAGAGGGACAATAGAGGTAAGGATGGAGCCAGGCTCTTCTCAGTGACATCCAGTGATAGGACAAAGGGTAATGGGTGCAGCTGGAACACAAGAAGTTCCACAGAAGTACAAGAAAAAAGCTTTTTCACAGTGAGGGTGACAGAAAAGTGGCACAGACTGCCCAGAGACAGTGTGGGTTCTCCTTTTCTGGAGACATTCAAATCCCACCTGGATGCATTTCTGTGTGACCTGATGTGGGTGTTCCTGCTCCAGCAGGGGGATTGGACTAGAAGAACTCTTGAGATCCCTTCCAATCCCTGATATTCAGTGAAATACACGAGATGGAGCTCATTCTCACAGGCTCTGATTTTTCCTTCTGAGCAGTTTCCTTTCTTCCTCTCAACCCCAAGACCCACAGGTCTTACTGGTTCCTACCCCTGCTTGGTCCCCAGTGCTTCTCGGGTTCACACCGTGGCAGTCTGAGGCTCCTTACACTGAAATCTTTGTGTGCTTGGGGACTTTTTTTTTTTTTTTTTCCATGGTGGATGGGCCATCTGCCAACCAGGCTCTGTGTTTAGTTGTTCTGAATAATTCTGTCTCCTGTAAAATAAATTGAAAAGCTTAGATTTTTGTTGGTGTCCTCTAATGCTCTGATAGCTTTATTCTTAGCGTCTGGGTAAAAAGAAAAAACAAAACAAAATAAAACAACCAATCTTTATCTATGGAGCTTGTAAATTCTGATTGCTCTTGACATGGTCTACTGTTTTATGCTGTTTTAATTACTCCCCTGCCTCATATCTGGTTGGAGCAGGAATTCAGAGCAGATTGAGTTTATCATGCATGTAATGCCACTTACAGAAAAGCATTTCACTGGAGAGATTTGACATTATTCACTTGTCTTTGCTTCTCCCTTTACTGCTAAACTTTGCTTTTTTTCTGTTTTCTTTGTTGAGATACAGACCAGAGCAGGCATTTATGTAAAATCTTAACATTTATTATGATTTTTCATTGATTGTGTAAGAACCTCTTAGTAGCTTATCAATACCTGAAGGGGGCTGACAGAAAGGCTGAGGTAGGACTTTTTAATAGGATATGTGATGGAAGGACTAGGAATAATGGATGTAAATTTGAAGACGAGAGATTCTGGCTAGATACAAGAAAGAAATTCTTTACTGTGAGGGTGCTGAGGCACTGGAACAGGTTGCCCAGGGAGGTTGTGGATATCCCCTCCCTGGAGGTGTTTAAGGACAGGCTGGATGAGGCACTGATCTAGTGAGAGGTGTCCATTCTCATGGCAGGGGAGTTGGAACTAGATGATCCTTACAGTCTCTTCCAACCCAAACCATTCTATGATTGTAATTATGACCATTATTGTGTTTAGCCCGTGCAGAATGGGATCATTCTACTTACAGCTTCCTCTTACATGATCATAGAATCATAAAATCACCTAAGCTGGAAGGGGCCTTTCATTGAGCCCAACCAGCAACTTAACTCTGATAATAACCATCACTAAACCTTTTCTCTAAGCTCTGTGTCTGCCCATCTCTTAAACACCTCCAGGACTGGTGCCTCAACCACCTCCCAGGAAAGACGAAGTCACCATTGAGGTGGCTACAGCAGATCTACTCAATGTCATCTATCCTGTGGTGACCCCAAGGTTTGACCTGAAGGTACATGCTTAAATCAACTCACACCTTCTCCAAAAATAACTTGAGGAACAGTGTGTGTTGAATTTAGATACTGCTGGGCCACAAGGGGATCCTCACTCAGCTGGCACTTAGTTGCTCTTCTAATAACATTGCTACTAATTGATCTGATCCATTTTCAGGCAGAAGGGTTTGAGTTTTTTTCCCCCTTTATCTTTCAAGCCCTTGCAGATTTTCCAGGTCGCTGGAGTGAGATGCTGGGAATCACTCCAGGACAGAAATATCTACCTTTTAGGCACATATCTAAAGTTACAGCTCAGTAGCACTGAGAGTTCACTGAGGAACAAATTCTGCATCCAACCAATAAACATCTAAGATGCTGCTGCTTTTGCTTCATCATGAAACTCTGAACCTCACCCACACCTAAAAAACTTTAAAACAGTTCCCAAAATCTGACATTTTTATACTGGAGGGGAAGAACTACCAAGAGATCTGAAAGAATAAGTATTTGGAAACTCTTTTAATGGAGGTTGAGGGAGGAGTTTTGCAAAGGAAGATAAAGCAGTGATACTTCACCAATTGCAATGAAAAATGGTTTGTAACTCCAAGAGAAGAAATGTGCTCCATCAGCAGTAATCAGCTTGAGACAGAGCTTGACCAGCACCAAAAATTTTAGATTTACATTTGCCCTCAAACATTTCATGCTTTCCTTATACTTAGATTGCATTTTTGAAGCCACTAAAGCAAACCAGTTAAACCCTGCTGCACCCAGTAAAACTCGGCTTGGACTCTCCTACCCACAGCAAAATGCCCTGTTTGCTGTGCAGTGTCACCTCTCAGTCAGTCCCAGGGTGTTTCTCTTATAAATATCTCTCTGATAAGTATCAGGGTATAGTTTTTAAACACTCCATGTCACTAGAACACTAAATGGTTTGAAAGAATCATTCAGTTGGTGCCTGTTCAGGCTCAGATACTTGAAGAGCAGCAACAATTGAAAGACCTTTTTGAGTCTATTTGGTAAATTGGAGCAGATTAGATGGTGAGTATTTATGTCACCATCTTCTCTGAAGACATGTGTTATGAAACTCATCCTGCCAAACCTTAGAAGATATTTTGCTTTCAACCCCAGAGGGGGAATCATGCTTTTGGAATATGACCGTGGGGCTCAGAGTAGTGACAACATGGCATTTTTTCATGGTCATAAAGTGGCTACAATAGATCTGAAGCACCGCAAACCGCAAGTATTAGGAACAAATTTTATCTGCTACTCAAAAGTTTCATGTAGATTGCTCCATCTTTCCTTTAAAGAATTCTTATTGTGCTTTTTGTGCAAACATTTGCTTACTGGCTACAGCCTGGAGGTTACAAGTTCAGAGTTCCCCCTGAGCAGAAGAATGATCTTTATTGCTGATTGACAGTGGACCCATTAGATCCCCCTGAAAGACTTTTCCTTTGGGAATGTTACTGTTCAGCAGCTCTTTCTCTGGATGGCCATGTTCTAACCATCTCCTTGTCTTTTCTCTGTGTCAGAGCACCTTATTTGCTTCTGCATTGGTTGTTTCTTCAGACTTCTGTTGGAAGTCAGATTATCCTCTCACGTTGGCTTCACTCTCAGTCCATCCTATGAGACCTTCTGTTGTGATGACAGTGGAGATGATGTCCTGTGGGGCTTAATGCACTGTAGCTCTCACATCCCTGCTCTGAGAATGACCAACTCAAGCACTTGAAGTGCCTTATTAAGATAATTACCTGTCCCTACAAAAGGTATGGGGCAATAGACAAGGGACAATGGTTTTCAACTAGAAAAGGCAAGTTTAGAAGAGACACTAGGAGGAAGTTGTTTATCATTGGAGTAATAGCACGCTAGAACAGGTTACCTAGGGAGGTTCTGGAGTCTCCACCCCTGCAGACATTCAAGGCCAGGCTTAATGAGCAACCTGATGTAGTGCAGGATGCCTCTGCTCACTGCAGGGGGGTGGGCTAGATGGCCTTTGAAGGTTGCTTCCAACTCACTGCATTCTATGTCTAAGCACAGAATGATTCCTGCAGGGAAGAGCACATCCTGGCTGTCCTCACACTCTAAGGGTTGTGAAGCTCCAGGAAAGCAGTGATTTTTTCAGCCCAAGGTCTGGGCTTAGGCAAGGGCAGCCTTGAGAACCTGGTGATGGGCTTCGGAGGAAAGAAAGGATGAAAATATCTGTTCCCTCTCCATCCCACCAGCAAACCCAGAGCCCCCCTAGCCCAGGCAAGTGGGATACAGCACATCTGAGGGGCTTCAACCACACCAATGCCTCACACTCATCCTAAGGCAAGACACGCTGCCATTGCCCTGACAGCACACAGAGAGGCTCAACCAGTACAAACAAGTAACACTGAAATGGTCACCAACCCTCCCTCCCCCTGCCTAACCAGCTGGGGGGCCAGCAGGCCCCCCAGCCTTTCTCCTCCCACCATGTCCCTTTGGATATGCAACTCACCAGCGATGTCCTGGAGCAGTGACACTGGGAGGAGCATCCCTCAGGCCCCATGGTGGGGGCAAATGGTGGCTGCTGCCCTTCTCTGGTGGTGTTATATAGGAGAGTGGGTGGAGGAGGCAAAGTTGGAACACCTGGGGAAGGGAGGAGTCTCCAGTGGAGCTCAGGTGTCTGTGGTTTGGGGAAAAGGGGTGGGAAAGGAGTGGTGATGATAGTGGGGAACAGGGTGGGGACAGAGGCCAGAAGGTAGAGGGTGGGGTAATTGAAACCAGTGGAGAGACAAACTCGAGGGGAAAATGGAAGCGCATGGACCTCTTGGAGAGGATCCAGAGGAGGACAATGCAAGGGGTGCCAGGNGGGGGGGGGCTGTTTGCCATTACATGGAGCCACAGAATGAAGGGCAATGGTTTGAACATGGCAGATTTAGATTAGAAGTTCTTCCCCGTGAGAATGGTGAGATACTGGCACAGGTTGCCCAGAGAAATGGTGAAGGCCCCATCCCTGGAGTCATCCAAGGCCAGGCTTGTGGAGGTTCCAAGCAACCTGATCTAGTACAGGATGTCCCTACTCACTGCAGGGCGTTGGATGAGATGGCCTTTGAAGGTCCCTTCCAACTCAATGCATTCTATTTGTTGTATTTTTGGCACCAATGCCTTTTAAAAGCCTCTAGAGTGGGACACTGTAAAAGAGCCAAAGCTGGAGAAAGATCTGGAAGACAAATGCAGTAGAGCACACAGGTGGAAGAGTGGGCAAGGGCTAGTCAAAAGGAACAGGAGCCAGCTTTCATCCTGGAGGCCACCCACTGTCTGCACTCACTGCCTCTGCTGCTGGCTGAATAGTTCCAGTTTGGAGATGAGAAAGCTGAGATCAGTTGTCTTGCTGGTGTTGTGCTGAGTGGTGACTGCTATCTACTCCCCACCACCACCTTTGAAGGTCCTTTCCAATTCTATGATTCTATGTGCATCTTACTAGCTGTGTAGGTTGCTTAAGAAGTTGCTTTGAGACATAGAATGGTTTACGTTGGAAAGGACCTCAAAGATCATTTAGTTCCAACACCCCAGCAGTGGGCAGGGACTCATCTTATTTGATCTGGTTGCTCAAAGTCATAGAATCATGGAATGGTTTGGGTTGGAAGGGACTTTAAAGATCATCTAGTTCCAATCCCCTGTTGTAGCTAGGGACACCTCCCACTAGACCAGGTGGGAAGTCCCATCAAACCTGGCCTTTAGCTTAGATTCACTCGCTTTCCCTTCCTCAGATCCTACAAATGTATGGTCTTAAATACCTTATTCACCATGTTTTTATGTGTTAAGTGGTCCCTTCTCCCCTTTAGGGCCAAACTGGTAGAGCAATGGGTTGTCCCACAAGTGTCATGTTAGTATGGTTTGAGAGAGGACCCTAATCTGTACTGTTTAGTTCGTTTACATTCTCTCCCCAACTTTTCAGCTTAATCCCACTGGTGCCAGCTGTACAGAGCTCCAACAAAGGAGCTGCTTCTTCTGGTGGTGACACCAAATCAGCTCCTGAACTGGGAATGGAAGGGCTCATTGCTATGGCAATGAGTTTGTGGTGACAGCACTCCAGCACCACCATTCCTTCCTTCATTGCTCAGTATAGAAACATCCATTTACCAGAAAGAATTAGGGAATATTTAGCATGAATTTGTCCAGCCTGGAATTATTAAAATTAGTACATCCTTCTGCTTTAGTGAGGACACCTCTGAAGTGACCTCATGGATATCTTTTTGGGGGTTTTATATGTTTTGTCTTGGGCTTATCCACATCAGAGACACAGAGGGATGCATAGCCAGCCGGCTTGTGTCTTTTATGAGTCCTCTCCAGATGAATGAATCTTGTGCTTGTGTAAGAGAAGGGATTATTTGTTCAACCCCCATGTTTCAGCCATTTGGATCAAGCAGCGCATAATTTTGGCCATGTCTTGTTCTCCATCCAAAGCTGCTTTCCAAGCACTCTCTTATAGCTCAACATTACTCATTTGGGAGCAGCAGAGAAACTTGAGTAAGACTTTTACAGGGCAGGACAGGGTGATGAAAAACTATAACGTGACAACGTTGTATCAGCTCCATTTGAGATGATTCAAAGCTCCTTCTCTCCTTAGGAATTCATGGGGAGCTTGGGCAGGCCACCACCACACGCAACAGCTTCTAAATACACCCAGGAGACCTCTGGATGTTTCTAGCCATAAATTGCACCTCTCTTCTGAGGACAGGCTGAAGGAGTTGGGGTTATTCAGCCTGGAGAAGAGAAGGCTCGGGGGGGACCCCATGGGCATGTCTTCTGAACCCTGACGTGATGAGTGCAGAGGTGACAAGAGCAGGAAGCCTATATGTGTATCCTATGCATGGTTTATCTAAAAGCTCCTTGAAATCCATTGACATGGGACCTGTTTATGGAGGCCATAGTGCAAAATGCAGCTTGTAACAGGATCCAAAAAAGTTATTTGAAACTTTTCTGATAATTTAAGGCCAACTTGTGCAATCACCTCAAGCATTTGTGTTGTTGAAACCCATACACTGAGATAAGTGAACATGTTTGAAGACACATCCCTCATGTAGGAGCAGAAGGAAACCTGAGTGCTTTTCATGAGGTGAATGCTCAATATTCTGCACCCAGAAGAATAGGCAGGAGTCACCTTCATGTGTTTCATTATTAAATGAGTTTCCTAATCACAGTAACTTTATCTTTCAAGCTACAAATGTTCCAATTCTCACTCAGCAATGGTTGAGTAAAACTCAACTGTGCTGCCTCTTTAATGGGAAAGGTGAACATTACACACAAAACTTGTCATTTTTACTTGTGACACCATATTCATTATATATTGTAGACCTGCACTCCCTTCTCCTTCCTGCTCTCATCCACCTAGTCCCACCTTGGCATGTGCCAAGCTTGCTCTGCACAGATGGAGCCAGTTGGCTTGAACTTTCAGAGCAGGATAGTGGAATAACAAAGAAAAAAAATCTTCAAAATCCAAGATACTTGGACATCCTGCATCTTGATGAAATGAGCAATTACCTTCAAACTGACTTCAGGTGTCCAGAGAGTAGTGGGGAAAGGGTGAATAACCCTTTATTTGCTAAGACTAGTCATAAGTCTTTGTTTTTCCTTTGGTAGAGTAGAGGCAGTGACTGCAGCAGCATCTCTTCTGCTTGTGATAAGAAGTGAAAACACAAATGTGGTGGGGAAACAATTTAATTGTGAGGGCCTTAATTGGAATCACTGAGAGAAGGATTTCATTACAGTGCAAAGAGGTAGATGAATATGACCTTTCTGTGAACTTCTCAACCCTACTAGAAGCATAAATTTCAAGTCTCCTGGTGGAGAAGTTTTCTGGCACTGAGCTGGTGTCTACAATCAGGATTTTGTCTCCGGGTATCAATGCACAAAATCTCTGCCTCGTGGAGCTCAGAGTCCCCTGAGGCTCCTTATGTTTTGCCTTCCTTTGCTGTAGTCCATGGCAGAAGATTTTAGGTGGCCTGCCCTGGCTCTGCCTGCTCCCTTCTCCTCCCAGCCTGGAGTGTTTCCTCATTACACTGGGAAAAACACTCCCAAGAAGCTGGTCAGAAGGGCCACAGTAACTGGAGCATGATGGAAAGTCATGCACTGCAGAAAGGTCTGCTGTAGTTATCTAACTTTTGCCTGCTTCCAATTGTTGTAAGCACTCTGAATAGTTTGGGTTGGAAGAGACCTTAAAGATCATCTAGTTCCAACTCCCCCTGCCATGGGCAGGGACACCTCCCACTAGACCAGGTTGCTCAATGCCTCATCCAACCTGGCCTTAAACACCTCCAGGGATTGAGGGGACATCCATAACCTCTCTGGGCAACCTCTTCCAGTGTCTCACCACCCTCACAGTAAAAAAACTTCTTCCTTATCTCCAGCCTAAATCTTTCCTCTTCCAATTTGTATTCATCACTCCTAGTCCTGCCATCCTGGACCCTATTCAAAAGTCCTACCTCAGCTTTTCTGTTGGCCCTCTTTAGGTCTTGAGAAGCTACTCTGAGGTCTCCCCTGAGCCTTCTCTTCTCCAGGCTGAACAACCCCAACTCCTTCAGCCTGTCCTCATAAAGAAGGTGCAATTTATGGCTGTACAGCTCACACTTAACCCTGCTAGATACCCATCTCTTGACTCCTACCTGGCAGGTTGCACCAATTCCTCCTGATTTTAAAGTCTGCAGGGCATTCTGAAACAGATTTACTCCCTTTCTTTAAGGAAGGTTGTGTGTTTTTTTGGCTTCCTCATCACTGAGTGAACGTTTTTCCTGAGTGACAGCTGTTTCTGCTCAGAAACGGGTCACAAAGTTTGGCTTTGTTATAATTCGGAGCTGTTTATCACTGGGCTTTGAAGCATCCACCCTTGGTTTTCCCTTCTGTATCTCTCCAAAGCTTTGGGGTTGAGAAGGAAGATGAAGGGTTTTCAAAGGGATGTTTCACTGTTAAAAGTTCAGCCTTGCTCTCATCTGTGATTTTCCTGGTTGGCAGCTTTATGGCTAAAACCTCTGTTTCAAAACTGGTGCGCACTGGTGATATCATGAACATGCCACATGGTGTCTGATGTCCTTTAGTGACAGCAGATTTATGGCATTTTCCCTTATAAAAGTCCTCTCTCTTGCCAAAAGAGGTCCAGCTGGAGTTAGGAAACCAGTAAACAGAGGCCCAGTGAGGCAACTTGGCCTTTTCAGCTCCCTTTATCCACAGTGAACATCAAAACCTGGATGCTGGAAATGACACATGAGAAGGCTTCTTTCCTCCAATGGAGGCATCTGATCTTCTGGCTCTTGTCTGCTGCTTCATGGTTGATAGGAAGGTCATCATATTCAATTATTATCAAGTTTTATTAAAATCTGTGCATAGGGTGGAGCTCAAAGCCAAAAACCATCACTCTAACTGTTGAGATGTGCCACCCCTGAAACTGGACTGACCCCAAACAGGCATAATCCCTTCTTGAATGCTTGGGAAATGGAGCTTGGAAGCCACCATGAACAGATCATAGTTAATAATTCTCTCCGTGGGAAATATGTTGTGAATCTGCTGTGACATTCTGACCACTAATGGCTTTCGTGTTTCTTGCTGTGAAATTCACAGGCAATTAAGGAGATGGAGACACATCTGATAGCTAATTGCTGCAAAAATCATCCTCCCAATGGGTGAAAACCAGAGTTCCTCAGCTGAAATCCACAAATGTCTTCATGAGAAATGAAGAGGTTCCCTGGTGGCGCCTGTGTGGTGAGGATCTTGAGATGCTGGAGCAGTTTGGGAAGGAACTGTGCTAGGACAAGCAGAAATGATGTGGCTTTCCCAGCACTCCAGAGACCCTCAGCTGCATCTCCAAAGGCACCACTGGCTCCACTGGCCATGGGGTGTTTGCAGAGTTTGCTGAAGCCCTGTTGCCTTTGGAGATCAACTGTTCCATGATCAGGGCCACGTTTCCATGGGGCTAGAGAAAAACCTCAGCTCTTGCTTCATTTGCCATTTGAAAAGTCCATTCTGCATACCAATGTTCTAGCCTAGACTCAGGCATTAGCAGTATCTCAGTGTCACCAGGGTGACCCGGAAGTCCTCCTAGCAGTGTGTCACATCCTTACTTACACCACGCAGTTGATGTGTGGCTCTACAGGGCAAGGAGGTGTCCAGAGGCTGCCAGACCTGTATGCCAAACCCTCAGCTGAGACAACTGAGGACAGAGCTGGAACAGCTTAAGTGGAAAAGCTTGGTCCAGTTCCCCATTGAAAAACATCTCGAGGCTCTGCTTTTCTATAGTGAACAAGGACACCTAAGATGAGGAGTTCTCTAGAGAGCATCCTTGGATGGAAGCATCTAGCATGGCCCAGATATGCTCCTGTGGGGTGTCCTTGCCTGTGCTGAAGCTCTCATTTGAAGACCTATAGAGTAACTGGTTCTCATAGAATCATAGAATAGTTTGGGTTGGAAGGGACCTTAAAGATCATCGAATTCCAACTCCCCTGCCATAGTTCCAACCCCCCTGTCATCTATTTATTGCTTGAGTTTCTTAGTAAAAAAAAAATCATATGGAGAAGTCTACCCACTCTCATAAGCAAGAGGGATTTGACTTTGATTCAACACACAGAGAAGCAAGTCAGAAATACGTGGTGACATTGATGACATTGAAATGAGTTGTGTTACCTCTGGGTGTGAGATCAGAGAGGGGTCTGGTGTGGGGTAATTGCTGACTGGCTTTAGTTTTAGGAGGACAGTTCTATTTGGAAGGCTGGGAGTTGAAAGGCATTTCTGTGAAGATATAAATTGATCTTTTCATATATATATATATAAATATATATATATAAAAGTCTGCATATTGAATTTGTAGCTGACACTCTGGCTTGGAGTCGAGGCAGTGAAAGGAAAAATGGAAAAGAAAATGAAAAAAGAACAGAGAAGGAATAAATGTCTCTGTGAATATGGGCTAAAAATCTAAAGAAACCCAGAGAAATCCCTATGTGTTGGATGATCTGGAGAAAAAAAAAACTCAAGGCAAGAGAGTCAGCATTTTTCCTTATGACTTTACCTATGGATTGGACTAACAGGGTGAGGGGACTGTCCTTCTGCAAAAAGGTGTCACACCTGGCTCTGTGCTGTTTGTGCTGACCCCTGGAAAGTGAGAATTTAGGGAGCAGACCTGAGCAAAAAAGAGGGAAAAAAAAGAGAAAAAAAAAAATAGAGCAAGTTTGTATTTGGGCTTTGATTGCAGCAGCCTGGCATGGAGCTGAGCTGGGACGGGCTCCTTGGCCAAGGCCCCTGCAGCAGGAGGACACAGAGGAGGCCGTGTTAGTTTCCATCCTCTTTAACATTTGTATTTATTTATGCACGGCCTTTAATTCTTTATTTATTCTGCATGTGAGCGTGGATTTAATGCTTGGCTCCGGGCAGTCCTGTGTTTATCCACGGGGCTGCAAACCTTCAGACTGACAATAGGTTTTAACCCCAAGTGGGAAGTCCACCTCTAAGTCTGCTGCTACAGAGCTTGTCCACTTGTACACTGAGGTGATGCTGGTGGGACATTTACTCCCAGAATCTAAATTGAAGTCACTAAGTCTATGCCCAGGGGCAAGAAGCAGTCTCTGGCTGTGGCTCCTGGAGCATGATGTGCAGAAGAAGGGAGTAGATCACACTGGGTGGAGTTAATGGGACATTTGCACGTCGCTTTCCTCCTTAGACCTCTGTTTAATGCTGTTCTCAGGGACAAAACATCCCCTGAGTGGCAGAAGCCACCAAGTGTAGCAAGGGAATACCCCTGTGGATGCTCTGGCTTCTGTTTCTCCTTGGACAAAAAAGGCAGGAAACCAAAATACCCTGTCCCAGAGCCACGTCCATGCCCTCAGCTTCATCCATACACCACATGGAGCCCAAAAGCAACGGGGAGTCTGTTGAACCACTGTTCATTGTTAGCAGCTTCAGATGTGAAGCAGTGGATGGGGAGCCAACATCCCAGTCCAGCTTGCAGCAGCCATCCAGTCCTCTCTTTGTTCTCCGGGAAACTGGGAGATGACAAAGGGAGCTGCTGAAATCCGGAGTGTTGCAAGACCTCTGTGGTTATAGGGATGAAGTTTTCTTCTGGTTGAAAAGGAGAAAAAGAGGGATTTCTGAAGCAAAATTGCAGATTCTCAGGGTGCTTCTGCTTCCTAGCTGGAAGGGGGGTCCTGCAGGTGTTCACATGGCTGTGCTGTATGTTGTAGGGGTTGAAGGAAAAAGCCTGAAGATGTGAAAGAAAAGAGAAAAAAAACCAACCAATCCCACCAGCCAAAGAGCCTGTCAGTGCTTGCAGTGGTGAAAGGGAGGTGGGGTGGGGAGGAAAGAGCCAAAGCTTTACCTAGACCCTGGTTTGTTTATGTTTTAAAATCCTTTTCTGTGAGAGAAAAGATCTAATGGTTGAAAATTATACTTTTGGACCAGATCTTCTGGGTTTTGAAGAGCTGCTGTTTGAGTAACAAAATCTTTCATGCAAAATACTCCAAAAGGATGGAGGCATTTGTGTGAAGAGCTGCTACTATGAAGGTGGTTCTCAGACTGGATGTCTTCTTGTACTTTGACCTTCTCTGGGGAAACTAAAGCCTCCTTTCCTTACAAACTCAATCACATGAACAGCTGTCTTGTTTTGCTCTAGTGGCCACCAACTTTTTGCTCCATCACCCTCAGGAGATGGCCAGTGGTAGATTACAGCTGAATTCTATTACTGATGCTCATATGTTACCTCAACTTTCAGCATTCCGAGCCATGAGCTCCAGATGTGGCTTGGGGCAGTGCTTTTTGAAGGACACACCATGCACATGGCACTTCCCATTCTTTCTCTGCTGAGAGCTGGTGCCACAACCAAGTGTGAGACCTCCAATATCACATTCCCACCCATGGGATTGTAGACAGGGCATAAACACTACAAGCAGGGGGTGAAGATATCTGCCTAGCTTTGAAGAAGTGGAATGTAGCTTCCATTTCACTCCTCCCCTGTCGCCTCTCATCCTTTCCATCTGGATGCTTCAGTGTCCTTCTGGAGGCCTCAAAATAAGAAGGACATTGAGCTGTTGGAGCAGGTCCTGAGAAGGGCCATGAAGAGGATGAGAGGGCTGGAGCATCTTCCTTATGAGAATAGGCTGAAGGAGTTGGGGTTGTTCAGCCTGGAGAAGAGAAGGCTCAGGGGGGACCTCATAGTAGCTTATCAATACCTGAAGGGGGCTACAGAAAGGCTGGAATAGGGCTTTTTAATAGGGTCCAGGATGGCAGGACTAGGAATAATGGATGTAAATTGGAAAAGGGGAAATTTAGTCTGGAAATAAAAAAGTTCTTTATTCTTTATTTTACTGTGATGGTGGAAGAGGTTGCCCAGAGAAGTTGTGGATGCTCCTGGAGGTGTTCAAGGATGAGGCACTGAGCAACCTGGTGTGGTGGGAGGTGTCCCTGCCCATGGAAGGGGGTTTGGAACTAGATGATGTTTAAGGTCCCTTTGAACCCAAACCATTCTATGATTCTGTGCTACTCCTTGTGCTGCTGTGAGAGGTTAACATTTCTGAGAGGGATCGATAACGTTGGACGTGGAGCTCAGCTCTTGGCAAACCAGCCCAGAGGAAGTAAACACTCCCTGTTTGTTTTGACTTTCTTCCCTTGTTAAGTCCAGTTTATTTTAGTAGAGGATCTTTTGATTTCATTAATTAAAATATGGCTGGATGGGGAATGAGAATGAATACAAAGGACTTAAGGCTGATATATTCAAGAGGGGAGGAATATCCTTTGGATTTCTGTTGCCACAAAGGGAGTTGTCAGAGGCAAAGTCCATCTTCAACTCTTGGCTCCAGAGCTGAAGGGAGGAGAAGTTGGTAATATTAGTTCTTTGCTGGAATTCAGGGCTGAGATTCAAGGTCTTTTGGCAAAGCTGGGTTAATTAATAATAAATCAAACACAGTGAATCTGAGGATACAGCAAAATGAAGTGAACTCAAGCAAAAATATATATTACAAATCAATTAGGGGAAAAGCATCCAATGTGTTATCTCATGTTAAAATATGTTGAGGAATGGAGTTTTTTATCTATTTATATTTCAGCAAATGTTAATAAGGAATTGGATTGTCAACTTGTGGACTCTTTCAGTTTGGTTGGACTCATTTTATTTCGTGTTTTCATCCAGAATGTTACACTGAGCCCTATCAAGACCATTCACTCAGTTCAGACTCCACTCAGATGAAAACCGAATAACTGCAACTTTTGCAGCTGGAATAGTAAATGCCTGAAAAATTACAACTTGAGAAGGACAAGCTCTATCTCCAAATCAAAGTTTTGGACCTCAAAGCCATGGGTGGTGGCCACTAGAAGGAATGTAAAAGACAAGATATGATATTTCAGAACTTTGAGATATGAAACACTTAACTGTGGAAGGGTCAAAATATGTTTAGAAATTATTTTAACTTTCATGGATTTGTTTAGTCTCACAGTTCACTCATATGTTTGAAACTGTTGCTATATGACACTATCTCTACTGAACTTTTTTAGGGGGGTGAAAAACATACCTTATTCAATCTAAATCTGCTTTTTTTGGGGTCAAACAAATGCTTTCAGTTGACTCAGAATTAGTTCTGTGTTGCTGGGGATGGACATGGGGGGGTGCTGGTGGGCATGGGTAGAAGTGAATGTCTTAATTTGGGTTTGAATTGAGCCAGCCTTTTTCTTTAGATACTTTCTTGGTTCTTTGAACCAAGGCCTGTGATAGGAAGTGGCAATTAAGCCACTTACAGTAATTGGATTATGAGGGGACTGGGCTGGTGGCTGCTGTGCTGCTGTATCTCAGCACCCAGCAATCAGAGATTTCCCCACATGAAATGGGGTGATGACCAAACCCATTCCTTCTGGCTTGAACATTTGAAACATTCAGTTTTCTCCCCATATTCTCTGCAGGAAGGTTTTAGTTTTTTCTCTGGGAAGGAAATTATTACCCACTCTCCCCAAATTTCCTGCAAAATACTTATTCAGTTTTATTACTGGCTTTCCTTGTGTGCTGTTCTGAACAGGGCTGGTCTTCAGCATGTGTATGGATTCTCCTGAATTTGAGAAGTAGCATTTTTGAGTGCTTCTTTGTGCTGTGCAGCTCAATGCATTCACCTCATCATGTGCTTCCGTGAGGTTTCATGACCTCCACCACCTAGAGATCCAGCTCAATTTGCAAATGCCTTTTTAAATTCCTTCTATACTGACTTTTATACTGAAAGGCTTGTCAGAGAATCACACAATGTCAGGGATTGGAAGGGACCTCAAGAAATCATGTAGTCCAATCTCTCTGCCAGAGCAGGAACACCCAGACCAGGTCACACAGGAACTCATCCAGATGGGTTTTGAATGTCTCCAGAGAAGAAGACTCTACAACCTCTTTGGACAATCTATTCCACTGTTCTGTCACCCTCAACTGTGAAAAAGTTTTTTCTTATATTTCTGTGGAACCTCCTGTGTTCCAAGTTGCACCCATTGCCCCTTGTCCTGTGATTGGAGGTCACTGAGAAGAGCCTGGCTCCATCCTCCTGACGCTCACCCTTTCCATATTTATAGACATGAATGAGGTCAAGCATTGGAACAGGTTCCCCAGGGGGATGGTTCAGGCACCATCCCTGTAGGTATATAAGAGATGGAGAGACACAGAGCTTAGAGATATGCTTTAGGGATGGTTCTTGTCAGAGTTGGGTTGATGGTTGGACTTGATGATCTAAAAGGTCCTTTCCAACCGCAGTGATTCTGTGATTCTTTGAGAATACAGGGCAAGCAGACAGGCCTTTTGAGTACTTATCCAACTCAAGGTTTCCTACTGGGTGCCATTAAATGTGATGACTGAGTGATGCACAGCACCATGTTTTGGTTTCTACCTCACTGCCATAATTTGTACTTCTCTGAGAAGCTTTGCATGGCCTGAATGTCACAGAAGATCTTAGACACATGCAATAAATTGCTTGAAAATGAAAGGAAACTTTACTTTCCTTATAAAAAGACTTAAGGACTGTAATTTATTACTACAAACAATAAGAAGAAGATAAAGAAATTAATTTATAAAGCACACGTCAAGCTCTTTTTATTCAAAACCTGAAAGGACCTGAAGGCAATTGTTTCCTCCCGTTGAAGGTCTGGTTTCTATCAGCCAGGCAGAAGGGCTTTTGTTTCACACAGTCAAATCAACAGGCCAGGAAGAGTAGCTTTGAACTGCAATTTGTCTTTATGTATTTTGAAAATGTTCTCTCGACGTGTTTACATGTTGGCTGGGGAGCTTTTTGCCAGAGTCAGCTCTTTCTGGGGTGATTAATCAACCCATCCAGCCTCTGATTAATCAAAGTCCCACCCTGACAATATTTCAGTCACCTGCTGAGTCTCTGCTAAAAACCCAAACAAGCCAATGATTAAACTTTGTAATTTAAATTTTTTTTTTCCTAAGTGGGAAAGAAAGAAATAAAGAAATTGAAAGAAAAAAAAAAGAAAGCCAAAAAGAAGGCAGCGTGTCTCGCAGATTTGGCACTTTCTGAGGTACATACCTCAAGAAGAGAGGGATCTTGGACTACATTTGTGATGCAAACTGGAACCTTTGGCTACCAAATGCAGGATGTGGTGTATCCTGTTCAAAGAGGCACATATTTTGCATGTTTGTGTTGGCTTCTCTCAATCAAAGCATGCTGTGATTCAGCTACACTAAAAATTAACAATCTATGTTATAGCCATGTATTACATTACTCCCCAGGTGTTTTTTTTTAAGGAGGGGGAAAATCTTTTCCAGAAAGACATCTTCTAAAAGAGAAGGGAAGGTGGGTAACAAAAACCTTGCAGTGTTTTTATAATAATTATCCAACAGCAATCAAATTGTGTCAATTTAAAAGAGCAGCTGAACTGTCTGCAAATATTTTCTCATCTCTGCAGAGCAATGCAAACTCCTAATAAAATGCATCTGTCTCCATTTTGGCTTTAAATTGGAGGTGGGTTTTTATGTCAGTGGCTCTTCAATGTCACTGCAAATGGCCAAGAAGAAGAAAAAAAGTTAGAACAGCAGACGCTGTCCCACAGGAGCTTAGGATTTTAATGGAATTGGGTTTTGTGGTTTTTCTTAGGGGAAGAAAACACACTGCATTATATTTGATTGTGGATAGTGGTGTCAGAAATCAAAGGCTGAAATCTCCTTCATTACAGGCAATATCATCTGCATCTGCTGGTAGCATTGTTAATGCTCTAATTGCTGTCATCAAGGATTTCAGAGTCTTTGTTAATAATCACTCTTCACATCTCTCCTTCAGATATGTTTTACAAACCCATGAATGAGATGCCATGGAGGCAATAGCTAAACACAACTCCCTTTGCTTTCAGGTGGAAGCCAACTGAGCTATAAGTGGAACTAAACAACCCAACCATGCCCAAGATCCAAGAAGGAAAAGATGCCTGGACTCTGTGAACATGAACTATAACCTTGGACTGCTTCATCTGACCAGGTAATTTCATGGTTTCCTTCAAAACAATCCCACCTGCTTCCTCAAATGGGATGAGAGGGGTTGCCCCTCTGTGTGTAGACATAAAACACCTCTGGATTGAATGATGGAGTAGGAAATCATCTCTTTTTGGGTATGCCATTTCAACATTGTTGGTAAATCTCCAGAATTCCTCCAAGTTATTCCATATTCTTGACATAGGAATCCTTCTGTCAGTCCACCATTGTCTTCCCCTGCCCCACCTATTTCTAACTCACTCATTAATCTCGTTACATCCTGATGAGCTGAATTTATTTGTTTTTTCCCCATCCCTGAGGTGGTTACTACAATCCATAATTGGCTTTATTCACTGAGGTGGCCCTAGGAGAACTTACCCAACTCTTCTAATGACATCTTAGTATTTCATTTTCACCTGCCATTTCTGAAGAATCTATGTTAAAACTGTCTTCTACATAGGCTTCTGGCTGCACATCTGAACCTTGGTTGTAGCAGCAGATGAAATTGTGGCAGGAGATAAATCTCAGCTACCTACACTGAATTTATGGAAAAAAAACCCCAACAATAGATAGAGAAGTATAAACTAATGCTACTATCCATCTACCACCTTTAAAACATTGAGCAGCATTTTCTCATTCTACACAGTTGAAATATTTTTTAAAAATGAGGAAAATTCATCTTATTCTTGGCACAGGTCTTGTCCATTTGATTAGTATCTCCAAACATGCTGAGATGCCAAGTAATTTCCAGTTTTTATCAAATTTTAACTTTGGAGTATGACTTTGGGCTATTATGTTCCCAAGTGTGTGGGAGCTTTTGAAGGAGAAGCTTCTCTGGATTTAATAGATCCTTTTCAAAGCTTTGCCTTTAGATGGAAATTCATTCTGAGCCAGTAATATTATATGTTAGTTCTGAAACTCTGAAATTTATAAAGCACATAATGAAATTTAAATCTTGGGCCCAGGTGGAATCATGAATTAGCACTGAGTTTTCTGTGAGCAGGAAGGGCTGTTTGGGCCTTTTTTTGAGTGTTTCATTGCATCATTCTGGATAAACCATGGGCTCTGATGTAAAACATCTACAGAAAGTCATGACAGTCCCTAAGGGGGTCACCTCCTTCCTGGGAAAACAGCCCTTCCTTGGCAAGTGGGAAGATGCTTGGGCTGGAAGGATGGGGAAAAACTGACCATGACCTGGAGATGTTTCCTCAGAAGCCTCAAGGGTCATGTTCATCTATAAATGAATAAAGGAGCTTCTTCTGATGTGGTCATTATCTGGACCAGAGCAACAGCATAACATTAATCACTGCAATAAGTGAAAAAGAGAAAATATCAAAGTACATTGGAGGTTTTAATAAACCATAAAGATCACTATTCTTTGTTTAGGAAGTTTGCCATCTCAGCTCCTCGGGCCTCTTCCATACTCATCCAAGTTTATCTGACTCCAAAATACCAAGTTGTTTAAATTAAACTCAACATGCTAAAGCCATATTCCTCCTGTTGTTTCCTTGGATGCAGAACAACGTGAGGTGTCCCGTAGTTTCTTTTGCAACATATTTATTCAGTGAGATACTTTATTCTCCATCTTTCAGGTTGAAAAGATGGTCAAAAGTAAGATCCTAAATAGAACTAACTTGATTCAGGGTGATAAAGACAATGATAGCAAATAGTCACAGTGCGAAAAGTAAACTGCTAGTGCTTAGAATCAGGGAATGCAAAGAATTAGAAGGAACCTTCAAAGACAATGTAGCCCAACTCACCTGCAGGGAGCAGGACATCTTGCACTAGGTCGGGTTGCCCCCCAAACCACAGACACCTGAGCTCCACTGGAGACTCCTCCTTTCCCCAGGTGTTCCCACTTTGTCTCCTCCACCCACACTCCTATATAATACCACCAGAGAAGGGCAGCAGCCAACATTTGCCCTCACCATGGGGCCTGAGGGATGCTCCTTCCAGTGTCACTGCCCAGGACATCACTGGTGAGTTGCATATCCAAAGGGGACATGGTGGGAGGAGAAAGGCTGGGGGGCCTGCTGGCCCCCCAGCTGGTTAGGCAGGGGGAGGGTTGGTGGCCATTTCAGTGTTACTTGTTTGTACTGACTGAGCCTCTCTGTGTGCTGTCAGGGCAATGGCAGTGGGTCTTGCTGTAGGATGAGTGTGGAACTTTGGTGAGGTTGAAGCTCTTCAGATGTGCTGTATCCCACTTCCCTGGTGGTTTATGGGTCTTTGATCTTTTTCAGGTGGGCTGGAGAGGGAACTGATGTTTTCATCTTTTCTTTTCCCTGAAGTCTGTTATCAGACTACCAAGATTCCTAGAACTTTGGCTGAAAAAGTCTGGTCTCCTGGAGCACCGCAGCTCACAGAGTATGAGCTACAGCCAGGATGTGCTCCTGCCTGTAGAATTTAAAGAAGACCTTGTTCAGTCACAGAGTCATAGAATGCATTGAATTCAAAGGGACTTCCGAAGTCTATCTAGCCCAACCCCTTGTGGTGATCAGAGACATCCTGCATTGGATCAGCTTACTCATGGCTTCAGCAAGCCTGGCCTTGGGTGTCTCCAGGGGTGGGGCTTCCACCACTGCTCTGAGCAACCTGTGCCAGTGTCTCCCCACCCTCATATGGAAGAGCTTCATAATATCCAATATCCTTCCCTGCTCGAGCTGCTAATTTTACCCTTATTAATACTGAAGAAGTGATGCTGAGGAGCATCATCTGGATATCTGGGAATCACATCAAACTCCTGGTCACAGTTTGGGCTTCTCTAGCCTTGGTTTTCTGGTAGTTCAATCAGAAGGGGGAGAGCAGGCATTGCTGGCTGGGTGGTTCTCAGTAGCTCCATCACACCTCCAAGTGTGTTTGCTCAGCCCTGCTCCTCTGTGTTTCAGGTGGGCCTGACTTGCCAGGAGGGAAACTCTGTTTATGTAGCATGTTATGGAGGTGACACGCTCTTTGCCCCCGTTAGCAAAAGTTTGCTTTTCCCTCCTGAATCAAACCCAAAAGTCACACTGGTTGAAAGAACACAAATGCTCTTTTTAGGTGGGGAAAATACATAGCAGGAGCCAGTGCCTTGCCCTGGCTGTTTGCAGGTAAAACCAGGGTCCAAATTGGCACAGCAGGGGAGGAAGCAAACTAAAGGAAAGGAATTTCTACTAAACTGTGACTAATGGACACCGTGTGCCCCAAGGCATCTCAGCTGCTGAACCCTGGAGTATGTTTTGCTCAAGGAGATGAATTTCAGAGAGTACAGGCTCAGATGTGGCAGCTCAGAAGCAGGAGGCTTTTCAATAGTTGATGCTTTATGTCTTGGATCAATCAGACTTTTGGCTTTCCCGCTTACAGGTACAAGCGAAGTGTATTTCATACCTATTAGCTGCTTTTCCTTCCAGGAACTGACATGTCCTGGATGCTCAGCCAAGTGGTTTAGATGCAAACCCATGGCTGATGTGCAGCTCATGCTGCCTGCTTAAAGCCCAGATGAGACTGATCTGCTTTTATATTCCCTCTTCACACTCTAAAGGGAGGGCATTTTGTGAGCTTGGAGTAAAAAATTAAAACAATGAAGCTGTTGAGAGCTGTTTCCTTTGGAGATGTTCGAGGCTGATTAGATCTCACAGCACAGCAGGTGGCCAGCAAGCAAAGTGCTGAGAGAGAGCCACCTCGTAGCACTGAGGCATTTGGGCAGTGCACAGGGGTTTATAATTCCATCTGTCACACAACTCTCCCTTCTTCCAAGGCTTCCAAAAATCACATAACCCCATGCCCAGTCCTTGTCTCTGAGAGCAAAGTCCTTTTGTTTATTGTCTTTGGGCCTGGTGTTCCTGCAGCTGTGCTGGTGGCAGCATCAACCCCTCTGATGGACCCCCATGGTGGGGTGAGCAGTGATTGGTATCTTTCACGTCCAGCCTTTGTTTCTTGGAGTGATGATGGCAGAAGGTCACAGGTGTCTCTTGCCTTCACCTGATGTGTCCTCTTGGAACTTGGTAATGGCTACCCCCTGCTAAATGTCCCCCTGGATGTAGGGCTGATGGGGTTTCTCCCACATAGTAGTCACCAGAGGTGGACCTCCAAGTGATCTAAGTGGTCAAACATGTATTTTATAAAATGGTAGCATAAATATGACTTGGAGTCACGTCTTTCATGGAATCATTGAATGGTTTGGTTGGAAGTGATCTTAAAGATCATGTAGTTCCAAGCCTTCTGCCATTTGCAGGATCACCTCCCACTAGATCGGGTTGCTCAATGCCTCATCCAGCCTGGCCTTAAACACCTCCAGGGATTGAGGGGGCATCCACAACCTCTTCCAGTGTTTCACACCCTCACTCTGTGAAGAACTTCTTTCTTATATCCAGCCTAAATCTCCCCTTTTCCAAACTGCATCCATTATTCCTAGTCCTTCCATCACACATCCTATTAAGAAGTCCTACCCCAGCCTTTCTGTATCCCCCTTCAGGTACTGATAAACTGAGGTGTCTCCCCTGAGCCTTTTCTTCTCCAGGGTGAACAACCCCATCCCCTTCAACCTGTTCTCATAAGGGAGGTGCTCCAGCCCCATGATCATCTTGGTGTCCCTCCTCTGGACCTGCTCCAACATCTCGATGCCCTTCTTATGTTGAGGGCTCCAGAACAGAACACAGTAACTCCAGTTGGGGTCTGGAGTTTCCTCCAGTTCTAAATGGAAGCTTGAAGCTGAGAGTACCTCTGAAGTCCACACATCCCTTGAAGTGTATAGAAATGCTGAGGGGGAAAAGATTTGCCTTCCTGATGCTGTGGCAGGCTGAGGTTTGCTGGCTCCCCAGCACATGTACCCAGAGGGAACAGCTGGTGCCACACACACAGTGGAATGTGTCTGGCACAGGAGCCTTTTTCAGCTTCTATTTTCCTTGTTGGCCATGCCAGGAGACATATTTGTGTTTATTGCAGGGGCTGGGAGGTGCCTACAGGTGCTGGTTATTGATTATTCCTCCTCCACAAGGGAGACAGTGTGTGAGCCACCCTTCACCTCATCCTGAGAGTCACTATCACATTGCTGGCCCTTCCCTGCAGCTGGAAATGAGCTGTTTGGGTTGGAGCTGATGGGGCAGATGGTGCCACCTGCAGTGTGCTCTGCCAGCAGCTCCTGGGCAGCTGCCACATCCTCTTAGGAGGTCATTCATGGGAGGAGGAAGCTAAAATGCATGTTCACTTGCACAAAGCTCCCCAGGCTGACAAATACCTTTGCGTGGCAAATGGCTGCTCCAACCCCCTAGTGTTGGTGGGCTTCCAGACTGCTGAGGAGGCATGTCCAACCCTGAACTTGGTCTAATCTTTCCAATTAGGGAGCAAAAAAGCAAAAGGACAGTCTGTTTTCTAAAGGTTCACACTCCCTGCCCAGCAGCTTGCCTTAGCTATAACAAGGATCTCCTGCCCACCCAGGAGGGACATCAGGAAGCCTGACCCTTGCCCAGATGAACAGTAGTTTTCTTCATGGTGTTTTTCTGGTGGCACTAATTGTGCCAGCCTTAGTGGTGTCAAATGGATCTCGCACAACATTCTGGGCCTGCAGAAATTATGAAATCCAGAATATAAACTGGGATTTTTCACTTCTGATGGTTATCTCACAAATAAAAACTTCTGGCTTTCTTTTGCCTTCTGTGTTCCCAAACAAGAGACATTCCTAAAATAGTTTTTTGATATTCAGGCTGATGGAGCAAAATTACTGCCTATTCAGCTACTAAAGGAAAACTCTTATCTTGCTGATACTACTACTCATTTTTCATCTACATTCCCCCCCACTTTGCAATAAAATAATAAAATATAAATCCCAGTAGCCCAAAAGGGTCTCATTGTCCAGCAGGTGGCCTTGGAGAAGGCAGGGATTTGAGAAGATTCCCACAGTGTGACTAAAAGTTGTCACTTTTTAACTATGTGAAATACACATGCAAAAGAGAATCAGGGAGTCTTTGTACCTGAAGCTATAAACTGGGCCTTTTGCATTTGAAGGATGTTCAAGGCTTGTGTCCACCTTGGGGACCATCATTTGAACTCAATCAAAGCCAAGCTGAGGCAAATTCACCCCTTTTTTAAGGAGGAGACTTGAAAGATTCCTGTTGCTTCCTTCGTATGTCTGATGTTGTTGTTTCTCCTTGCTGGGAGATCCACATTAAAGTTTGAAAAAGATGGTAAAAACAGGTGTTTCCAAGGGGAAAGTCCTTCAATTTGCTTCATCATGCTTTGAGGAGTTGAGTTTAACAGGGAATTGAAATATGACAGGCTCTTTAAAAAATAGAGTGCTTTTTAGAATCATAGAATGGTTTGGGTGGGATGGACCTTAAACATCTAGTTCCAATCCCCCTGTCATGGTCAAGGACACCTCCCACTAGACCAGGTTGCTCAGTGCCTCATCCATCCTGGCCTTAAACATCTCCAGAGAGGGAGCATCACAGCCTCTCTGGGCAACCTGTTCCAATGTCTCACCACCCTCACCATAAAGGATTTCTTTCTTCTCTCCAGCCTAAATCTTCCCTCTTCCCATTTGCATCCATTATTCCTAGTTCTGCCATCATTTTACTTTGGGGCAACAGTGTTTTAAGGAAATATTTAGAAGCAATACACAGCTTTTTTTTTTTTTTTTAAATAATTTTTGGGTTTCTAGATCAACACCAGTCACTTTCATTAGTGCTCTGTGACCCAATTTGGTACTGACATGCTGAGAATTAAACATGTGTGGAAGGAACTTCACTAAATCAGGGATCAGAGCTCCTTAATGACATGTACATGCACTCTCTACCAGCCAGCCACAAGCTTTTTTTGCATCTATTTATGTCCTTTTTTAACTCCAGGGCAGGAAGTTATGCTGAGATGTGTTTTGCACTGGTCTACCACACAGTGAGATTCCCCCAGCTCCCCTCACAGAGAGCACTTTTGCTTTCATTTATTACTTTTAATATAATTTTTTTTCCCTCCTGCATTTCACAGCGTTGAGCAACTTCCCCTTAGCTGTGATTGCTGGGGCCCATTTGGCATCACTGTGGTGGAATCCCAGGCATATTCCACCAACATGCAGTCCCACCTCCTGACCCACAGACAGGCTTTGGGCAGCAGCTTTTACCTCTTCCTAATATTTTTTGGAGCTGAGCTGGGTGAAAAACAGCGGGTTTTTTTTCCATCTCACAAGGGCACTTTATGATGGCAGGGCTGTTTTTCCATCTCCCTGTGAACCAAGTGGTCTCATTTGAAAGAGATGAGTGGGAGAGAGAAAAGAGAAGGGCAAATACCTTGCAGTCCCCTAGGGAGAGAAATAGGCTGCCAACCCTAAAGGCTCAATTTCTATCTCTAAAAGTTGTGCCTTTCACCACTTGGACCTCCCCAAGCCAGCAGGATGCTCTGGACCAGGGTGGTGAGCATGTACTCCCTCTCTTTGCTGAAGAAGCAGGAGTAAGCCCACCACGTTGCTCCAAACATCTTGATATATCAATACTTTTCCACCTCAAAAAAACATTTCCTAAGAGCTTTCCAGCCTATTATTCCCTTCTGTTGGCCCTTAAAAGCTTGTCAGTCCCTTGTAGCTGTTTCAGTAGCTGGTCTCATCAGGGTAAGTTCAGCTCTATTGATTCTGATGGCACCTAATTAGAATGAATGAGTGTTTTCATGTGTACAGATACGTGTAATGGTTTGGAAGACATTTATGTGCCTGATGTAATGAAATCCAGTGGTCTTGTACTCCTTCAGATTTGGATGGTGGAGATATTATGAGAACACCAGATCTATCTTTATGGAAAAGTCATACAGAATTTAATAAGAACACAATAACCATTCTTAGGCTTTGGAGCTTTCTGAATAGGATTTAAAAAGTGAATTACATCATAGCAATTCTATAGAAAGTCTTAAAAAGTCTTTGTGGGGGAGAAAAAGGGGGAGGAGAGTGGGGATCGTTCTCTATCTAATTTTAAAGATTACCCAGCCATTTCCATAGATTATTTAATTTCTCTCCAGTCCTACTGGTTACACTCCTATTAATTTTGGTGGGGATTTCCCATATGGCATGTATTATTTTGGCCATAAAAATGCTCCCTGAGGCAAAGCTGGTGGTGAAAGATGTCCAGCTTGAGTTCAGCTCAATGAAATCCCATTAGCTTCCATCAAGGCTAAGTCAAAGCTGGTTTGCTCCCCTGTTCCTTGGATGGTCTTGAGAGCTCCTCACACAAGGCTGTGCAGTAGTGGAAGGGTAGTTCCCTGCCCCTTGGAGGGGACAATCTTCAGCTCCTTATCTGAGGTGTTTAAATTCTTCTGTGTGGTCTAGCAAGCTTGCTAGAGCCCATCACTCTTAGAGGGATGTTGAAGAGATGTGATCAATTAAAGCTTTAAAAACTCATAAGCAGCTTTTTCCTTCAAGATTCCACCTCTTTGTACCTTTGTGACCTGATCTAGGTGTTCCTGCTTTGGCAGGGGGTTGGGCTAGATGATCTTTAAGGGCCCTTCCAATCCAAACTATTGTATGATTCTATTTTTTGAGGTCCCTTTCTAATCCCTGATATTCTGTGTTTCCCCCTGCCCCATCCCACCCTGTTGAGCTGCAACCAGCTGCAACCATCTCAGTGTTTGGGATGTGCTATGAGGGCACCACATGCTCCCCTCAGCCTGGCCATGGAGCTACAAAGGTCATCTTTGCTGCTGCTGCTTTGTCTCCTTAGGGCTTTGCTCATGTTCTTCCTTGACATTCTCACCCATGTTCAGTGACCACCAACGGGGTGGTTCTTCATCTGGCTCCAGTAACCTGCTGGAAACACATGAGTTTTAATAACATCACTTGACCATTAGCCTTGGCCAGGAGTAGGGTGACCTCTTTACTTATCAGGAGCTGATCTCCAAAGAGCTATAATCAGGGGTTGCAGCCAAAGGGACTATATCTTGCAGGCTCATGTGTCTTCTTTGGCCTTTTGGGTACCAAGAATGTACTTTCTAGCTAGACTGTGGTGGGTGGTTGGGTGGGATGCCTTTTCACTTTCACCTTACCATTGACCTTATGATTTATTTTGTTTAACCTAAACCTACTGAATTCCAACCCTTCTCCAGCCCAGTGCAACCTGCAGTATAACCTTACACCTAATTAGGCAGGCACACTGTAAGGCTTTGCTTACATTTGTTTTGGGGTGATTTATTTTTCTTCCCATACCCTTATGAAAGTGGACACCACCGGTGGCCGGTGGGGTCAGGCTTCACCTTCTCTTTGCATGAGCTTAAGTAAGCAAATGTCTTTGAGGGAACTTCAAAGCAGGGGATTGAGAGCAGGGCAGCTTTTTAGCCCTGGAACTAACAGCTTGGTATGTTGAAGGTCCCTTTCTACACAAAGCTGAACGAGTGGGCTGCTTGAAATGTACCAGTGTGTATGATTTGGGTATGGAGATCAAGTCCTGAATTTGTCATTTGAGATTTTGAAGTTACTCAGGGGGACCTCATAGTAGCTTCTCAATGCCTGAAGGGTTCCTACAGAAAGGCAGGGATAGGACTCTTTTATTAGGGTAGGTGATGGCAGGACTAGGAGTGATGGATGCAAATTTGAAGAGGGGAGATTTAGGCTGGAGATAAAGAAGAAGTTCTTTGCTGTGAGGGTGGTGAGACACTGGAAGAGGTTGCCCAGAGAGGTTGTGGATGCCCCCTTCCTGGAGGTGTTTAAGGTCAGGCTGGATGAGGCATTGAGCAATCTGGTGTAGTGGGAGGTGTCCCTGCCCATCGCAGGAGGGGTGGAACTCGATGATCTTGAAGGGCCCTTCCAACCCAAACCAATCTATGATTTTATGATGCTGAGAGCGGCATGTCTCCACCTGTTTACAATGCATGTGGTCCTTGACTTCGATGAAGTGATTGCCATTTCCTTCCAGAAGAGCATCTGGAGCCCCTGCAAGGACCTTTTGAAGTCTGACTAGAAATGACTTAGCCCTGGGAACTTCATTCTCTAACAGCACAAGCAATTTATGGCAGGGCCTTTCTTTGCCATTGTTGTTATTCTGCTGCATTTCTTCACTGTATAAAATTATTTTAAATTGCATATTTTCCCATGCCCTTTCTCTGCTTCCACTGTCTGCCCCAGCTCGTTGCTCATGACGTCTGTTGACGAGCTCAGCTCATTTTGATAAGTCTTCTGCCAAAGCTCTTCTAAGAAAAATAAGAGGAATGACAAGTGGAACAGGGCGAAAAGGAGTCCAACAGCAACAACTGAAGGTTAAAGCAGCATAAAACAGGGGGGAAACATAACAAAAACAGAACACAGAGAGCCCAGATTGCATTTGTTAGGAACATTTAATGCTTAATTTTGTTTTATGGCCCTGGCTCTCCCCAGCTATCCCTGCAGCTTAGATTCCCATCTCTCATGGTTCTATGAATCTGCCTTCAATTTCTCCTGGAGCAGAGGCAACTCTGTGTATATATATTTTACCTATATCTCTTTGGCCTTGGTGGATTTTGGTCTTCTAAGAGCTGAAGAGGCATCTTCTGTCTGTGGAAATGGGGCTGGAAAAGGCTGATGGTTCACAGCACCTCAGCACAGCCTGTCTTCTCACTGCCAAAAGGCACAGATGCCACAGCAATGAGGTGGGACAAATATAATGGAGAACAAGCAGCCAAGTATTTAGGACATTTCCTGGTGAATCTTGCTCTGCATCAATCGGGGGTCCTTGTGTTGGACTTCTCCCCAGCTGTGCTGAGAGGGGATGTGAAGCTGCTCCAAGGATGAAATTTCCAACCGTGGCACCAGCTGTTCCCAGAACTGCAGGGAGTGGGAACAACTCTCAGACTTTACTCCTCAATCCATGGACTCCTTCCCCTCCTCTTGGAAGACACCTGTGGTTTCTCAGCTTTGTCCCTCTTCCCCCTTAAAATGAGGGAAGAAACTCACTCCTGAGTGCGTGACTTTGCCTCTGTTTGGGCTTTGCCAAGTACGATGTCACAGTTGTTATATGATGACCTCATAAGACATCTGGGTGATCATCATCAGGATGGTTAGCTGAGCATCTGTCTTAGGACTGTGGTCAATGGGGAGTAGATGTACAACTGCATCAGTAGTGGATGTCCCCATGGACAACTATGGTGCATCCAGTAAAGTCATCTCCTCATGTCAGGGCTTAGTGCCACCAGCTGGGGTTAAATGCAGGCGAAATTGGTGACAGTATCGTTTGCTGCACACCAAATAGCCTGCTTGAAATTCTGTGGAGCTTGCTGCAGAATTTTAATAAGCCTTTTCAGCTGTTTTACAGAATGCCTTGACAACCTTTTCAAAGATGCGTGAAGGCCAAAGCATCTAAACTGCTTTAAAGTCCTTGGCCCAAGATCTAGCCTGAGCACAGCTGTGTCTCACCCCACCGTGAGAATCAGAAAGTGTCTGAATTCTCCATTTGTTAACACCAAGGAGGTCTTGCTTTGGCACGTCTCCACTCTGAAAAGTCCCACATTGAAGAAACCTCCATTTCAGCATCGAGAACTGAAATTACAGGTGTCCCAGGACCAGACAACCCAGATCAGTGGACAGGAGCAGCTGCAAGGAGGGATGGCCCCACCAGAATGTTCCTCACGTTCCTGGTTTTATCTATGGACCTTCACTAATGCTGTTATGTGAGACAATTTTAGCAGCTCAAGGAGAACTTGCCATTTGGAAGCAGAATGTAATGCCTTTTAGTCAGGAGCGAAGGATTAGGGGAAGATAATATCTAGATTCCTGTCCCCATGCTACATAAGATATTTTTAGTACCCTCAAAGTCAACAAGTGTTTTTGCAGAGGAGAGGACTCTGCTATCCCCTGGAGGGGTTTTTCCAGCATTGCCCACATCAGTGGTGTAACTCCTGCTTGTTCAGTAAAGTTCTGATGGGACTTGGGCTTGCACAAGCAAGTTTATTTTTTTAAAAGAAATTTAGTTTCCACTGGTTTTGCTTGGAATTAAGCTCTTAAACTTCTCTAGCTGTCCAAAACTAAGTTTCCAGCTCCAATGAAAAGCCACAGGGTCTGTGTATAGAAGTCTTTTGGGACAAATCCACAACTAAGGTGTGGGTGAGCAGGTCTCTCCAGGGCAGCTGGAGAAGCAAACCTACATGGAGCAGCTTTCAGCTTTGTGTAGGACCATGTGATATAGCATGGTGGGCTGGAGACATCAAGGACTCAGTCTGAAAGTCCTTCACTTACATGGAGATTGATTACAGCTAGTTAAAGATCAAAAGCTAGTTGGAAGCCCTGCAAGGTCTCAATGCTGGGAAACCTCCTGTTGACAGACATCCATTGGCTCAACACTCCCCATCTACCAATGCTTTAGAGCAAATTATGTTTTTCAGGCTTGTGTCCCCACAATGGGACAATCTTGTCCTGTAGGAACCCAATGCTAGAAAGATGTAAGAGATTCAAAACTACTTTAAAGTAGTGTTCTTGGAGCCCTGATGGTCTGGAAGGGATTTATAGTCTAAATATCATGCCTGAGCTCCTGGGACAGGACTTCAGGCATCCAACAACTTGGCAGGTAGCAAATCTCTGTGCTTCAAAAGGTGGATGTCGTCATTGCTTGGCTTCATGGCACAAGCACCTGGCTTGCTGGAATGGGTTTATGTCTGCCTTTCCTCTCCAGGCTCTTTGGAGGGATCTGGTGACTGATCTCACTCGGGTCTCATCCCTACCCTGCAAATCCCATCTTTCTCCACCTGCAGAGCCCCATGGATGTCTTCTTTCTTCTGTCTTGGGCTGGTGGCACTATGCTTCTGCTGGTGTGGAGTCTTCACAGCCCTTAGCTACCCCATTTGCTAGTAAAAGAGGGTCTTCATGCCTGGTGCTGGTTCCAGCTCCAGGAAAGCTCCCTTAAATCTCTTATTTGCAAGTGGAAGAAGTGTCTCTGTGCCTTGGAGCTGGTTCCAGCTCCAAGAAAGTTCTATCCCAAGGTAGGATTCCATGCTGGGCTGAGCAGGGCAGATGGGATCTGCCACCTCAGGAATAGTATGGGGTTTTCTTCCCTTTTTCCCTTCAAAACAAGTCGATTCAGTTGTTTTGCAAACTTCTCTCATATTGTCTTTGTTCACTCCCCATGGAGACAGAATTGCCAAGAGAAAGAAGAAAACAATATTTCAACAAGTTTGAATGAAGAAGATTCCCCTTTCTGTTATTTGTAACATCACTGAAAAATTCTACTTTTCAATCCAAAGTTTTGGTGGTTTTTTAATTTTTTTTCCCGGAATATCCTTCGATTTTCCCTTTACAACTGAATATAACTCTCCTGCCTCCCCACTAAAAATAGTCTGTAAAGAAAAGAAATATAATCTAATTTTGGGGTGGAGCAGAGCCATCGATCCATCCCAACAGAAAATGCTGCACATTTCTCAGTTCTCCAAAGAAAATCTGATTTTTTTTTTAAAATTTGTTTTGTTTTCTTCCCCTTTTCTTTTTGTCCCCCTTTTGTTCCATGAGGTCGACTTGGGACAATTCCTCCCCTCCCCACTTTTCAGTGTTATACAAGTGGACCAGAAAAAACAGCCATTCAGCTGCTCTAACTGCAATCTAGAGGAGAATGAGAAGATATTTCAGCTGTTTCTCTTGGTTTCCATTTTTCTCACTTTCTGGCTCAGTAGCTCCCAGAACCCATTACACTAATTGTTCTTTTCCAAGATCCTACTGGCAACAAAAGGCTGGGAACCAGTCTAAAATTTTTCATCTCAAATTTCTACTGCTTTTGGGTTATTCCTGGCTGTGATTTCTGCAAACATACGTGCCCTCCAAGAAGTTTGACATTTTGTGATATTTCCCACGCTGAAATCTGGTCTCATAAACTCTTCATCTGACAGACACAAAGTTTGTTATCACAAATGACATTTCATGGTGGGGCAGGAACAAAGATAGAATAGTAGTGCTGGAAGGGACCTTCAAAGACCATCTAGTCCAACCCCCTGCAGTGAGAGGGACATCCTGCGCTAGATCAGATTGCTCAGATCCTCAGCAAGCCTGGCCTTGGGTGTCTCCAGGGATGTGGCCTCCACCACCTCTCTGGGCAACCTGTCCCAGTGTCTCACCACCCTCATGGTCAAGAACTTCTTCCTAAATATCTCCCTTGTTATAGTCTTTCCAGGCTGTGATGGGATAATTGACGTGTTTATGTGAAGCTATAAGGGAATCAATATGAGGTCAAGCCAACCCTGTGAACTCTTCAGTGCAAAAACCACCTTCTCAGGTTTCCCCAGAAACTTTTCTTTCACAAATATTCTCTGTGCCTGCCCAAAAGGTTCCTTCTCCAGCCAAAATTTGTCTTATAAACACCTCATCAAAGGGAATGCCTGGGCTTTTTTCTAGACAATTGTTTGTCAACATATTTTTCTAACTTTCTTCTAATAGCAAGAGTCTGTTTCAGCAGCACTTTCACTAGTTGGTTGTGTCCAGGACTCTGAAACATGTTTCATGTGGTAGAAACAACAAACTGGTACAATGACATCTTTATTTTATGGGCCCTGAATTATTTGGGAGTTGGATGAAGTGGAATCAATGTTTATCTACATTTTGCATCACTCCCTGGTAGTCTTGGCCTGCAGTCAATAGAATAAATAAGGTGCTTAAAATTAAGCCTTGTTAAAATACATCCTAAAAACTACAGAAGATAGAGCAGGGACTTAGAATTTCCCTTGTAGTCAGGTCTGGGTGGGGTACATGAGACCAAACTGAATCCAGGTGAATCCATATTTTGTTCTTGTTTCCCTTCCTGTTTAGCTTTTCCCCTATTGAAGGACTTTGACAAAATGGAACAAATGAAGAAGCAGGGTAATTGTTTGCAGCACTGGGGAGCTTTTCTCTGGAGATGATCAGAAGGCTGGAGCACCTTCCTTCTAAGGAAACACTGAAGGAGTTGGGGTTGTTCAGCCTGGAGAAGAGAAGGCTCAGGGGGGACCTCATAGTACCTTCTCAGTACCTGAAGGGGGGCTACAGAAAGGCTGGGGTAGGACTTTTTAATAGGGTCCAGGATGGCAGGACTAAGAGTAATGGATGTAAATTGGAAGAGGGGAGATTCAGGCTGGAGATAAGAAGAAAGCAGTTCTTTCCAGTGAGGGTGATGAGACACTGGAAGAGGTTTCCCAGAGAGGCTGTGGATGCCCCCTCCCTGGAGGTGTTTAAGGCCAGGCTGGATGAGACACTGAGCAACCTGGTCTAGTGGGAGGTGTCCCTGCCTGTTGTATCTAAATGATCTTTAAGGCCCTTTCCAAGCCAAACTATTCTATGATTCTCTGACAAGTGCTGGGAGGCAGCAGGAGCTGGGTGCCAGCAGCTGGATTTGCTTCCAAACCCTGTCTGAGACTCCCACCTCAGGCTGTTGTTACACATTTCTCAACCTCTAATCATTTTATAGCTCCATCTTTACACCCACACTGACACCAGCCTGATTTTCCTTCCAATCTGCTGATTGCTTTCCTTTTTTCCCCTCTTCCCTCCCTTCATTTTTTGATGTTTGTGGGACCATTAAACATCTTTTCACGAGCAGGACTAAGGCTGTGGACACTCCAGGCTACTGGAAACCCTCCTTCATGTGTCTTGAGTTTAGCAGGGGGTCCAGGAGCTCAAATGGAAAGCACATGGGCTTGGTGACTTTACAATTGAAATAAAGAAACATAAGATGACAGGAGCAGCGTGTTGTTTGTGGAAAGGGGGGGATTTCGGGAAGGGCATCCCTTGCAAGTGATAATTAAAACTATCCTAATGACCTCCAAGTTTCCTTCACTGGGCTGGAAGGGAGGAAAATACAGGTATTTTTTGGTGGGGTTCTGCTGAAATGATTTCTGGAGGCCCACAGCTGGTTTTAATGTGCTGATGAGCTGGGAAAAGAGTCAACGTCGTCCTTCAGTCAAGTGACTGTGTAATATTTGAGGGCAGAACCAGCCCAAAACCTCTGTTGTTTGATTTAATCTAATGAATAGTGTTTTGTAACTCAAAAACATAATTGCTCAGCACATATGCTACATGCACACATCACTAGGAAAACCCACAGTGCCACCAGTGGAACAAACCAAAACACTTTTAGGCTGATTTATTTCGCCCTCCTCCTTTTTATTTTTTAAATTCTTCTTTGGGATACAGCAAATATTTGGCACAGAAATCTTCAGCAGCATCAGTGCAGGCTATAGGGAGGAAATCTGGGTTCCTTAAAATAAAAATAACGGAGGTTTTATGCAAGAAAAGACGTTCAAACAAAATTATTTTCAACTTTTAAAAAAACATTTTGGGTTTTTTTTTCACCAGAGTTGCCTTTGAAGTCAAAGACAAAAACCCAATCAGCTTTAAAATTAGCACATAAAATTAATGATTGCTGGGGTTGGCAGGCTAACTGGAAAACCAAGGCTTTTTTGGCATTTTCATTTGGAAAAGCTTCAAAGCTACTGCCTGTCTTTGACATTAGGAGCAAGAGCTGGCAAGTGAGGGAGAGGAGAGGAAAATGCCTCCCAAATATCAGGTGCAGTGGAAATTTCAGCCCCCTGCTGTGTTGGGGGACATCACTTCCAGCAAATCTACTTTTGCAAACTTCTGATTGTGAGATTTAGAATCATAGAAACATAGAATCATAGAGCTGGAAGAGACCATCTAGTCCAACCATCCTGCAGTGACAGGGTCATCCTGCACTATATGAAGTTGCTCAGAGCATCAGCAAGCCTGGCTTTGAATGTCTCCAGAGATGGGGTCTTCACCACCTCTCTGGGCAACCTGTCCCAGTGTCTCCCCACCCTCTAGGTCATGAACTTCTTCCTAATGTGGTTTCTGCACTTGCTGAATTGTTTTATGTATTTTTTAAAAATTTAATTTCTTTCATTAGCATTTCTAAGTGAAAGTAAACAAGGATAGGGTTTTGGGGGGAGCAATGGAAGAAGCCACAAATAAAATAATTCATAATTGAGCAGTATTTGTACCTACCCTAGAAGAAATAGATGGGATTCATAGAATCATAGAACGGTTTGGGTTGTAAGGGACCTCAAAGATCATCTAGTTCCAACCCCCCTGCCATGGGCAGGGACACCTCCCACTAGACCAGGTCGCTCAATGCCACATCCAGAGAGGGGAACATCTGCGTCCTCTCTGGGCAACCTGTTCTAGTGTCTCACCACCCTTACAGTAAAGAATTTCTTTCTTATCTCCAGCCTAAATCCTCCCCTCTTCCAATTTGCATCCATTAATCCTAGTCCTGTCATCCTCTACCCTATTAAAGTCCTACCCCAACTTTGCTGTAGACCCCCTTCAGGTATGTAATTTAATATAATACAATACTATATAATAGAATAATATTATATAGTACATAAAATAATAAAAGTAAATTAAATTCTTGAGAGTGTGGATAAATCTGCTTGTGTTAAGATGACATTTTTTGACTAAATTTCCTTGAAAATCTAAAAGCTTGTAGTGGCACATATTTTATCACTTACCCTAAGACCACAACCAGCAGATAATTTCAGTGTATTTTTTTTTGCATCTCCAGGAAAACAAAGCCAAATTTTCTGGGCAGCAAAGGGACAAAAAATTTACCTGCTTTATACCCTCCTGATTGGAAAATGAAGTTTTCTCTGTCCTCTGAGGAGCCAGGAGGTTGTAGGGTGGGTGATGAAAGACAGATGCAAACATTTGTGTTGAGTGAATTAATGCACTGTCTAAGGGTGGAAAAAGAGTTCAGCTCCGTGGGAAGGATATGGTTATCTCCAGGGTTGAGAAGGACAGTGGAGAACATCTGCAAGTTCAGCTACAAACTCCTCCTTAATATTGAAAAAGGAAAGGAGGGGAGGAGGGGGGGAAGACATAAAATATGGATTTGGAGCAGTGAAATTGGCAAAATATGAATCACTATAAGTTGGATTCTTGTTTTCTGGAGTGGAGTGGATTTGGCTTCAGGAGTGATCAGCTTCTTGTCACATGCCTGGGCAGCCATGCCAAGGAGTTCAACAACACATTTATTTTTGTCATTGCACAAAAGGTGATATTGAGCCCAGAATAACTGCTTCTGTTTATGATTTTGGCTTTTGGCCTAAGCTCAAAGGAAGTGCAAAAAAAAAAAGGTGATATCCTTTTCTAAAGGTCTTGGGGCACTTGAGTTGCAGATGTTAGTGCACAGGGAAGTTTACTGGGGTCTTGGTGTCATTAATAAAGCCAGCTCCACAATAGCTTGAATTGGGTTGATTGGCTGTTTGCTGGGGAGAAACCCAGTGGAGAAACTGAGGTCAATACATCTACCAAAGCCTTTTCTCAGCAACTTCAGGAGAAAGACTCAATAGCCAAGACTTGGTAGAGCATGAGGTGATAGGGCAAGTGGCAATGGTTTTAAACTAGAAGGAAGATTTAGTTTAGACATTAGGAAGATGCCACATGAGGGTGATGAAGCACTGGAACAGGTTGCCCAGAGAGGTGATGGAGACCCCATCCCTGGAGACATCCAAGGTCAGGCTTGCTAAAGCTCTAAATGGTGCATCTAGCACATGTGTCCCTGCTCACTGCAGAGGGTTGGACTAGAAGACCTCTGAAAATCCCTTTCAGATCTATGTTTCCATGATTCTGTGACTTTGTCCAAGCTACAGACCCTCCAGCTCCAAGAGCTATTCCAGCCCCTACTGGGGCACTGTCTCCACCATGTGCCTCAGGAAAATATTTTGGTCCCTTAACATGTTGGCACAGCATGATGAGGAGGGTGACAGAGTTCCTTCCTGCTAAAAGCAGTGATTGTTTGACTTGAATATTGATTAAGCCAACAAATCACCCTGGCCAGGCTGCAGTAACCAAAGAGGAACCCATGGGGATAGACACCAAGGTACAAGGGGGCTTTTGCTTGCAGGGAAGCAGAGAGCACACAAGGGGTGGATGTGTACGTGGAAATGGATTTAATAAACACCTAGCGAGTCTCTCTCCTACTTCCCTGCCTGTAAATACCCACCAAGGCATTTTAATCATGACTTTTTTTTTTTTTAATAATGCAAGAAAATCTTAGGAATAATTACGTTTTGGAATGTTTCTGCTTAGTCAACTCCAGGACAACAGTTTAACTCAACCTGACGGTGTTTGCTTTAAATCACAGGGGCTGTGCCAGTCCGTGGGGGTGATTCATTTGCTGGCTAATTAACAAATGCCTAATGTAAATTTAACATTCACTTGGACTCTCATTCCTGCGAGCCAGACTTCTTTTTGATTGGGGTAGCTTGCAAGTGGAAGCCAAATATTTTCCTTGGTGGAGCCGAGGGGGTGGCGTGTGCTGCTGGTTTAGGTTTCCATTTCCTTTGCATCCTTTCAGGGGCTGAAAGTCAGGCATCAACAGTTCTCCAGACAAAGTCATTTTTGTATGAAAATTTTGCAAGATTTTGCTGGTCCTTCTAAAACCTAAACCCTCAATTCTTTCATTTGAGAAAAGAATGTGGTGTATGAGGTTCCTCCTCCCTCCCCCCCCAGTTCCTTCTTCCCAAATTTCCTGATAAATTAATGCATGACCAGTTTGGCTTCAAGAGGCTTTTGTGTCTTTTCCTTCATCTTTGAGCAGGAGATCCAAGCCAAGCCATTGCTCAATGGAGAGGTGCTTTGGCTCCTGGTCACCTCTCTGCTTCCTGCAATGGCCCCCTTCTCCCAGACAGTGATTCACTGTTATTTTTTTTCAGACATTAATGTTTCTTGAATATGGCAACACTGACCAAGACATAAACAGAATCATAGCTTTCCCAGTGGCCCATGTCAGAAGATAAATGATTTGATCCTGTGGTCTACCATTCCCCAGTGGCTGCATTGCTGGGAAATGCTGGTGAACATCAACAGAGGTGGAAAGAGTAAGAAGGACATTGATATGTTGGAACAGGTCCAGAGGAGGGCCACAGAGATGATCAAAAGGCTACAGCAACTCCCTTATGAGGACAGGGTGACGGTGTTGGGGTTGTTCAGCCTGGAGAAGTGAAGGATCAAAGGGTACTTCATAGTAGCTTCTCAGTACCTGAAGGAGGCCCACAGAAAGGCTGGGGTAGGACTTTTTAATAGAGTACAGGATGGCAGGACTAGGAGTAACAGATGTAAATTGGAAGAGGGAAAATTCAGGCTGGATATAAGAAAGAAATTCTTTACTGTGAGGGTGGTGAGACACTGGAAGAGGTTGCCCAGGGAAGTTGTGGATGCCCCCTCAATCCCTGGAAGTGTTTAAGGCCAGGCTGGACAAGGCACTGAGCAGCCTGATGTAGTGGGAGGTGTCCCTGCCTATGGCTCGGGGGATGGCACTAGAAAATCTTTAAGGTCCCTTCCAGCCCGAACTATTCTGTGATTCTATTGATTTGAAGGAGCAGGGATGAGTTCTGAGACCCACATGATGCCACAGAGAAATAGTTTGGGCTTGGATGAGTCTTGTCATCACCAGGCTATGTGGGGCAAACCTTGTCTGCTCAAGGCTTCTGCTTGGTGGCTACCCACCTTCTCCTCTCATTTGCATTCGCTTCTGGAAAGCTCTTTGGGTAGGCATAACAGCACATGTTGGTTGGAAGGAAAATACAGAATGGTTTGGACTGGAAGGGACCTTAAAGATCATCTAGTTCCAACCCCCCTGCCATGGGCAGGGACACCTCCCACAAAGCCATTGTGAACCTCTCCTAGAGATTTTCACCCAGTTCTTAAATACCTCCCTCATGTCATCATCTTGGATTCAGAGAACTGAGGATGAGACCACAGTCTCATCCACTTCATATATTGCAGAAAGAGCTTCTTCAGTTTTAATTCTGGAAAAGCCAATGGTGAGGATCCATCATTTTGAATGGTTTCTTTTTTAAGTGGTGGATCACAGTTTTATAGAACATTTGAGGATTGACCTTCTGCAGCTGGCTTGCTTGGTTTTCTTTCCCTCTTGTGGGGAAATGCTTTCTTAAGGAAGCTGGATTTTGGGAAGCCTGGCCCAGGAATCATGAGACAAGGAGCTCAGGCATCTCTAAGGTCCTTCTAACACTTCTGCTGCTTCACTTTGCAAATTTGGACCCTTTTCCTCAGTTTCCAGCTCAACTGTAGCCCATCAGGGGCTCTTGTGAAGTGCAACTAAGTCACATCCCTAAAGGGATTGGGAATCATCTGATGGAAGCCATATGCTGATACCGGGCTTGTCTAACACAAGTTTGATCTCAAGATTACTTGGAAATGACCCAGCTGAGAGAAGGAGAGAGCTGATGTCTGCATAGGATCAACCATCAGCCTGTTTGTCCAGGAGGGAGATCCAGGCATATCTGAGGGGATTTAAGTCAGAAATCACACGCTAATCTCTCAGTAACATCATTCTGATGTGATTTCCAGCACTTCCTCATTGTGGCTTCATTTCCCTGAGATGTTTTGAAAATGGTGGGGTTTTCACCCTATTTTGAAATCTCTTGGTGATGGAATTGCTCTTCTCCCATAGTTTTGTTGAAGGCTGGAGCCAGGCCTGTTGGTTGAGCTTGGAAAATGTAGGTTTTGCTCTGAATTTTGCAGCTCAGTCCCATTGCTGAAGCTTCCCGGAAGAAGGGACACCAACCATTCAGGAGGAGGTTTCTCTGGTGAGGGATGCAGAGCCATGAAACCCCACCTTGTTCTCTGAGCTTCCAAGAGGAGCTGGGCTTTACCTGTGTGTATTTATGTTTGCTGCCCTATGGAATGGATGTATCCATAAAACATTTCTGCCCCCAATGCCCAGACCTCCACCTTGGTGAGGCTGGAGCTGAGCAAACACAAGTGAAAGGGTTTTGTTTTATTTTTTTTCTTTGGCAGCTTCCAAAAACAGAGTACCCTTTTCAGATGAAAAATTCATACCCTCCTTAATACTGAATGGTGTCTTCTTGACTCTTCTGTGCTCCTTTATGACCCAGGGAAACCTATATAAAGAAAATTGGCCAGCTCTTAAAAAGCATAAATGAGAGGAACTGGCTGTGGCAGGGGTGGGGGGAAGAGGTTTTTAAGTCCCATTAGGGCTCGAGAAGGAGTTCAAACACTTCGTTCTTCAGCTGCTGGAGATAAAAGTCCTGGTACATTCAATTCCCACTTTCTGCTGCTGCCAGTAAGCAGGGGGGCTTCTTCCTTGGCCTCTTACCACTGTAGAAATAACAAGAGATAAAGCAAGCAAAATAAATAAATGCTTTGTGGCTGGAATAGATAATAATTTCACCAGCTGAATATTAAAATATCAAAGCTGAAGGAAAGGATATATAATTATGGGCCTTTGAAGTTCAATAAAGGTCCATTTCATCAGCTTGGTAGCTAGTATTTCAAATGCAAAGGCAGAATGATAATGCTCTGCTAGCATTTCTGACCTGTGGAGGACACCTTAGGAGAAGAAGGAAGTCCTTTAAGGCAGAAGCTGTTTAGACTGTGGGTGAATTATCCTACTCCAAAATGATCTGTCCCTCAGCATCATTTGTCTCCATTTTACCCCTGCCATCATAATCCTGATTTGTTCCAAGAATGGCTCTTTATGTTTCTGTGGAAACTCCTGTGTTCCTGTTTGCACCCATTGCCCTTTCTCCTGTCATTTGAGGTCACTGAGCCTGACTCCATCTTCCTGACACTCACCCTTTACATGTTTATAGACATGTACAAGGTCAACCCTCATTCTTCTCCAAGCTGAGGATACCCAGCTCCCTCAACTGTTCCTCATAAGGGAGATGCTTCAATCCCTTCATCATCTTTGTGGCTTTGTTTTCCCCAGGCCTGCTGAAACATGGACTGCTAGGAGCTGCAGTGGTGCTGGCTTTGGTTTTTCAGACTGTGTTGCCCAGGATACAGGATGGAACCTGATGCATTGTTTGAGGTGAGTCCTGGCTCATACAAGGGCTGGGGGGAGGAGATGTTGGGTTCCAGATGCACTGTGCCAGCTTGGGGAGTGGAAGCAGAGCTCTGGAAGGAAAGTTGTAAGTTATACAGCAAAGTATTTGCTTTGAATTATATATAATATACACACAGAGAAATGTGATTTGTAATTGCTATAGGGAGCAGGATGGCAGGACTAGAAGTAATGGGTGTAAATTGGAAGAGGGGAGATTTAGGCTGGAGACAAGAAAGAAGTTCTTTCCTGTGAGGGAGGTGAGACACTGGAAGAGATTGCCCAGAGAGGTTGTGGATGCCCCCTCTCTAGAGGTGCTTAAAGCCAGGCTGGATGAGGCATTGAGCAACCTGGTCTAGTGGGAGGTGTCCCTGCCAATGGCAGAGGGGTTGGGGACCAGATGATCTTTAAGTTCCCTTGCAACCCAAACCACTCTATGATTCTATGAATTGTTTTGTATTTTGGTAATAATGTTAAAGACGTTAAAGACATAAAAATGTTAAAGACTGTGATCAGGCTGAAACAAGAAGTGTCCTTTGCTGAGAGTTTCTTAGGCTGGAAGACAAGCTTAAGTGAGGCTTAATGAATGCCAGCAATGTTTATACCATGTGGTTCTTGCACTTAGAAGGAGTTTACTACATTAAGATTACTTTATTTTTTAGTAGACTGTCATATGGATACATTTTCCTTCTCAAATTAACATCCAGTCCACTTTTGTGGCTGGGGAAAGACAAGCAAAAGCCCTCAGCTACACCTTGGTGGAAGAGGAGCTTTTATTTGAGGGTAGGGATGTTGAATGACCCCTCAGCTTCCTGTTAGTGTTTTAATAGCAGGGCTTTCCCACCTGGTCTTGGCTAGGAAGTCAAATATGAGTGTGCTTGTGTGGAGACCTAGTAAAAGTTGGTGAAGAGGGCACCATATCCCATTTCCCCACTAAAGGAGTTATATACTCCTTGGTTCAAAGTAGGAATCAGCCCATGGGGAAAAAATGGTCTTTCTCACCATAATTTGCGTGCATGGGGGGTCTTGAACATGATGTTTCAAACTTCATGGTGTGATATAAAAGAAATGAGTTTCAGAACCTGGCAGTTTATTTTGCTTTTCAGAGTGCACCTGCAGTGGCTGTGCAGTAGGTAGAAGGGTTGGTTACATGGGGACTGGAAGAGGCCAATTAAACAGTCATCGTAGTTGATGACTGTTTCCTTAACTACTAAGAGCAAGAGAACTTTCCAGTATGTCCCATGCCTTCTGGTTTGTCTGAGCTCAGTGTGAACAGGAGTGCAGGAGGGTGAAGGTGTGCACCTGGAACATGGCAGCAGTGTAGGCTTTGCCAAGGTGCAGCAGCACAGCCAGGCTGTGGAACTTGTAGGAGCTGCAGTTTGAGGGCAGCCTTTTTGCCAGGGTGAAATATAATCCTTCATATTAGTTCTGCTTTTCATTTGGCCTGGTTTCATATGAACATATGGGGCAGGAAAACGTTGTCTCAGCACAAAGAGGGAGCTTTGGAAAAAGACACAGACAGGGGTGTTGAAACTAGATGATCTTTAAGGTACCTTCCAACCCAAACCATTCTGTGATTCTCTGTGAGTACGTGTCTTCTCTTTGTATGGTGCTATAGGTTGGGTTTTCTGGCTGTAAGAGGTTTGGGAACATCTGAGTGAACATTAGTCCTTGCTGGGTTGTTCCTGTGCTACACAGCTAGGGAGCTACCTTTTGCATGAACTGAGATATATTGCTCTGGTTTCACCTCAGTTTTCTCACACTGAGGAATTTGAAGAGTCCTCTGGAGTGCTCTTTATTGCTGATCAGATGGAGATGACAGATGTAGTCAACTCCAGTTTTGGCTGCTGGCATGGGCTGACCATGAACAGCCCATATCTATCTGTTGAGGCCATGATGTGCAGGGGGACACAAGTACCCCTGGAGACCCTCTTGAATCCCACACTTTGAGTTCTTCAGCTCTGACTATCCTCTGGTGGCTCTCAGAGGATAAAGAGGTCATTCAAGAAGTACTACAGATCAAAACCAGAATCATTATAATGAGATGTATATGAAAATATAGTATAAGAGAAATAGCAAACAAGGATTTTCTCCATTCTGTGGTAGGACAAGGAATTTAAGTTAAAAAAAGCAGAAATCAGTGAGTGGTACATGGTTCAATGGAGAGTCAGGTTGTCTTGGTTCTCCTCAGAGGGCATTTGGTTGCAGGTTCAGCCCTGTGGGCTTTTATCTGTGTATATAGACTGTTTTTGTCAGTCAGCTGCTTCTCCTGAACTACTTTAACTCTTGGTCAGTGTCAGGTTTGAGATCTGTTTCATGGAAGAGCATCTAAGTACCTGCCTCCAAATTTGTCAGTTATAACTATATTCTCAGCAGACATTGAAAGCCATAAACCTCACGCTGAGGGATTTGAATATCACTTAAGAGCTTAAGCCTGTGTTCTTGGAATGGTTTTATGAGAAAAAACCCAGAGGGACTCAGCAGCAGGCATAGGGAATTGGATTTCTTCTTCCTTCCTACTGGCTGAGAGGGTTTGAAATCCTACAGATGGAGATGGTAAAGCCTTTTCCAAACAGGGAACTTCCAGAAAACACTGGAAATACAGACATTGTCTCAAGCTAAGATCAATGTGATCATAGAATCATAGAAAGGTTTGGATTTGAAGGGAACTTAAAGATCATAGAATCATACAATAGTTTGGGTTGGAAGGGACCTTCAAGATCATCTAGTTTCAACCCCCGTGCCATGGGGTGGGACACCTCCCACTAGACCAGGTTGCTCAGTGTCTTGTCCAGCCTGGCCTTAAACACCTCCAGGGACTGAGGGGCTTCCACAGCCTCTCTGGGTGACCTGTTCCAGTGTCTCACCACCCTCATAGGAAAGAACTTCTTTCTTATCTCCAGCCTGAATCTCCCCTCTTCCAATTTGCATCCATTACTCCTAGTCCTTCCATCACATATCCTATTAAAAAGTCCTACCCCTGCCTTTCTGTAGCCCCCTTCAAGTATTGATAAACTACTCTGAGGTGTCCCCTGAGCCTTCTCTTCACCAGGCTGAACAACGCCAACTCCTCCAGCCTGTACTCATACGGCAGTTGCTCCAGCCCTCTCATCTTTGTGGCCTTCCTCTGGACCTGCTCCAACATCTCGATGTCCTTCTTAGGTTGAGGGCTCACGAACTGAACACAGTAACTCCAATTGGGCTCTGGAGTTTCCTCCTGTTATGAATGGAAGCCTGAAGCTGAGAGTACCCTCTTCCAATTTGCATGTGTTGAGTGAGAGGTGGGAGGGGTTGGTCAGGCTGATGGGGAAGGGACTTCCTGCACATTAAAACAGCTCGTTAAAACCAAACTAACTGTTGGGGCCCTGGAATTATCTAATAGGAGGTTGTCCTTTCTTCAGCTGGCTCCCTTCCCTTTCTGACACCACAGAGGAGAGCCGAGCAGGCAGCTCTGAGTTAGAAATGTCAGCGTGGTTTAGGTTAAGGGAGTGTCTATAATAATTATGAATTGCCTTTACGGTTTGTTTGCTTTCCATAGCAATTGGGAGAAGGCAGCAGCTGACAGCTGTGGGCTTTCCTGGTGCCTTTCCCTCACTATGGGACAACGTGGATCTAATTAACCTGTGCCAGCAGTGCCCTATTATTAAATTAATAATAATTTGGGAGCTATTTGCACCTGTGCTCCTGTAACACTATTTATCCCAAAGCGGGATAAATTAGGTCCTGCAGGTCTCTAATGACACCAGCGTGACAAATAGGAAAGTGGAGACCTGGAGGGGGTTTTCTCCAATTACATGAAACTACCAGTCAAAGTGGAATTTCTTCCCTAAGCAAAGCAATAGGGGTTGCCAAGTGCATGCAGGTTGTGGTGTCATAGGTTTTGTATGTATTAATCTAGAATCATAGAAGAGACCTTCAAAGGCCATCTAGTCCAGCTCCCCACTGCAGTAAGCAGGGACATCCTGCACTAGATCAGGTTGCTCAGAACCTCAGCAATCTTGGCCTTGGATGTCTCCAAGGATGGGGTCTCCAGCACATCTCTGGGCAACGTGTGCAAGTATCTCATCAACCTCATGGGGAAGAACTTCTTCCTAATGTCTAACCTAACCTTGCCCTGCTCTAGGTTCAAACCATTGCCCCTCATCCTATCACTCCATACCCTGGCAAACAGCCCCTCCCCAGCTTTCCTGTAGCCCCTTCAGGTTCTGGGAGGCTGCTGTGAGGTCTCCCTAGTGCCTTCTCTTCAGCCTGAACAGCCCCAGCTTTCTCAGCCTTTCCTTGTAGGAGAGGTGCTCCAGCTCCCTGATCATCCTTGTGGCCTCCTCTGGATCCTCTCCAACAGTTCCATGTCCTTTTTGTGCTGAGGACACCATAACAGGACATAATAACTCCAGGTGGGGGTCTCATGAGAGCAGAGTAAAGGGGCAGAATCCCCTCTCTCAATCTGCTGGCCACAGCGTGTGTATGTATTTAATAAAAAATACTAGATATCACAATATTAAATAGCTTATTTTTTAACCCAAAAGCATGAGGAGGGAAGCAATTATTGAAAATAGAGCAGAGACTGTCTGGGCTACGCACAAGGCAAACACTGGGACTTTTTTTTTTAACAGACCAACCAGGAGGTTTGCTGTCAAAAAAAAAAAAAAATCCTTTACAGACCTACCAGGATTCCTTTTTCCCCTCAAGCAATAACGGGCTGGAGATGTTTATGGAATTGATATGCTGTGTTAGGCTTGGCTGGTGTAGCATGATTATGGTTGATCTTTTTTTTGAGGAAGCAGATAGACCGTGAGGAAACATGCTGGAGTCTAAGCTATACCACATCCACACTAAATACTTGCTGTGGTTGAATTTATGCTGCTCAAAACTAGACTCTTTCACTTCATTTCTATTTATTTTTGGCACTGTTGTTGCCAAACCTTGTTGAGGGCAGCATCCCTCCTTGCAGGCTGTGTACCATCCTCAGAAATGCAAAGGAAATTCAACTTTTACTAGGGTGACACCATTTGTTATTGTTGCTCCTGGTTATTTGTTTTTATTTTAGTGGGATAGAGGAGGCCAATCGGGGTCAAACCAACTGTGTGAGGCATCTTGTAGGAAGAGATGGCCCCCACCTCAGAAGCAGTCACAGCTCAATGAGGGTCTGGGTTCATCAAAGTGCTCAAGCACAGATTTAATTGTAACCACATGTGTGGAGCCCTTTGATGCTGTATCCTATAGGAAGCTGTGATACAACAACTGGGTGTATTGTGCATTCAGATGGAACATGGATGGAGTGAACAGCTGAAAGGACACACATTTAGACAGACCAAACAGACAAAAGTAAGAAGTTCTTCACCATGAGGGTGGTGAGACACTTGCACACATTTTCCAGAGTGATGGTGGAAGCTCCATCCCTGGAGACATTCAAGACCAGGCTCTGAGCGACTTGATCTAGTGCAGGATGTCCCTACTCATTGCAGGGAGGGTTGGACTAGATGGCTTTTGAAGGTTCCCTCCAAATCAACTCATTCTATGATTCATGATGCTCTTTTTTCTTGTATTCATTATACATGAATCTCTGTGTGCAAGGAAGCAGGACGCCTCCAGATCATAAGTAGCCAATGTAATCTCATTAAACCTCTTGGTCAACCTGTAAACGTCTGAAGTGCTGTCCCCATGTCAGTCAGAGGTAGCAGATGGGCAGATATGGGTGGCAGAGTGGTCAGGACTGCAGACTGAGAGCACCTTGGTCACATGGAATCATTGGTGGTGCTGGTATTGCCCTGTATATCCCTAGAGTGGATCTGATGTGTCTCCCAGTGAAGCTACATCTAATTCTCCAGCAGAGAAGCAACTGCTCCACAGGTCAGCATCTCCTTCTTGAAGCTGGTGAGTTTGTGATGGTGTCAGCAACTTGCTGGTCTTCCCTTGTTCACTGACTTTGACTGTAATCTGATAAAAGGGACTCTCGGGTTGGCTGAGGCACTGAGAACATCTGCCCTTTATTAACTGAAGGCTTTTGAATCCCTTTTTCTCCTTCTCTGCTTTTATCATTCTATGAAAAGCAGAAGAAATGGTGACTTTTGCAGAAGATGTTAGTTCTTTGTGAACCTTCTTTGAATCAATGTATGTGCTTTGCAACGTGCGTGGTGAAACATCACCATGATGCTATCAAAGGGAGAAATTCTCCCCTCAGATGAAGGAGTGGGCAAGAAACTCTGAGCTCTGCACCTTTGTCTGATGGCCTTAGGGCCATAGCTGGTTTGTTACTTCAAGCTGATCCTCACTGTCAACATTTGGGATTAGTAAACCTCAAGAAGCAACATGGCTAGAGGCTTCATCTGGTGTTGCTGTGATTTAATAGGGTCCAGGATGGCAAGTCTAGGAGCAATGGATGCCAGTTGGAAGAGAGGAGATTTAGGCTGGAGATAAGAAGAAAGAAATTCTTTACTGTGAGGGTGGTGAGAAACTGGGACAGGTTGCCCAGAGAGATTGTGGATGATGCCCCCTCCCTGGAGGTGTTTAAGGCCAGGCTGGATGAGGCAGTGAGCAACCTGGTCTAGTGGGAGATGTCCCTGCCTATGGCAGGGGAGTTAGAACTAGATGATCTTTAAGGTCCCTTCCAACCCAAATCATTCTATGATTCCTTCCCATCCAGCAAAGCCCACACTTGTTCATTATTGAAGAATAAATGAGGTCATTAATTAATACTTCCTCCCCATAAGCCCTGCAATGCCTTCAAAATTAAATTAAGACAATTTTTGTGCTGCTGGTTTACTTAAACATGTTATCAGTGAGGTTGGAACTAGGTGATCTTGAAGGTCCCTTCCAACCCAAACTATTTTGTGATTCTATGTTGAACATGGAGGTGTAAATCCATAGGTTCAGTGCTGAGAATCTGTCTCAGCCCTCATGTAGTTAGAAGGTATTAACAGGAGCCAACCACAAGAAATAGAAAAAGGTTAAGGCAGTTAGGAAATGTCATCAGCAGAATGAATACCACTCACTAATTCACAGGTTCTTTCCATAAATAATTCCACCAGCCCAAATATTGACTTTAACCTTTCCCATCTCCTGCACGTGAAGCTTTGAATTCCCTTGTTGGGACAACAGATACCTGGGAGCGTGCATCCGGTGCTCTGCACAGGGCAGGTCCTCACAGTTGTGTGGTATTAATTAAGTGCCCGAGTCAGATTTCACCATGGTAAGGAGCTGGAAAACGTGGACACAGTGGAAAAAAAAGAGCAACATGTTATCGTGGGGAAGGCAGGAATTATTTAGGACATTGATTTGGAGCTGGTCCAGCAAGTGTCTCACCCCAAAAATTTTTTGCTGCAAGTCATGCAAATGTTTGGACTTTTGGACTGAGAGATTCTCTTGGGTCACTGTCTTCTGGAGAAGTCCACACCTTGGGATTTTTTCACAAATTGTCCCAAACCTGTCTTAAAACCCTTTTGTATTATCTTAATTGCAGTGTTCATAGTCCAAGGTGGTTCCATCACCTCCCTACCCCACTAATTAACAATCTGGTTTGGGTTTGGTGCTTGCTGCCAGCTGAAGGATTCTGAGCACCCTGTCAGGTCTGATCCACGTGTGTCATGGTGGGGGTCACGGAATTGATTTACTGCTGACCTTCCATGGCCTGGTCTTCATAGAATGGTTTGGGTTGGAAGGGACCTTAAAGATAATTTAGTTCCAACCCCCCTGCCATGGGCAGGGACACCTCCCACTAGACCAGGTTGCTCAGTGCGTCATCCAGCCTGGCCTTAAACACCTCCAGGGATTGAGGGGACATCCACGTCCTCTCTGTGCAACCTCTGCCAGTGTCTCACCACCCTCACAGTGAAGAATTTATTTCTTATCTCAAGGCTGAATCTTCCCTCTTGCAATTTACATCTGTTACTCCTAGTCCTGCCATCCTGTACTCTATTAGAAAGTCCTACCCCAGCCTTTCTCTAGGCCCCCTTCAGGTATTGATAAGTCACTATGAGGTCTCCTCTCCCAAGCCTTCTCTTCTCAAGAAATAGGCAGCTCCTACCTGTGGCAGTTTCTTGCTGAAATTTCTCTTCTGCCCAGGCTTGCTCAGGTTGTCTAATGAATGGGGACCTACCACTGTTTTCCTTGAATCCCTACCAAACTCCTGCCTGTTTGAGAGCTGCAGATAAATCTTTCAGTGGGTCTGTGGTACTAATCCCCGGCAGCTGTACTCAGGGTTAAGTGTCCCCTGGGCTTTTCTTGTGTGAATGGGGCATGGCTGCCTGTGTAATCAGCTTCCCTCTGTGCTACCTGTGGTTTCAGCTGTGAAGTGTCCTGGATGTTTTCCTCTGGACCATCTCATAAACCCAGTGTGTGCTATTTTATACTACAGCAGTGGGCTGCATCTCAGAAAGGATATCAGTCCTTTGTTCCACTGGGGGCTGGAACAAAATATCCCCCATAGAGTATTTTTTGATAGATTCTATTATCTAATTGTCTGCTGGGATTCCTGAGGGCTAAGATATCTTTGTGTCTCAAGATAGAAATTGTAAATTCGCATTGTGCTATGAGGAAACTCAAAAGTGCTTTCCAGGATTGTCTCTGCTAAAGAAGGATCTCAGCCAGGTTGCTTACTCCAGAAGCACTGCTTAGTGCTGTGTGGGCAGTCCACACTAGAATAGTAGATTTCTTGGTATGTGAGATAGATACCTATGTCCTGAACTCAGAAACAACACCAGACCATGGTGGTTTTGTGTTCTGTGTCACTTAGAATCATAGAATAGTTTGGGTTGGAAGGGTCCTTAAGAACGATTTAGTTCCATCCTCCCTGCCATAGGCATAGGCAGGGACACCTCCCAGTAGACCAGGTTGCTCAGTGCCTCATCCCACCTGGCCTTAAACACCTCCAGGGAGGGGGCATCCACAACCTCTCTGGGCAGCCTGTTCCAGTGTATCACCACTCTCACCATAAGGAATTTCCTTCTTATCTCCAGCCTGAATCTCCCCTCTTCCAGTTTGCCTCCATGACTCATAGTCCTGCCTTCATATATCCCATTAAAAAGTCCTACCTCAGCCTTTCTCTAGGCCCTCTTTAGCTATTAAGAAGCTACTGGGAGGTTTCCCCTGAACCTTCTCTTCTCCAGGCTGAACAACCCCAACTCCTTCAGCGTGTACTCATAAGGGAGGTGCGTCAACCCTCTGATCATCTTCATGGCCCTCCTCTGGATCTGCTCCAACAGCTCAATGTCCTTCTTATGTTGAGGACTCCAGAACTGGACACAGTAACTCCAGGTGGGACCTCACCAGAGCTGAGCAGAAGGGCAAAATCACCTCTCTTGACCTGCTGGTCACACTTCTCTTGATACAGTCCAGGACTGAGTGGTCCTTCATGGCTGTAAGTACGCACTGGTGGCTCATGTTGAGTTTTTCATTCACTGACACCCCCAAATCTTTCTCTTCTGGAAGGTCTGTGGAGTGTGCTGTGGGCTATGTAGATTTTGGAGGTCCTACCCACCCCTTCTACTCTCCCACCAGTGTGCGTGTGTGTGTGTGTGATTATTCCATTCAGAGAACTTTATCCTCTAGTTTGCCTTTATGAGGTAAATGAGATTAAGTGCTGCTTAAAGCTAAGCCTTTGCCTAAACACTGCCCTGAATTAGATGAGAACCTGCAGACCTAGAAGCAAAACCTCACCTGTGACCACCACTGCTGGGACACAGCACTCTTGTAATAATGATAATTTTAGGCATGTCTGGGAAAGAGAGAGAAAGAAAATGCTGCCTTTCCACCCAAATGCAGTGGCTCTGAACAGAAAAACACAGCCAGCACCTCGCTTTGAAGCTGGCTGCAGTTTATGCTGCTGATACAATGAGTTTGACATCTAGTAAATAGATAGTGCCTGGTTCCCTGCAGCACTAACTTGTGTAAATCTGGGTTCAATATACATGTGGGTGTATATAGGATACATTCTTCATGATTTACTGGGTCTTTTTAACACTGATTCACAGCATTTGGATAATAATAGGCTCCTGACAGAAATCAAGATTTGCTTTTGAATGTATATATCTGCTATAAAAGGAACCACAGCGAAGCAGCCCAAGGAGACATACACTTGGGGTTTTTTTATAAGGTTTTGTGCTGCTTTCATCCTTCTGGGATGTGTGTGCTTCGCATTAGTGCCTTCCCCACCACCCCTGCCATCTGTCACAAATGATTTGCTCTTTCTCTTCTTACCTCTGCCAGAAGAGAATGGGTTTTGGGCAGAATTCAGTTCCCTTTTTCAATAAGTTTCTAGATTTCCTTGCAAGCCCACCCTGCTCACTGTTTATATTGGGAAAAGCAGGGCTAAAGATGCATCCTTTGTGAGATGCAGGTGAGATACATGGTGGCTCTGGCACATAGGACACATAAAAAAGTATTCCCAGATCTTGCCAAGCTTCTGATCCTGCTATTCTTTACCAGGATGAGAGAAAATCTAGGCATCTTAGTGGAAATAATAGAATCACAGAATGGTTTGGGTTGGAAAGGACCTTAAGCATCATCCAGTTCCAACCCCCCTGCCATGGGCAGGGACTCCTCCCACCACACCAGGTTGCTCAGTGCTCATCCAGCCTGGCCTTGAACACCTCCAGGTGAGGGGGCATCATCCACAAACTCTCTGGGCAACCTGTTCCAGTGTCTCACCAACCTCACAGGAAAGAACTTCTTTCTTCTCTCCAGCCTAAGTCTTCCCTCTTCCAATTTCCATCCATTGCTCCTAGTCCTGCCATCCAGCACCCTATTAAAAGGTCCTACCCCAGCCTTTCTGTAGCCCTTTCAGGTATTGATAGGTTACTATGAGCCTGAATCATATAGAATCATAGAATAGTTTGGGTTGGAAGGGACCTTAAAGATCATCAAGTTCCAATCCCTCTGTCATAGACAGGGACACCTCCTACTACATCAGGCTTCTCAGTGCCTTGTCCAGCCTGGCCTTAAATACAAGTCTAATGTTTGCAGTGCATTAACCATATTATATATCATATGATATACAGTATCATATGATACACCTTATATATCATATATCTAGCTTGAATCTCCCCTCTTCCAATTGTCATCTGTTTCCCTGGCCCATATCCTGGGGCATGGCTGGGGAGGGCTGGTGCTAAGGGAGCTCTAGATTCCCAGACTCAAATCCTTTGAGAAGCAGCAACTGTGAGGCTTTGACTCTGAGGAAGTTCTGGTTTGGTGTAATCCTCTACCTAATATTGCTTGGCAGCACTGTGGTTGAGAGAAACCCTTACCTGTCAGCTCATAGGTGCTGGTGACCAAACTCCAGTCAACCCCTCTGATTTATCCATATGGAAAGTATTACTACTGTGATGGCTTTTCCCTTAAAAAATAGCCAGTTCAGACAGAGATGCATGGAAAGTCACCTGGGAGTTAAAACTTTTATCAGCCTGGAGTTTCCTTACCATGATATCCACCATCACATTCACTAAGAATATTTTTCTCTTTTTTTCTTTCCCCTAAAAACCTTCTTGTGAAGTTGGTCCCACTAAAACCCACAATGGTTTTAGTGCACAAGGGTCCCTGTGCTGGCATAATCACCAGAGGGATTAAATCCTTGGTGGAAGAGGTAGAAAATCAAGTCTTTCTGGCCACTGGAAAGAAGAAGAGATTTCCTGCCTGTATCCAAAACCATGGGGCAGATGAGTTATGGATGGTGACCAGATGAGCCAGGAAGGGCAGATGTTGTGTTTCATGGAACACCTCCAGTGTGGTGCAATGCACCACTCAAGGCTTTGTCATCATTTGCTCCTTCCAAGAAGTTTTCTTCTGTGACAGCTTGTGCTGGGAGCTAAATCATGTCAGAAAGGTGTTTCTCATTGTGCTAGTTAGCATCAAGGAGCAGGGATTAGCTCCCTTTTTTGTGTTGCACGGGGATAATTTGGCATTGGCATGACTTCTGAGTCCTTCTGATTGAAGTGTTTTTAAAGCTGAGGTCATGGCAGGGCTCCTTGCAAACATCCCCTACAGCAGGACTCTCTGTACCATGTTTCCAAGGCATCTTGGAGCATTTTGACTTTTCTCAGACAAAAAAAAAAAAAAAAGGGAAAAGGCCCCAGCTGAGCTTGGTTGAGAGCAGGTTATTTACTGTTGTTGTTGGCACAGGAGCAGATTTGAGGACTGTGGGGCTGGGTTTGGCTGCCTTTGGCACAGCTCCTTGGCACCACAGAGGCTCCTGCTGCATGAGGGGTAACAGAGCCCTGGGAACCACCCAGATAGGTAGATACTCCTAATATTGAATCATAGAATCTCAGAACCATCCCAATCCTTGGTTGGAAGGGTAATTTTGGATCATCAAGTTCAACTGTCAACCCAGCTCTAACAAGAACCAGCCCTAAACCATATCTCTAATCTCTGTGTCTGCCCATCTCTTAAGTATCTCCAGGGATGGTGCCTCAACCCCTTCTCTGGGCAGCCTGTTCCAATGCTTTCAGTGTACAAAGGTTTCCTAATACCCAGTCTAAACCTCCCCTGGCACAACTTGAAGCTATTTCCTCTTGTTCTATCATCTATTTCTTGGCAGAAGAGACTGACCCCCATCTCTCTACACCCTCCTTTCAAGTAGCTGTAGAGGGTGAGAAGGTCTCCCCTCAGCCTTCTTTTCTCTCACCTGAACACCTCCAGCTCATCATAAGGCTTTTTCTCCAGACCATTCCCCAGCTCTGTTGCCCTTCTCTGGATCCACTCCAGCACCATTTTATGCTGAGGACCCCAAAACTGGACACAGCTTGGTGGGGGACCTCACCAGTGCTCAAAAGCTCTTGTCTACTACTTCCAGAGGAAACTGGGGAAAGAGAAGTAAGAGCAAAGGTTCTACTCATTGCTGCAATGGTTAAGCAAGGGTCTAAACTTGAGACTAAAGATGCTGAGCTGCATTTTGAGGAGCATCAACCCTATTTCTAGCTGAGCTGCTGGCCTGGGGAAGATTGTTTTGATCTGCTAAGTGGGGAAAAACTCCTTATATAGAGGTTTCAGGCTCTATGTGGGTGGGAAATCTGGGAAATCTCCGAGTGGAGGAGTGTTAGTCTTGGTATGTTTCATAATAATACGAAATAACTTAAATATGAAAACTCCTACTTTGGCTACAACTGGCATAATATTTCCTTAAATCACAGTCCTCTGGATCTGGTTTTTGTACAGGCCTTTTCATCTGGAAATGGCTTCACAAATGTCATCTGACTGAATTGCCTTAGAAACAAAATAAAATCGAGGGCAAGTATTACCTTTCTTTGTTTCCTCCTAGGTAATACGTTACACTTCCAGCCTCATTTTAGATGAATGACTCTGGTTCTCCATAAAATTTCCTTCAGCATCCTGGTGGGAATCCCCTCTGGAATAGTTTATCATGGGCTGTAATGTGAATATGAGGATAAGTTTGTCTTCCTTTCAAATTTTAACCTCAAAGTTTTGGGCTGTCTTGGAGACTTCCCTTGGCAGCCATCATGAAAGACCCTGTTAGTGCCTCCTTCAAACTGTAAGCAGGGGTTTCCTTACAACAGGCTTGGTCTAGGAATTGATGTTAATCTTTTTCCTTCCCTTTAAAAGGGGATCTGAATGTGTGCTAGTGTTAGGAAGTTAAACCTGTAGAACAGCTTATGGATCCTGGTCTGTTCTCTATCACCTGATCATCTCTTTCCAAGGAATGCTGTGGCTTTACTTGCCTCTGAGACCATACAGCTTTCAAAATTACTCGGTTCTCTTGCTCATTTATCAGGAGGAAGAGGCAGCAAGAGGGATTCTAACTCCCTTTTGTGTTGCCTGGAGGAATACAGGAATTTTAAGCTCTATAATATAGTAGCTGTAGCATGTTGGGAGTGTGTCTGGTGGTGGTTCAAGGAGAAGTCATGGGGCTTGATACAGAAAATATCAGCTGAGACTGTTTGGTTTGTGTTTCACAGGAAGCTGGATGGGACTATAATAACAGTCCTTCCTGGCTCTAAAAGTCTATCAGGGTTATAAATACACAATCCAGGCTGAATATCTTTGGTATTTGTGAGCAGCTATTCTGGGTGCTGGAAATTTTGGCTGCATAAAAGTCTGATGGATGGAAAGAAATGCATTGGAGATGTTCTGCATGAAGCATCATTCATAAATCCTGGCTTATGTTTTTTTTTTCTTCCATGGCAAATGAACTTGCAAAATATTTATTTGGCCATGAGTTTTCCATGGTGACAGGAAGGTTGTTTTGTACTGGCAGGCATTTCCCACTCTGAGAGAACTGGTGTGCTCTGTGATACATGGATGCTCCATGGTATGAGCAGAGGAAGGATGTTGTGGACCAGCACCTGCAACTGAAATGCAAATCTGATAGAATTTAGAAATTGTGTTTTCAGAGATTGAGTTGCTCAGGGCTTTGTACCTGCTGTCAGTGGAAGCAAAATTCCCAACAACACTTGGATCAATTGGAAGACAAGTAATAAAAGTCCTGAGCAGCTACAAACAGGGCACTTCACAAGAAGCAGGACACAATCCTGTGCTGAGACTGGATGATACTGCAGGGGTATGTAGCAAGAGGACATGGGGGAACACTTTTAAACCAGAAGAAGGGAGATTTAGATTAGATACTGGGAAGAAACTCTTCTTTCTGAGAGTGGTGAGATGCTGACCCAGGTTGCCCAGACATACTGTGGCTGCCCCAGTCCCTGGAAGAGTTCAAAGCCAGGTTGGATAGGATTGGTATAGTGGAAGATGTCTCTGCACAGGGGGGTTGGAACTAGATGATTTTTGAAGTCCCTTCCAACCCAAATCATTCAATGAGAAGTTGTTCAGCCTGGAGAAGAGAAGGGTCAAGGGGGAGCTCATAGTAGCTTCTCAATACCTAAAGGTATTGAGAGGCTGGGATAGGACTTTTAAATAGGCTCCAGGATGGCAGGACTAGGAGTAATGGATGCAAATTGGAAGAGGGTCGATTTAGGCTGGCTGTAAGAAAGAAGTTCTTTCCTGTGAGGGTGGTGAGACACTGGGAGAGGTTGCCCAGAGAAGTTGTAGAAGCCCCCTCTCTGGAGGTGTTGAAGGCCAGGCTGGATGAGGCACTGAGCAATCTGATCTAGTGGAAGGTGTTGGAACCACATGATCTTTGAAGTCCTTTCCAACCCAAACCATTCAATGATTCTATGAATGTGAATCTTCTGGCATGAAGAGTGGTAGCTTGGAAGCTTTAACTGTGGAGTTGCTAGCCTTGCCCAGAAGAAAGTGTGGGTGAAGGTGTATTTTGTGTGAGGTTCACATGTGTGTGGTTGTGCAAAGGTGGGTCCATGGGAGGGATGTTTCCACACTGCTGGAAAGCCCAGATGTTGAAGGGAAGAGTGTGTCCATGTGAAATGTGTGGGTGTTATTTGTAGAGCATCACAGTTGAGTGAGCAAATTTGTAACCCAACCTCTGCACCAGCTGGGGCCAAGGGATGAGAAAATGGATACAGGGTCTGCCTTAGAGTTTTTCCATCTGACTTCAACTGCTGTGCCCTAAGTTAATAATATTTACAACCATCAATGGGAGGAGGCCTTGGGTTCTGTAATGAGTCTGCAGTTTGTTCTGTGATACCTTTTTGCTTTCTGCCATCCGAGTTGCTCATGTGCTGGACAGCCTTGGACATATATTTATAGAGCAAGAATGTGTGAATCTTTCACCCTTCAAGCATGTTTTCAGCCTTAGGAATTGTCATGATTCATAGGCTCATCAAATCACCATCGATTACACGCTGAAAACTTCTGGGTAAATCTTCTGAGAGGCTTCAAATGTGATGTATGTCCAAATTCCAAAATAGCCATGTGGGTTGTGACTAATTTCTTCAGATGCTGTGCATAAAAATCAGTTATATGGTCACTTTGGCTACCAGAAGGGGTCTTTTTTCTGTTGGCCATTTGTTTCCTAGTACAGTATTTTATAACTCTGAGAAAAACCATAAAATGCTAAAATGAAATGAAATAATATTTCTGGCAAGAAATGTCTTCCGTAGAGACAGATCTGTGGTGGTTTATTTCAAAGCCAGTTGGATGCTGCAATTTTTAGCATCCATGCACTGAAAACACCTGGCAGAGGGAAGGGGAAATGTGAAGCATCTGGAGCAAAAAAAGTGAGGCTGTGGAGCCAGGGAGGCAGTTGTTTGGTGGTTGGACCTTGGTCATAGAATCATAGAGTTGGAAGGGACCTTCAAAGGCCATCTAGTCCAACTCTCTGCAGTGAACTGTGACATCCTGCACTAGATGAGGTTGCTCAGAGCCTCAGCAAGCCTGGCCTTGGCTGTCTCCAAGCATTGATGTGGCCTCCACCACCTCCACCTGTGCCAGTTTCTCACTACCTTCTTGGGGAAGAACTTCTTTCTAATGTCTCATCTAACCCTGCCCTGCTCTAGTTTCAATTTGTTCCTCATCCTGTGGCTCCATGCCCTGTCAGACATCCTCTCCCCAGCTTTCCTGTAGCCCCTTCAGGCACTGGGAGGCCACTGAGAGGTCTCCCTGAAGCCTACTCATCTTCAGGCTGGAGCCCCCCAGCTCTCTCAGCCTGTTTTCACAGGAGAAGTGAAAGGAGAAATAATCACGTTATTGTGGGTCTTCTGGACCCATTCCAATAGGTCCCTGTCCTCCTTATGCTGTGGGCTCTAGAGCTGGATGTTCCATGTGGGGTGTCACAGGAGCAGAGTAGAAGGGGAGACACCTTCAGCACTTTCAGAGGCAGCCCCACTGCTGTGGATATCCAGGACCAGCTTATCTTGTCCAGTTGTGCCCATTTATCCCATAGGATCTTGAATCAAGATTATACTGGAGTACCATGCCATCTCTAGCATCCCCTAGGACACCACTACACTCTTCTCATTCAGCAGAGAGTAGAATATGCTTCTCAACAAAGGTGGCAGAGGGTGGCCAGAAGCTTTCATGGAAGTGTCGGGTATATCTGGGAGATGCTGGCAGCCTTCTGGCTGAGTCAGCAAGAATTCTCCAGGGAGCGCATATCCCCTGGGCTGGCCTCCTTACAACCCCAGGACCAGAGGAGTGGATGACAGAGGCAGGGTCTAGCTTGTCCCAGCAAAGGCAAGTTAAATCATGTTTTACAAAGTACAAATGCGTGTAAATATTTGTGTAAGATAAGATCAGTGAGCAGTCCAGCAATATTTCAAAGAACTTAGTGAGGCCAAAAAAGCAAATTATATATAAATGCTTGAGAAAAAAAAAAAAAAAGAAAATAATAAAATGAGGAAATCCAGCCATGTGTTTATGTTAAAACAACATTTGCTCCAGAGTGGGTTTCTGTCCTACACATGGAACAGGCACTGGAAGTAATAGGGTAGGGTATATATAAGGAAGAAATCTTTCTGATGAGGGTGGTGAGTCACTGGAACAGGTTGCCCAGAGAGGTTGTGGATGCCCCCTCAATCCCTGGAGGTGTTTAAGGCCAGGCTGGATGAGGCAACCCAAGCCATTCTATGTTTCTATGATTTAGCTGAAGATTAGATCTGAATCTCATGAGGGACTTCTAATTAAGCTGTCCCTCAGCCATGGGACATCAAAAAGCTTTCAGAAAAAGTCAGCAGAAGCAGCTGATTTCCTAAGGTGTGTTTTCATAGAATCATAGAATAGTTTGGGTTGGAAGGGACCTTAAAGATCATCTAGTTCCAACCTCCCACTAAACCAGGTTGCTCAGTGTCTCATCCAACCTGGCCTTAAACACCTCCTAGGAGGGTGCATCCAGAACCTTTCTGGGCAACCTGTTCCAGTTACCCTCACTGTAAAGAATTTCTTTCTTATCTCCAGCCTGAATCTCCTCTCTTCCAATTTATATCCATTATTTCCTCACAGCACACCTATGAAGAACATCTCTGAGATAACCAGTCTCCTAGTTAGGAGATTAAGTTTGTTATCTGAAGTACCTGCTGTCTGAGGAGTACACACTCCAAATTTTCTCCTCTTAAATGATTATTTTTGATTAATACCTACAGCCAAAGACCTCAACACATTCAAGGCTAGGCTTACTGAGGCTCTGAGGAACCTCATCTAGTGCAGGATGTCCCTGCTCACTGCAGGGAGTTGGACTAGATGACATTTGAAGGTGCCTTCCAACTCTATGTTCTATGATTCTATGATGGTGTGGGGTGGCCTGGGAGCTTACAAACAGCTTTGTCTCAAAGCCATAAGTACAGCTCTGAGAATGGAAAAAGTAGATCACTAAGGGATACTGATTTAAAAGAAAACAAACCCCAAAATATTCTTGGTATGCCTGTCTTAACTTAGACTTTCTGAAGCAGCAGAAAGAGGAGAATTCTTTTCTTGCAGCATCCCTGCTGACAAATCTTAGAAGATTGTGAAACTTTCTTTTGAGATGTTTGGATACTTTCACTCAAACAGAAGCCCCGTGTTTCAAGCAGAAGTTTCTGTGTGAGGCTGCAGCCTCCAGGGAGTCCCCCTGAACATTTGTGACGGATCTCCTGGCCTTAAGACGTACGAATTTGTGCATTTCCGTGTTTATTAATACATTTTTTTGTGCATAAATCACTGGGCACTATTTGAAGTGAGTCTATCTGAAGGGAAAGATGAGTCCCCACTGTGAGCTTAGTGGTGGCTCAGAACTAACACTTGGTCAGAAATGGTGTGGAGGTCATTGTGTTCCATTTTCTACTGGTTAACCCATTCTTAAGTGTCCAGACTTTAGTGTCCAGCTGTACAAAACTCAGGCATGCCACTCCAAAGAAATAAATACAGTTATTAATCCTGAGTCATGGTGAGACACTGGAACAGGCTGTCCAGAGAGGTTGTGGATGCCCCCACTCTGGAAGTGTTTAAGGCCAGGCTGGATGAGGCACTGAGCAACCTGGTGTAGTGGGGAGGTGTCCCTGCCTATGGCAGGGAGATTGGAACTAGATGATCTTTAGGGTCCCTTCCAACCCAAACCATTCTATGATTCTATGATCAAGTTTGTGCTTTGTTCTTTTAAAAGCAGAATAAGTTAGAGGGAAGCTGTGGGAGCAAGTTGGATCCAACTGATAGTAAAAGCAGCTCCACAAAGATGATGAGAGGGCTGGAGCTCCTCCCTTATGAGGCCAGGCTGAGGGAGCTGGGGTTATTCAGCCTGGAGAAGAGAAGGCTCAGGGGGACCTCATAGTAGCTTCTCAGTTCCTGAAGGAGGCTACAGAAAGGCTGGGGGGGGAATTTTAATGGGGTCCTGGATGGCAGGACTAGGAGTAATGGGTGCAAATTTGAAGAAGGTACATTCATGCTGGATATAAGAAAGAAATTCTTTACTATGAGGGTGGTGAGACACTGGAACAGGTTGCCCGGAGAGGTTGTGGATGCCCCCTCTCTGGAGGTGTTGAAGGCCAGGCTGGATGAGGCACTGAGCATCCTGGTGTAGTGGGAGGTGTCCCTGCCCATGGCAGGAGGGTTGGAACAAGATTATCTTTAAGGTCCCTTCCCACCCAAATCATCTTTCTGTTTTTATAGAAGCTAACAAAGTTCACCAAAGCCCATTAAGGCTTCTGAGCCAGGTCAACGGGCTGCAGATCAGGCAGTTGGTCAGGACGACTGCCTGCTGAATTGTGCACCTAATGCACTTTTAATGAAAAATGTTATCCTCTGGAGCAAGGCCAGGTCCAACTGGAGCAGCAGCAAAGACCCTCCGTCCCCCAGCAATCATGGGAAAAGATATTACAACTATTTCATAAGCCTGTGTGTTTTAAAAGTCTAAGAAAGGCAGCCCACATCAACAGAGCAAGGGGCAGGCTTCGACGCAGACACGTCATTTAATCACAATTTAATAAGGCTCCTGTATCAGACTTTCATAATGAAACTTTCGGGTAGACCCAAACAAAGGGGTGACTGTGGGAGAGAAGAATGCAGCCTTTGATTCACCAGTCTCTTTTTTAGGGTTCACCATGTTTCCTTTGCAGTGAGCTGCTGGCGAAATGAAATGCTTCTCCTCCTGCCAACTGTTACCTCATAAATGGTCCTTATGAAAAGTAATTTGTGATCAGGAGATGATTATCAGCCTTCTCATCTGGGCTCCTGAGAGAAGTGTGAGTTCTTCTTCCCTTGAAGAAACCCTGGAGCTTTCAGACCTTAAACAAGTGCTTGAGAGGTGTTTAGGGCCTGGATGACAAAAGTGTGTTATATTAATAACTGAGATTCTGGGAGCCAGTGACTTGGCTTAGGATGAGCATGCACAGTCTGGTGGTCTTGGCTGAGTCACTTGGAGGTGAAGAAGGTGGTAAATGATCTGGAGAAGGGGGACAGAGATGACACATGGAGGAGGAAGGTGGCTCTGCTTGGTCTGAGCTTCTTGCTGGTCTTGCTTGCCAGGGCATAGCATGGTCCACATCCTACAGAGCTGGAGTAGTGTCATAAGATCTATGTGACAGGAACATCCATCACCATGTTGCATTCCTGGTGGGCAGCATCAGCTGAAGATACATCTCACCAACCCTGGGGGCAATAAGATGCAGGTTCTGGAGCTTTTCTGAGGGGTGAATTTAGTTAGTGTATGCGGCAACCAAGCTTTGGTCCAAAAGGACCACCTAGAAAATGAAGAATTTTATTATTTATCTTATTTTTACCCATGATCTGTTGACTCTCCAGGTCTGTTTACTTGGAAAAGTCTCTCTTGTCCATTTCAGAGTGGCCATAGTTTGTTTTCCATCAGGGCCTGAGATGTGGTGTGTGCTGGACACAGCCCTGATGCTGGAGAGGTGGAGTTTTCTCTGCAGTATTTTGCCATGGAGGGCTTGGTCCCTTGTTTTTTACTTAGCAGGAGTCTCCTGGTGTGCTGTGTGTGTCAGAATGTTCTTCCCAAGGATTCCTGTAGCCCGTTCCTGGGGGAGTTCAGCTTTAATTTTGTCCTTTGTTTGTTTTGTTCTCGTTAGATGTTCCACAGGCATTGGGTTGGGTGCTTGCTTTTTGTGCCCTGGAAAAAAATAATTCATCTCTCCAGTGATTCTTGCCTTATTCAAGGTTAAAAAAAAAGAGTTGGGAGTTGTTTTTGCTCATCAAGCTCTCAGAGGCTGAGCTTCACATTGTCGTCATCTCTGGTGTAGTGCTGGGAAGCAGAGAGTAGCCTCTGCTCTGCCAGGGTGCAGGTTGTCACACAGGGACAGGCTACCTGCCACCTGCCACAAGAACTTGCTCAATGCACATGTTCTGTATTCTCTGTGCCTCTACAAGCAGTTTGTGGTTAAATGACATGATGTAACACTGGGCAGGCAGTTTTCCTGACTCCTGAAGCATCCCAAAACTGTCTCCATAACTGTTTTAAGTAATAAACTAAGACAACTTAGGTTTTCTTTGCCATGCTCTAATGCTGCAGAAATATTAGAATTAGAACGCTTTGCTCTTTCTTCTTCTGTTCACCTAAACAGTTTTTTCATAATGATGCAAAGTGGGTTTAAATCCTGCCCAAACACAACACTGTGAAAAGGTCATTTCTTCCATGTCAGTGTGCTCTGTGTTAGGCTGGATATAAGAAAGAAATTCTTTATAGTGAGGATGGTGAGACACTGAAACAGACTGCCCAGAGAAGTTGTGGATGCTCCATCCCTGGAGGTGTTTAAGGCCAGGCTGGATTGAAGCACTGAGCAACCTGATCTAGTGGGAGGTATCCCTGCCTATGGCAAAGGGGCTGGAACTACATGACCTTTAAGGTCCCTTCCAACCCAAACTATTCTGTGACTGTCCTTCCCCCATAAGAAAAAAACAACAGGTTGGAGCACAAATTAAATGGCCATTGTTCTTTCTGCACCCCAGGGCTCTCATGGTTTTAAACTCTTCTCAGCAATCTGCTTTAACTGCAGTAATAACTGCAGAACCTCTGCAGTGAAAGCAGACGGGCTCCCTTTGCCACTTTTCCAGTGTGATGTTGTTTGAGTAGTCAGAGAAACTGCTGCCTCCCTGATTTCACATCAAAGGCAGTGAACAGGCAAAGGATGTGCTCAGCTTCCACCCAAAGTTAGCTCAAAGAAAAACTTTCATTTGATATCTGATCATAGAATGGTTTGGGTTGGAAGGGACCTTAAAGATCATCTAGTTCCAACCACCCTAGCAGGGACACCTCCTGCTAGATCAATGCCTCATCCAGACTGCTCTTAAACACCTGCAGGGGAGAAATCATCCACAACTGCTCTGGGCAACCTTTTCCAGTGTCTCACCACCCTCACAGTAAGGAACTTCTTTCTTATCTCCAGCCTAAATCTCCCCTCTTTCAGTTTGCAACCATTATTCCTATGATGAGACTCAATTCTGAATTACATGGTGAAAAAAAATTACATCTGCTTGTGGGTGCCAGGTAATGGTACAGATATTTAGGGTTTATCTGCTGCAAGTTAAATGCACAATGCTGAGCATCCTCTCCATCACTCCCTCATCTTTCATAGCTGTCCTTTCTAGCAAAGCTCTGCATGTTGTCTTTGGCTGCTGGGAGGTAGGGCAGTGTATCCTTGGCTGTGTCTGATCCTCATAAAATGTGGCTGAAGCAAAATAGAATCGTTCTCAACCTAATCCTCACTTTCTTATTTTTACATCAGAAGCAGGGCATTTATCCACCAGTGGCTCCAATACAATCACAGTGAACTAAGATGGCCCATTTGCAGGATGTCCATAAATATACATTTCTGTTCCTCAACTAACTTTTCCTGGCAGCTTCTTCTGCTTTCTCGTGTGTCAGAAGATGTTCCCAAAGCTGCTGCTGAAGAGCTGTAGCCAAATGCCTCTGTGAATACTTGTGCAGAAGCTGAGGTTGCACGATCTCTCCTTGAATTGTTTGGAGTGCCTCAGCCTTCTGGTGTGATGCTGTTTCCAAAAACCAAGCCCCTTCTGGATTCTGAACTTCTTACTACCAGGTCACCACAGGTCAAGCACCCAAATGCTGAGTGGCCTACTGAACCTTTACCTTAGCCCTGGCATTAAGCTGACATCCATCATGCTCTTCCAGCTTCTGTTGGTGCTCATCAACCCAATAAAATGGGTCTTGGGTGTTCATGAGCTGCTTGCAGTGGAAGACATGGCCTTTCTCTTCATGGTCCCTAAAAGCCTTGTTGCATAGTTGGAGTTCTGGGGGGTTGATGTGTTACTGAGTGGCAAAATGAAAAACTGAAAAAGGGCAGTAATGTGACAAGATGTGGTTGATCTCCAACCGTGGCTCCAAGTTCACCATAGGAGGAAGAGAAAGCACAAACCTTACCTGTCTGGCAACAGCAGAGAGGAGGCATCTCTCTGTCCATCTGTGCTGGCTCTCCAGAAAATTATTCTTCTAGGAAGCCTTAGCCAAAACTTCTGAAGTCAACAAAAGCAACGTCTCTTGCCTTCAGCTGACCTTAGCTTGAGCTCTGGGAATTCCTTAGTGGAGGGGGAGGTGACATGACGACAGCAGCATGTGGCTTAGAGAGAGCACTTCTTGTGGAAACCAGAGTGGCTGTGATCTTCTGTCAGGGGACAGTCCTCTTATAGAATCATAGAATAGTTTGGGTTGGAATGGACCCTCAAGATCATCAAGTTCCAACCCCCCCCACCATAGGCAGGGACACCTCCCTGTAGATCAGGCTGCTCAGTGCTCTTCCCCAGGTGTTTCCACTGTTATGAGTTTAAAAGGATCCTCCCAGCACAGGAACAACCCCCAGCACCATGTCAGCTCACTCTGATTGTGGAGCTCCTCCCGTCCTTGATCTTCTTCTACCATCATTGCTACCTTTTGGTAGCAACCTAGATGTGAAGTGGCCTGCACTTGCTGCTTAGCAGGAGAAAAAAAAATAGCCCAAAGCAAGTCAGTACCAAGCACAGGAAAGGTTGTTTTTTGTTTATTATGAAGTTATCAAAGATAAGGGAAACAGAGAAGCAGCTCTGGAGGAACCAGGTGGAAGACCTCGTGGTGTAGGAAGCCTTGGCCAAATAAAAGTGGAGGATGTTTATGGTGTGAAATTAGGAAGTATTTCCAGGAAGCTGGTAGGAAGATCCAGCTGAGGTAGGAGAAGGGAAAACGGAGAATGCAGAGGAGGAACATTGTGCCTTGTTTAGCTTGTATTTATAGAAAGTTGGACCGTCCTCAAATCTAATCTTTGGTCACGAGGTGCCACAGATTTCCCTGCCCTCCCTTGTCCCTGTGATAGGAGCTCAGGAAACGGAGCTGTGGTGTGAGCAGGGCTATTTTTGGGGTTGGAGGCTATTTCAAGAAGCATCAGCAAGGCCAAGCTCATCAGTATTGTCAGAGATGGACTTTGCAGGGGTGAACTTGGCTCATGGAGTTCAAGTGTTTAGGCTGTCAAACAACAATGGGCAGAGGAGGAAAACTGGCTCTTTTTTTCTTTGTTTTTTTTTTTTCAACTTTGAAGTTCACTGCATCACATGAGGGATCTCTATTTTATATACTTTCCCCTCCCCCTTCTTTTAACAGAGCATAAAGTGGGCTTATAGGGCCTCAGAGGATGCTAAATTAAAGCTGAAGGAAGAGCATGGAGGTGTCAGAGCTTCAAGTTCTCCCTTTTATTTTTCCACTTCATCCAAAACTTAGTTGGTGAAAACACTCTTATTGAATAACAACTAATTCCTGGGATGTGATCCACAGGCAGAGCTCAAAGGCTACAAATGATTAAATACCCAGGACAAATGAAAGGAAACAATCCTTCACATGTACTGTGATCACTCTGAAGTTCACCCCTGCAGGAGATCATCTCAGTCAAATGTCCTGGGTGCTGTAACTTTATGTTTTAAAGAAATGTTTGATTTTATACTCATTAATAACATGTTTAAGTGAGCGAGGCAGCACAAAAATTGTCCTCATTTACTTTTCAAGGCATTGCAGAGTTCATAGGGAGGAAGTATTAATTAATGATCTCATTTATTCCTCAATAATGAATAAATATGGGCTTTGCTGGAGGGGAAGGAATCATAGAATGATTTGGGTTGGAAGGGGCCTTAAAGATCATCTAGTTCCAACCGCCCTGCCATAGGCAGGGACATCTCCCACTAGACCAGGTTGCTCAATGCCTCGTCCAGCCTGGCCTTGAACACCTCCAGGAAGGGGGCATCCACAAACTCTCTGGCAACCTGTTCCAGTGTCTCACCACCCTCACAGTAAAGAACTTCTTTCTTATCTTGAGACTGAATCTTCCCTCTTCCATTCCATTACTCCTAATCCTTCCATCATGTATCCTATTAAAAAGTCCGACCCCTGCCTTTCTGTCGGTCCCCTTCAGGTATTGAGAAGCTCCTATGAGGTCCCCCCTGAGCTTTCTTCTCTCCAAGTTGAAAAACCCCAATTCCTTCAGCCTGTCCTCATAAGGGAGTTGCTCCAGCCTTCTCATCATCTTTGTGACCCTTCTCTGGACCCACTCCAAAAGCTGAATGTCCTTCTTATGTTGAGGGCTCCAGAACTGGCCACAATACTCCAGGAGGGTCCTTTCTTCTGTGTTTCGTCTCACCCACAATGAGGGAAAGATGCTCAACAGGATAGATTTAAGTGTTCATAAATAAGGCTCATATTTCCATGCACTTGATTTAGATTTTAATCCAAGTGCATTGTTTTTTCCAGTGCAGATAAAACATGGCTGTGGCCTCCAAAAATAAACCATGAACAAGCAATCCATCAGGCACGTCTGTCAGAAAAGCAGGCGCCATCTCATAAACCTGCCAAAACAGCTTCAAACAATAAAAAAACTGGAAAGAGTCAAAAGCTTGGGCTTTGGGGAAAAAAAAAAAAAGCTCTTTGTCTGCTTGAAAAAATAGAATTTAAAAAAAAAAAATCCCAGCTCTCAATCAGTGTAATTTGGGACCAGGGTAATGTAAGAGTGAAAAACCTTTCAATAAATCTCTTAGTAGAGATCAAAAGCAACGAGTGCAGGAAACCAGCAAATTGATGATACAACATTTTTCCGACACATTATAACATTGATATTTTTCACAGAGCTGCCAGCAACAATTGTTTGATTGCTCTTTTAACTGGTGTGGTGTGACTCAAACTGGTGAGGCAGCCACTGGCCTCCCTGGGGAAAAACATATGGGAAGACAGTAGCTCCATTAAAACTAACATGGTGCGTGGCTCTTGATCCTCAGCTGAGCCCCTGTGCCAGAAAGTTTAAATTTAAGCCTGCTCTGAAATTTAATCTGGTTTATGTGCTTTTCTTGAGTAAAATACCCCAAAATACTGCTGGAAGCCCCTTGCAAAGGGTGTGCTCAGGCTGCATCTGGGTGTACTTGGAGATGGCACCAGCTCTTTCTGGGGTGCATGGGATTCTGCGAGTATTTCTGGGTGTTTTCTGCCATTAGAGAAGTAGATTTTGGATTGCAAAGACCTGATTTGAATCCTGTCTCCCTCTAGTGTTGTGAAAACACATTGGAAGGAAGAGAGAGGGAGGGAAGGGATGGGGAAATGTGGTATCAGA
>VZTY01016782.1:59075-156922 GCA_013400935.1 Turnix velox | reverse complement strand
TCTACCTACTCAGCCTACAAAAATAATCTCAATGGACAGGTTTTCCTGGGAGGCATTTAGGTAACAGTCAGGGTGAAGGGCCTTGAGGAGGTTGGGATCTTGACTTTTCAGCTCATGGTTGTGGTGAATTATACTTCAAGAAAGTATATTATGTTCTCCACCAGCTGCTCTCTCATGCATGTGAACTGTAGTTGTACACGGAGGCAGGCAGAAGTTGTGGGTTAACACCCTCTCTGGAGTGCCCAGTACTAAACAGAAGGCATGCACTGGGGGAGGCTGCAGCTTGAAGTTACTCCTAGAAAATCTTTAGCAAGCACTTAGAAGCTCATCTACCAGACCCTCAGCCAGGAAACAGGACCAGGACTTCTGCCCCATGAGAGACCCACTGCTGGAAGGCAGAGAGAGGAGAAGGACTTTCTCAGCCACCATGGTCCTGGGTCTGCTGTATATCCTGCAGCAGCTAAGTCATCTTCCAGCTCAGCTACATGGTGCACTACTGCAGGTTCTGTGTCCACATCTAGATAGTCAAACAACTGCAGTGAGCTCTGGACAGTGCTCAACACAGCTATGGGAAGGAAGATTATGAAAGACATGGTTTGCAGCAGATGGAAGAGAAGAGGTCTTCATAGAGCTTGGCAGGAGGGAGATGCCCACAGATGGAGAGGTGGGAGCTGCAGGAACCTGGGGGCAGATAAAAGAGAGGACAGGAAACTGAATGATACCAAGCTCTGTCCAGCATGCCCACCCTCATTCTAGCTGTGAGTCTGCACAGCCTCTTCCAGAAGCTGCTTTTTATGCCCCAGCACTTGTCTAGCTCAGCCTCCTCACTCTGTGTGTGCTTCCACTCATAATGGGCCAAGGCTGTACTGTAGCACCATTGCCTACTGTTGCCTATGCTGACACCCCATTGTGACTCATCCCCTGCACTGTAACAGTAGCCAGGGCCTTATTACAGACCTCCTCTTGTCACCTTCCTTTCTAGTCCATTTATTTTCCTTTTCTGCTTTTGGTTCCCTTTTTAGCTTCTCCTCCTTTATGCTCCTTTTTCTTCTCTCATTCATTTCTTCCCCTGATTCAGGGCCTGATTGTCAGAGTCCCATTAACAGCAAAAAGAGGAATCTCCATCCTTTATTGGACGTGGATGGAAACAAGGTGATGAATAAGAAAAAGTTGGAGGTACTTAGTGCCTGTTTGCCTTAGTGTTTGATAGCAGCAGCAGCTGTTCCATGAGCATCCAGCCCACTGGGCCAGGAGACAGCTTCAGGGAGCAGGATGAAGCCCCCATACTCCAAGGAGAACTGATTAGAATCCTGCTACACCACTCAGACATACACAAGTCTATGGGATCAGATGGGTACTGAGGGAACTGGCAGAAGTGCTCACCAAGCCACTTTCCAGCATTTATCAGGAATCCTGGTTAGAAAGGGAGGTCCCATTTGACTGGAAGTTAGCAAATGTTCATTTATGTTCATTTATGAGAAGGGATGGAAAGAGGATCCAGGGAACTAGAGACATGTCAGTTTGAATTCTGCGCCAGGTAAGGTTATGGAGCAGACAGCCTTCAGTGCCATCATGCAGTCCTGCTGGGAGCTCTACTCAGAGTATTTATACAAAAAAGTATCCATATTTTTAATTTAAATAATAGGTTTCCATTTTGTATTGCAATAATTAATAGTATTTATTGCTAATTTGTCCTTGAGAAGAGATTAATGCTAACTCTAAACTGCTACCTGGAAAATACTTAGTCTCAGTTTCTTAATATCTACAGAGGAATCTACAGAAAGGCAGGGGAAGGACTTTTTATTATGATATCAGATGGGAGGACCAGAAACAACAGATATAAATTGGAAAGGGGTGGATTTAGACTTGACATAAGAAAGAAATTCTTTACAGTGAGGGTAGTGAAGCACTGGAACGGGTTGCCCAGAGAGATTCTGGAGGTGTTCAAGACCAGGCTGGACATGCCACTGAGCAGCCTGATCTAGTGGGAGGTGTCCCTTCCTATGGCAGGGGAGTTGGAACTTGATGATCTTTGAGGTTCCTTCCAACCCAAACTATTCTATGATTCTAACTGCAGTACTCACTCACTTAAGCATCATATATTTTCCATACATACAGTTTTCAAACATTAGCCTAGTAGCATTATTAAAGAACGTAATCTATATTATAAATGGCAAAATCAGTCTCTGAAAATGAAGTGAACTATTCAGTGTAAGCCCATTTTGAACTCCTGAGAACTGGTAGCACTCATTTTGGGCTCCACAGTTCAAGAAAGACAGGGAAAGAGTCCAGCAGGCTTAGAAGATAACCAAGGGACAGGAGCACATATCTCTCTTAGGAGGAAAGGATGAGAAACCTGGATGTGTTAAGTCTGGATAAAATACTGAGGGAGGAATCTTGTCAATACTTAAAACCAAGTGTCAGTAGGATGAGGACAGATTTTTTCTCAGTTTGCCTGAACAGAGACTGTGCTCAAACTGAAACACAGAAGGTTACATCTAAACCATAAGAAAAGCTTTTATTTGAAGGTGACAGAGCTCTGGCACTGTAAAAGGCTGTACCATTCTGTGATCCTGTGATAGCTTATCTGCCTCATCCTTACTTTTCATGACGATGTCCTCTATTGGAATCTGTATGCAAATAAAAATTTATTCCTTTCATAATTTAATTTTTTCACTTTTTTCATATTTCCTCTTAAAAACACTGTAAGCTACGTTTTCCTGTCATAGTTAGGTTTTCTAAAATCATAAAATATATAGATGTATATGTTTGTATATAAGTTATGTTTAATATAAGATACCTTCTTTTGAAACTTAGCTGTTGTGGCAAAATGAAAAGGCAACATAAAATCAATTCTTAGGAGGCAAATCTGCCTGGATTATTCCATTTTCTCTTTACAACATTACTGAGACACTTTGTTCACTCTTTAGGCCAGTGAGATATACTGAATATTCATTAGAATACGATATATGCAAGGACATTTAAAACATTTCCCTCTCTTGAGACAGTATGTAGTTCAGAAACCTCTGTCATGTTTTAGCAATTCTCTTCAAATTTACATTTTGCACTTATTGAGAGACTCATCTATTAATGCATGCTACAACTATTTATTGCAGCCACTAGCTGTGCATACTTCCATGCCAAGTGTGAAATAAAAGAGCTGAAAAGAATATAATTTGCAACAGTGTGCTTCATAAACAAGTAACTGTAAGTTTTCTGCTCTGACAGCACATGGTATAAAGACTACGTTGCTGAGAAGAGTAAAAAATTTATTTTTGCATTTAGTATATTAATCAATACATAATATTGCTATTAGTCACTCAATTCCAAATGTCAAAAAAATCTGCTTTGATAAATTCGTAAATATTTTGGAAAAAAAATTAAATAAGTGACAAGCTTATAAATGCTAAATAAAAATGAGATGTTTACTATTCTTTTTTGATAGGGGGAAAAATGATGTATTTGCTGTCATTGCACAACAACATTAGCTTCATAAAGAAATAAGTGGCTTGTCCACATCTGAAATCACCTCATTTGTTTTGTAAATATTTATTTTCAACTAAATATATTAAAAATGCTAAGTGTTAAATTGAAAAAGTAGCATGAAAGTGAGGAAAAGTAAACAAGTTAAAGCTGAGATCTCATTGCCACAGTCTGTTAATAAACTAGATAAAATGAGAGACAATATTTGTCAGTCAGGCAAAGGGTGATATTAAATATACATATTGGAGCATATATTTAATTTTCTTTCTGTTTTGCAATGAAGCATATGTAGCACACAATGTTAGTGAACTTCTCCAGGTCCTCATTCAGACATAGGCCAAACTCCTTTCTAAATAATTAGCAACAATACTTGAACAAGACCTTTAAAGTGGCTGCAGGCCTTGGAGTTTTAAGCATTATGGAGTAAAACAGTCATAGAATATCTCAAGTCTGAAGGTACTTGTGTGAGGAGTCCAACTCCTCACTCCTATCAGGATTACTTATGACTAAATTATGTAGCTCAGAGCATCATTCAGACAGTCCTTGATCTCTGACAGGCTTGGTGCTGGGATCATTTCCATGGGTAGCCTGGTTGAGCAACTGACCACCTTCTCAGTAAAGAACCTTTACCTAATGTCCAGTCTGATCCTCAACCCCTTGGTCTTTTTCAAGGAAGATGCTCTCAAGACTCTCATCCCTCAATCTGCATGTATAACCAGGATTACCCTGTTCCAAGTAAGCAATCTGGAAATTGCTCATATGAGTGATGATTGCCCAGCCCTCTAATCTACCCAGATCTCTCTGAAAGATGTCACTACTCTTGAGGGAGTCCACAGCTCTTCCTTATTTAGTATTGTTAGCAAATTGTTACTTAAGGTACATTCAGTTCAGATAATTTACAGATAATTTACAAAAATATTAAAGAGCACTGTTTCTAAAATTGAGCCCTGGAGGAACACCACAGGTGACTCACTGCTGGCCTGTGGTGATTCAATTTATTATAACTCTTTGAGCTTGATTGTCAGTCAGCTACTTATTACAGCCTTGTTCACCTGTGTGCTGGACATTCTATTCAGAATCTGCAAGAGATAGTTTCAGAAGCTTCGGTAAAATTTAAAAACCCTCAACATATCTACAGGCTTTCTGTGGTCAACAAGATGGGTGGCCTTGCCATAACTGGAAATTAAGTTAGTTAAGCAAGTTAGTTTAGGTATTTCTGGCTGTAGTCAGTGACTGCATTTTCTCTCCAGTATTATTCATTATCTCCTAGGATAACCTTTTACATCATTTTACCAGGCATTGAAGTGAGACTCCTAGGGTTGTAATTACTTGGGTCTTTCTTCTAAACCTTCTTAAAAACTGTGATGTTTTTCAGCTTACAGGGACCTCTCTTGACTCCCAAGACCATTGGAAAATAATGGAGAGAGGTCCTGCAATGACATCAGCTAACTCTTCCAGCAATCTGGGATGAATACCATCAGGTGCTAAAGAATGTATGTCCAACTGGACTAGCAAATCTCAAGTTCAGAGTCAACTATGAGGTTTTTATTGCCCTCAGATGCAGTCTTCCGACACAAGAGATGTATAAATATTGTGTTCTTTATAAGCTAATTATTAATTTGCTTCATGTTTAATACATACTATTTGAAAATTATTTCTTTTTTACATCTCATGTTTTTCTGAATGTTAGCCAATGTCAGTGAATGTGATACTTTATAATTAGAATCAAATTGTTTAAATACCATGTCACCTGTGTTATTGTCCCCTGGGGAAGTCTTTCAGTTCTTACTATCTTTGAAAAAAAGATGTAGCTCTCACTAGTAAACCAAATGCATAATTCTTGCACAAAATGTCATAAAAAAGTAATAATGTTGTTTTGTGTTTAACAGCTTGTGATGGGTTAGCCTTGATGAAAATCCCACTCGGCTACCTGTTCATTCCCATTCTGGGGACAGAATGTAGGAAGAACTAGAATAGTAAAGCACATGGAATGAGAGAAAGATGAAGAGATTGCTTATTAGTTAATCATCTCGGACAAAACAACTGAATTTATTGCTCATTAAACATTTAATCACTGACTCAGGTAGTAGGAAATGAAGAGATAGACACTAAATCAACAACTTTCCTTCTCTTTTTCCCACACTCCACTTCTTCACTCCTGGATCAACTCCCTCCACCTTTGCTACCATGGTAAATCACTCCCTATGTCTTCAGTGAGGCAATGAGTGACACACAAAAGGAGGCAGTGGGTGAGCAGCAGTCAGTACACAGTGGTTTCTCTCTGCACCTCCTTACCTTTTACACACTCCACTTCCTCCAGCATGTGGCTCACCACAGGCTGCAGGTGATACCTGCTCCAGCAACATGCAGAACCTCCTCTACCTCCTCTGATCTTGGTGTTCTCTCCGCTGTTTTTCACTCTTTCCTGCTCCTCCTTTTGCTTTCTACTGTGCTCTTAATTTGCCCAAGGTGTGACCATCTTGGCTTGGCTGCAGGGCTCACTTGGAGCCAGCTATGACTGGCTGTATCTAGTACAGGGCAGCCTCAGCCGCTTCCTCACAGAAGTTGCTTTGCAGCCCACCCTGCTACCAGTAACTACACAACTGCAACTCCAATGGAGGCACTGTAGGAGAAGAACACGTTAAATGTAAATCCTAATCACTAAGCTACGGAATAGTGTCTGTGCATTGTAAAATGACATTCAGGCCTATTCATTTTGATTTTCTACCTCAACTGTAGCTTAGTGGCACCAAGACTGAGTGCGTTGTTTCTTTTCCCCACAGCCAGGATAGCTGCTGAAAGATAGGAACTATGTGGGCTTGTAACCAGCTGCAGCTGTTATTTCAAATGTCAGAAAAATAATAATTTTGAAAAGACTCATCTCTGCTGTGCTGTGGTCTCCCTTTTTGAGAAAGATCTTAAGGATGTAGATGTCTGATGTGTGGCTCTTAGTCAGATGTATTAGTTTCAGAGAAGTGAAAGTTCAGACTTAGCTGTGCATCCACATTGCCCTATTACTACATCTTGATTACGCTTCAAATGTTTGACAGTAGCCTTTCTTGTTTAGGAAAAGATGGCAAGAGAAACCTAGACAACATTTCTGGTAACTGCTCCAGGAATCTTCTACTTATGTCATATGTCTAAAGCAGGAGGGGTGTTCCCTCTAAGGTGCTAAAAGCAACTCAGGCAGGAAAAGAGGCAGATAAATTGAATATTATTATGGTACTTAAATTCTGGCAGTTAGCAAATGAAATGTTTTAGTGCAGCTAAAAGCTTGTCCCTGGTTTTAATTTTGCAGTGAATTAGAAACCTCAAAAGACTCCCTAGTGAGTTCAAACAAACTTATGAATGTTTTATTCTATGTGTTTGTCGTTTTCATTTTTCCATGTCAGCTTTGATTTATTTCCAAGAGGCTTGTCTAGCTTTGTTGTGCTGGCTGATTGTCGGAGCAATTGTATTTTCTCTTGCTCTGATTTATTTTCTTTTCTGTTTGCCTTTTATTTATTTATTTTAGTCTTTTTTTTTTTTTATCATCACTGTTCAGCAGCTTAGCTCAATTAGACATACTTCCTATTGTCCACACAATGCCTCATACCTCTCTTGTGGTTTCGCAAAACATTCCTTCTGGAAAACACAGAGCAAAATGTAATATATATTTAGAGCTTAAGGGAAGACTATATCTAAAGGGTCAATTATCATACACATTTAAGGTGCTGCTGACTTCTACAGTTTTGACAGCTGCTATTTTATGTCTCATGCTGCATCAAAATTTCTCATGCTGTCACACAGTATACATTTAAGAATTATCGCACAGAGAAAATGTCAATATCTTATGCTTGGTATTTTCTTACATCTAATGATATTCAGTGATGACAAGCAGAAAACATGGAATTTACGTAATGAAAATTAGTGCAACATGATATCCATTTCACATGTTACAGTGAGAAAACGTGTCCATTTATGACCTTTTCAAGACAATTTCTTACTTTTTGGATTTTCTTTTTTTCCTAAACACTATTAAACAGGCTTTTGTTTCTCTACAAAAATTTAATTAATTGCATTGAAATACTTACATTAATATATATATCTCCTACATAAACTCAAGTAAGCTGTTTGAAATGCTGTCTATTAGCATCAAGGTAACTTGATAAGATGACCATCATTTGACTAAAACAGCAACACTCAGCTTCCAAAAAGCTTCAATTTATTAACTAGATAAACATATAATTTGAAAGGAGGAGATATATGGCTACTTCTCTTTCATTAAAATTTTCAAATAGTTAGAAATATTGTATTTTAAAAGAATAATGTGTGTATTAAAGGCCATTCTTGAACAGACACATTATTTTATGAAACTATTCAGATGACTCTAAAATTTCATGCAAACATTTTTTGTGCCCTGATAAAAAGGAAAAGTAACAGCACAAAAAAAAAAGAAAAACAACAAAAAAATTTTACTCACCAACCCAAGAGGGAAGCCTGGAAATGAAAACAGAATTCCATGAAGAACTAATTTTCCTGTTCTTTGTCAGTGGATTTGTTAGCACCTCCATATATTAAATATAAAGATTGAGTAATAGATTGAGTAATTCTGTCTTTCTCATTATGATGTTTAGGGGAGAACAGATCATTTCCTACTCTGCATCTTTGTAAACAGCTCAGATTAATTCCTGTGGTCACCCAATTTCAGGATGTTTTCAGATGGAAGACTTTTATCCCTATTGCACTTGTCTGCCATTCTTTCTTGATGTAGTTTGTTTATAGCTGTTCCTTCTTATTTTTCTTCTTTTTTTTTTGTTTTGTCAGCATAGCACTAAATCTTCTTGATACCAAAGTTACTCGATATTGCAATTTCAATCCGTGACCTTAGCATGAACTTTTAATAAAATCAAGGGCTTTTTGAAAACAAAAGCTTCCTTCTCCTGTTCTTTATCCTGCCTTTCTGATTAGAAACTGTATTTCCAGATGATCATCATGGGCTACTTGAGTATCCAGTCTCTCCAGTTCACTGCAGTGTGACCAGTAGGTAGATGTAAATACAGCCTGGGACACTACACAATTACTTTACAGCTCAGTAGTAGAGAAATGCAAGACAGATACAGGCAAGCTTCAGTCTATATGGCAGATATTTATGGATGCAAAATCCCCTTCTACTAAATTAGAATATGATTATTTTTTCCTACCATGGACTCCAATGCAGATGCTATGGGAGACAAAATGTTTTAGAGCCTCAATAAATATTTTTTTTACTGCATTATTTTATGAAAGTCTGAATAAAAATATTATATAGTAAACACCTTTGCTCATTAATAAAGGTTTGCCTCATCATGAAATGCATGAACATTGCAGACTAAAAATTTTGAGGCAAATTTAGCTCAATCTTTTACAATGTGCAAGGTACAAACATGAATTTTTCTGTTATATCTAGAAGCACTTGCTCTTAAGTTGTGGATTGTAAATAATCTGTTCCATTATAGATTTGATTGGTAGTAGCTAATAACACTCCTATTGTGTATGACACATATTTATAAAGGACACCGAGGCTTTTATTTTGCTACCATTAGTATGAGATGGTTTATTTCTTTTTTTTTATTTTGATCAACAGTAAAAAATATAAGATCACCTAATACCATGAACTGATAAAAAATGGCTTGATAAAAGTGGGAAAAATTAGTATAGGCATCTAATTCCTGCTATGGCAGGAGAATGGGACTAGATGATCTCTTGGGGTCTCTTCCAATCTCTGACATTCAGTGATTCTGTGAAAACAGACATGATTAAGAAAGAAAAGACAAAAATTAATTTAAACTGACAAAAATAGAACTTAATTGAACAAATATTTTTTAATGCATTTTACTAGGGGTTTTTTATGGTGTTAATACTTTCTCTGAAAACACTTTGACCTGGAGATAAAGCCATTTTCCATGGAAACAAAACTTAACATAATCATATACTATATCTGATTTTAATTCTGTACAACTAAAATTACTCTTCTGTAAATGTAACTGTGGTCATTTTATCGTCTCCTCATTGAATGCAATACAGAACTTACACTTATTATATCATTCAGTTTTTACTTACATTCTCCCTGAGGTCTAAATATTACTATTCAGGAGAACAAGCTAGATTCAGTCTTATCTAAGCACATAGAAACTGCTGAGGATTTATGTTATAAAACAATGAGTACGCCTTGGAAGATATCATACTTTAAACTTCGGAGTAGGAATAGCCATGGTAAGAAATATTAAGTTAACCTGAATCCTCTTCATTGAATTGCAAATAAATTGTAGTGAACATTTCAAAAGGTTAATTTTAAATAAAATAAATTAGAAATTACCTCTTACACTGCTCTTGTTGCTGTCCTTTCATATTAATCCCTGAGAGCACTGGAGAGCTATTCAGGAATTAAGATCATCCTTACATGCACAAATCTCCTTCAAAAAATATTGGGGTTGCAAGGGACCTTAAAGATCATCGAGTTCCAGCCCCTCTGCCATAGGCAGAGATGCCCCACCCAGACCAGGCTGCTCACTGCCTCATACAGCCCGGCCTTAAACATCTCCAGAGAGGGGACATCCACAACCTCTCTCGGCAACCCGTTCCAAGGTTTCAACACAGTCACCATGAGAAATTTTTTTCTTATATCTAACCTGAATCTCCCCTCTTCCAATTTACATCCATTACTCCTAGTCTTGCTATCACGTATCCTATGAAAAAGTCTTACCTCTGCCTTTCTGCAGGGCCCCTTCAGGTATTGATAAGTCACTATGGGGTCCCCCCTGAGCATTCTCTTCTGCAGGCTGAACAACCCCAACTCCTTCAGCCTGTTCTCATAAGGAGGTTATTCCTTACGATAAACTGATTTCTGTGTTTTTGATGAATGGAGCAGAGAGAGAAGATGTAGAGGCACGTGAGTATTTATGGATATAGGAAGACTACATGAGTAAGTTTCAAATTGTCTGAGGATGCCACAGTTAGACCATAATGGGAAAGTAAATGCACTTAAAATTCGCTGCATATCAATACACTTGAGTTTCTGAATTGCAGGTGGAACTGGGTCTTGGCCCTGAGATCTTACTGGTTCTAGGATAAATAAATGCTCCTGTTCACAGAGCCTTTAACACAGATTTTTGACATGTTTTACTTATTCAATATTAAGATTTAAATATTGCATTTTACTAATTGTAATAGTATAGGTAGGCATTAGAATTTGTATTGCCACATAGAAACTGCCGAAGTATTTATATATGTGCATATATGACTGTACATGCTTATTTTTTCAGGGTATCTGTCACAGTAGGGAATAGGTAGCTGCAATCAAATTACTCTAGCAGTTATACATTTAGAACAAAACTATAGCAAGAGGACATTTCTTCAGAAACTTGTATTCTTAAAAAAACCTATACAGTGTTAAATTACAAGATCAGTTGAAAGCTCTAAGAGGAGTTTACCTTCATCATTTCCATCATTGTAAGTTTAGAATTAAAAATCTAGTGCAGTTTGTACAGGTTTAATTAACTACGAGGAAGGTTACTGGAAAAGTTAATTAAGATCTACCTCCTATGAGTGTAAGGAAACAATTTATGATAAGTACTTCAAGAGGTATTGCTTCCTAGGTTCCTGTAAGAGCTTTCAAGCATTTTATATTTTAGGGTTTAACATTAAAAAAATAAGTTTATTGTCTGATTTACTTGAAAGCCTGATAAATACTACTATTCCTCTGTCTCATGTAACACATGACAGATAAAATCAAATTATTTGTAGTGGCTTAGCTGGAACTTTTTATATGTTTTAACGCACTTGCCCTATCGCAGCTAAGCATCAGCTGATCCTTCGAATGATTTTTATAGGGATGAAAGTGGGCTGGTGAGACAAGACCAAAATAGATTCCTTGGCACTCCACCAGCCGGCTACAAGAGTGTATGACAAACACAGAGCTTTTCATCTTTGAGTAAATTCATCCTCAAAGGTGACTTCTTTCACAAAGACAAGAATAACTAATCAGATAATTATGTTGCTGGCTAACTTTCCAAACTGGCCATTTATTTAATTTTTTTTCACCAGAATGGTAGAAAGAAACTAATAAGAAAAAAATAATTTCAGTATATATTTCAGTATAATTCAGTATTAGTGACTACATATAACATATAAACTCTGAGCCACTTGAAAGTGTTTGTTTAGGATAATCAACAGTATCAACACCTGTCATTTCTATATATATACTTTTAATAATATCTATTCTGTGGAAAAATGATGGTGCAAAATAAGCAGTTGCAGGTGTATTACTTGAAAGTTTGATTAACATTTTGCAAACACTTTAAAGTCATATTACTTAACATTTTTAGCTAAATTATCTAGATTCTTTTTAGGATAAATACCATAAAGGTAGCACTTAGATAGTGAGATGAGTTTACTTTGTTTTAGAAATACTATTGAGGATAAAATTACTTGTTCAATGGTATTGCCTAATTATTGAGAACCAAACATCTGTTTGTGTCTACTTATTTGAGACCTTTGACATACATGATTCAAACTGAAAACCAAATATTTTTGTATGAACCAGTCCTGTAACTTCTAGGGTCTTTAATTTCACATTTCCAGGAATGGAAACACTCTTACTCCCATTAAAAAATGGGAACTCTGGCTGGTTCAATTTATAAAGTTTCATCAGGAGGACACTTTGTCAAGAGTGTAAAAGAAAATGTGGGTAGAGCAATTCAGAAATAAAGCATGTTCATAGATAAGTCAGTCCTTTTTTACCACTAAACACGGATTTTTGTCCCCACATCAACTCCAATTTACCTTAATTCCTTAGACAATGCATTACGTGACACTGTGTCACCCAGTTATTCACAGAATCACAGGGATTGGAAGGGCCCTCAACAGATCATGTTTTCCTATGTTTGTTTGTTCAGAAATCCTTTTACATTTTCAGGCTGATGAGGTTTTTGAGAATAGTCTTTCCTGCTTCAGGACAAGAATGTAAGAAATTAATGTAAAAGACTATATATGGGACTCAGATAAAACAAAACCTTAAAAGCTCCCTTCCCTCCTTGAAATTATTCACAAAGCCTGGATTTTGTTTCCTTCTGCTTGAAGTGCAGAGGGTCTTCCATCTAATACACATCGGTTCTGTCAAATGCAAGTTAAGTCTGTGGTTGAAAGTCTTGCAAAAATATTCTGACCTCAGATTATTTATAAAATTATAGAGGCTGATCTTGACATGATAATTGGAACCAAACCATTGCTATTCATTGAAGTTTAGGTTAATCCATCATTTTTTACTCTTCCCATTTTTAATCAATCTTCCTTGTTAAAAAAAAAAAAAGTAGCATATATCTCACACTGAATGGTATCACTTATTACTAGAGGAAAAGGAACCATTACAGTTAAAAAGAAACACAGAGTAAAATCTTAGGGTGTACAGTACAAAACAACACAGATAAGGTTACAAGTAAATAGTAGAAATTCTAGATTTAACAAACTGAAAGTAAACAAGCAGTATTATGAATACATTTCAACTTAAATTTTATCCCTAATATCATTAACTTCTTCATAAGAGAGAAAGAAAATAGACTTACCAAGACAAGCCAAAACCTTCAAAGCATCTTTTGACTCCTTGCACTAGGCTAAAGCACCCTTTTTGAAGGTGAAATTTATGTCTAAAAAGGCTCTTTCTCTTTTTTGCTCTCTTTTTTAAAATATAGTATTCTGAGACTCAGCGTACTTCTGGAAAAAAGTCTGCTTAGAGTCACAAACTAAGCTGGTTTTATAAGCCTGTGAATAATATGGAATAGATCAGTAAATTGTATTAACCTCAACTGTAAAAAATCAAAAAATCAAAAATCAAAGCAATAGAAAGATAGCAAGGGAAAAGGCAAGAAAAAGAAAGTGAAATGGCTAGGAAAATTAATTTCCATTTACTGCAAGCCAATCATAGAATCATAGAGTGGGTTGGGTTGGAAGAGACCTTCAAGATCATCTAGTTCCAACCCCCCTGCCATGCACTAGATCAGGTTGCTTGGTTCGTCATTCAGCCTGGCCTTGGATGTCTGGAGGGATGGGTCCTCTAGCACCTCTCTGGGCAACCTGTTCCAATGTCTCTCATTGTGAACACACAAGACGTTCCATTTCCTCCCTCCCCCCCCCATTTGCCTTTAGGCAGGTTCCACATACCCTTCTTTTCCCCCACCTCCTGCCTCTGCCAACCCTTTTCCAGACCATTTTCCCCCACATCCCACACACCTGGGCTCCACTGGAGACTCCTCCTCTCCCCAGCTGTTCCAAATCAGCCCACTCCACCCACTCTCCTACTTAACATGAGCAGGGACAGGCAGCAGTTCCTATTTGCCCCCTCCTCCGAGGGATTCTCCTCCTGGTGTCTCTGCTGCAGGACATCACTGGTGAGTTGCATTTTCCAAGGGGCCATGGTGGGAGGAGAAAGGCCGGGGGGCCTGCTGGCCCCCCAGCCCGGTTAGGCAGGGGGAAGGATATGGGGGGGGCAGGGTGATGGCCTCGTGTTTCCATTTCTTGCCTTGGGGTTTGCCTGAGGTCAGATGAACGTTTAGCAGGAACGCAGGAGCCTTGTGTTTTAGTTTTGTGTTTCAGCTCAAGGTGCTGTTGGTGCCATTTGGGCCAAGCAACAAGGAAAGAGCACCTAGGGGGAAGTTCTTTACTAGGAGGGTGGTTAGGTCCTGGAACAGGCTGCCGAGGGAGGTTGTGGATGCCCCGTCCTTGGAGGTGTTCAAGAGCAGGCTGGACGAGGCCCTGGGCAACCTCATCTAGTAGATGTGTTTGTTAGGTGGCCCTGCTAGGCAGGGGGGTTGGAGTTACATGATCCTTGGGGTCCCTTCCAACCCAGGTCTTCTGTGATTCTGTGATTCTGTGTGAAGTGAAACTGTATGAGTTAGACAGTGTGTTCAATCCATGTTACTCGNCAGGAGCCTTGTGTTTTAGTTTTGTGTTTCAGCTCAAGGTGCTGTTGGTGCCATTTGGGCCAAGCAACAAGGAAAGAGCACCGAGGATCAGGGAACATTTGAATGAAGTGAAACTGTATGAGTTAGACAGTGTGTTCAATCCATGTTACTCGCAGGTTTCAGTCTCAGCTTTAGCCCTGGCAGTAAAGCCAGAAAGGCTTCAACAGCTTCAAATGCCGTTTTATAGATGTGGAATGGGAAAAGGAGCCGTTTGTAGAGAGGGGGCAGAGGACACAGAGGCACATGGAGGTCAGACACCTGCCATCGGCAGGGACACCTCCCACAAGATCAGATTGCTCAGTGCCTCATCCAGCCTGGCTTAAATCTTAAAGTTCAAGAGAATAAAATGTTTTCAGGTCTTGGCAGACAGTGATTTACAAGGCTGACAAACAAATGCATTACATTTCCTTCCTGACATCTTACTGCATTTATCCTAACTCATGATTTGTGGTATTGTGTTTATCCATGCCACCCTACACTCCATCTATCCTTACACTAATGAAAAGCACTTCTTCAGTTAATGAAAAGACTTCCAGTACTAAGGATTTGAATTTGGTGAATAATAATATTAAAGAAAATAAGTGCAGCGAAAAGAGATACCTACTGGAGATGTAGCAATTGTCAAAACGGCTATCCCAGTAGAGAACGAAAAGACTTAAGGAAGACCCATTCATATCTTCAGAAGGTTAGAGAAATGTCCAAAGAGGAAACTCATTAATTTCCAGAAAGACACATCAAAAGCCCTGTGTATGGAATGAAATATTCCCTTGGAGCAGCACTAGCAATCCTCCAACTTGCCAGCAACCAGCTTTGCACGAAAGGACCTTGGGATTCTGCTGGATAAGAATTCAATACAAAGTGACAAGGTGCCCTTCCAGTGAAGAGAGTCACAGGCATGTTTTGTTGCATTAGCACAACCCTAGAAGAGATTATCTAGGGAAATTATCTGGGAGCACTACCCTTAGTAGTGTTAAAGACTCAACAAGGAACTTGAGCAACCTGGTCTAATTCAACCTGCACTGAGCTGGAATTTGGACTGGATGAATTCTTCAGGTGCATCCCAATCTAAATTCTATAATTTGGTAACTTGACAAATTGCTACATTATCTTCCTCATTTGCACATTCGAATCCATGAAACCTCTTAACACTAAAAACTTGAAATAAGTGGTGAGAATTTTACTATACCTCTGTAATTTCATGGTCCAAATCCTTTTCATCACTATACAAATAATTTCCTTCAAATCACAAAGAAGTCTTAAAATAGACAAGCAAGCTTTCTTTTTCTGAACTCACTGTGGTAACACTGAAAAGAGTGTTCTTAATATCTATATCCAAGTTATCTTTTTTTCAAATGCAAAAATTCTTCTAGCCATAAGGTTTTATGGCAAGCAATTTCACTATATGAAGCATGAAGATCAAGAAATTTACTGTATTCCAGGATTTCTATTTATTAAAATTTACAGCTCATTTGGTATAAGCAAATCAAAAATACATATTTTCATAACAATGTCATTTCAATTACTCAACAAAGAATATTTTCATATCCATATAAATATAAAATTACATAATTTGCCCTCTGACTTTTCTGGAAAAAGTTAAGTGATGTTATCAGCTTCTCTTTTTTATAAAGTAGTCATATTCCAATTAACATATCCAGATTATTCTATTATGGTTTATTACATTTGTCAGTATCTATAAAGCTTTTTTTCCCCTCCTGTATCTGTTCTGCTTTGACTTTGTAAGGACATGATTCTTGTTTCAATGCACTTGTTAAAAAGGAGCTTAGGTGATAAGAGTTAAGTATTTTAGGGGTACTTTTTCAACATTCATTTTGCACTTTGGTGGGATCGAGTGCTTAACCTGAGTGCTTAACTTTTATCCAAGGTTTCCTTTAAGTAGTTTCTTTAACGTGATTGAATTAGTACCAGAATAGTAAATGTAACATAAAATCTTCCAGAGGAAGCTAATGTTAATCCTAATGCCTTTTTATCTTTAAAAAACATGAAAATAAAAATTTAACTAGCTATGTAAAAGTAGCTACCATTTATCTACTCTTCAGTAGGATTATGTCTTATCAAGTAATTTTCAGCTATTAAAGGTTTACAAAATTATATTACTGCTATAATTCTAAGACTTTTCCGAAGAAAAGTTATTGAAAACTATTTTTTATCTAGTTTTAAGATTAAAGGTTGACAAAATAATTTCATTTTTTGTTTATAATATGGCATATTAGGGCTATACAATGAGCTGATAGCAAATTCTACTCCCTTTTTTTATATATTAAGGAGGTGGAAAACATTAGTCACAGAGCCACAGAATATCAGGGATTGGAAGGGACCCTCTATATATTTATAGGTATTAATGAGGTCACACCTCAGTTTCCTCTTCTCCAAGCTAAAGAGACCCAGTTACCTCAGCTGTTTCTGGTAAGCGAGATGGTCCAATCCCTTCATCTTCATTGCTGTGTGCTGTACCCTCCAAAGCAGTTTTCTGTCCTTCTTGAACTGAGGGCCTCAGATCTGGACACAATACTCCTGTGTGGTCTCACCAGGGCAGATTAGGGGGGGAAGGACAACCTCTCTCTACCTACTGACTACACACTGTCTAATAAACCCCAGAACATTTCCAAAAACCAAAGGATAAACAAACATAAAGGAATAGATTTCAAATAATCATCTTGCTCTTCCTCCCTCTCGTCTCTGTAAAATAGTTAAATGGGGCTGGCAACTGTAACTGGATGGGTTTGTGATTTGCAAATAAGAGCACGTAACTCAAGCCTTAAAACACACTGGTACTTTATTATATGGCTAAGATAATTTCTTAACTTTCCAACCCAAACACAAGAAACACCCCCCAGTAGAGGTATGGGACAATCAAGATTGGAGGGTGAGGAGTTAAGACTTGGGCTTCCGTGCAGAGCAGAACCCCCTGACTTCTAAGCTCTGACTGGCATGAGTTGCTTGGCAGGCCTCCTGGTGGGGACAGAGCGATCTCAATGGAAGGAAGCATGTGTCTCAGCCCAGTCACCCAGAGGCTCATATTTGTCCTGTCCTGCAATCTTGGCACGTGGTGTCAGTACATTCTACAGGGTGGATCTGGGGTGTGAAATCTTGCAAAGACTTGCTCTGGTCTTTTGTGTATTCACCAACCATAACTGTGGGGGTATTTTTCTCATCAGGGTGCCTTTGTTCTCTACTCCCACACGTCCTTTGCCTGCCTGTTGTTCTCTCTGGTACTAGCTTGATGTATTCCAATAGGGCTCTCAGTGCCTGAAAGAGAGACATCCTGACCCACCAAACATGTAAAGGAATCTTGAGAACAAGAACCATCTGGCTTTCAGAGATCATCTAGTAATTTTCCATTCTCTTCACATGCCACCCCGTGATCTCTGAAGGACAGAGGTTCATATCTTTTTCTTGGATCGGCAAGTTATAACCATAAGATGGGAAATATATATAAGGTTGTTTCAATGAAGGCTAAAGAAGGAGAAAGAAGACATCTGATATGGTAGAAATATAATGATAGTTTTATGGAAATGCCCTCTGATGTACCTAAAAATGTTCTTGAATTTGAAAATAACATGCTATTTTCATGGCCCTCTGAAATTAAAACAGAAAAATGGGACTATACTGTCATGTGGGATACTGGTGTGTATAATTTCAAAATTACCATTCCTAAATTGTCACTTCATAAAGGCTGGATTATCTAAGCACAGTCTACTGACACAGATGTGATTAAAAAAAAGCCATTTGAATTACCAGTAGTTGCTGAGATTTCTGACCTTCCCTTACTTTATTTTCCTGAATTTCCATGCAATGACAAAAGAGATAATGAGTTGTGACTGCAGTATGACTTTATCCTATAAAGATATCAAAATGAAGAAACGTGTAGTGCTCTTCCACTACTCTTATTATGCATTATGCTTTCTAAAGAGAAGATTGTGGAATATGGTTTCCTAAACTGTGTATATAGCATACTATTCAAATCATGACATCCCATTAAAAACATAAAATTTTAGGATATAAATGCACCCCTGCCTATCTTCTCATTTTATAATAAAGACTTTTCTTTTTTTAACCTTGTAATGAAAGAGACATAATAGCTACCATGTATCATTGTGGGTTTATTTTAGATTTCTGTCTTGCTTAGGATTTCTCCGACTGTTTCCAATCTCAACCATTATGGGTTTATTCAAAGCCATGCTATTATTAATATCAGATTGTAGTGAAATTCTCTGAAATTAATTTTAATATGTAATAGTCATAAATGTGAAAACCTTCACATCCCTTTTTCCAAAGCTGTGTCATGCTGATATATGTCATCTTACAAGTAATCAGAATTTATATATGCTCACCAATTTTTTTCCTCAGTCTTCCCACTGGCATAAGCAAACAGCATTCTCACAGCTCTTTAATGAATTGTCCCCTAAGTCACTGACTTCCTACTAAGCCTTAAACCAATAAATAACTTAAACCTGGTTACAAATAGATACCAGATATTTTTGTCTATGGGTGAATGATTACCAGGAGAGGTATTATGTTATTCAGACTGAAGTTTCTGTATGAGGTGTCACTAAGGGCATTGACATATCAGTAGTGGAAAGTGAAGAATTAGGTCATGTTCTTTGCACTTAAATAAAGGAACCCTAAAAGTTTATCTACTAATATAAACTACTAGTAACAATCCAGAAAAAATTGCATTCTTCAGAATCGATCATTTGCTTACTTGACATTGTAGAATCCTGAATTACAAAGCTTGCATATGGCAGGTTTAGATTCTGAGTACAGAAAACTTACATATTCATGTGAGTTTTGCTGAACATTACATAGATTTCTATTCCCTCTTTTCTTTGAGATTTACTGAAATTTGACATTCAAGTATTATATCATGTGGTTTTACTTGAAAAGTGAGCTTTTATATTTTAAGATACATTTTTACAGAAAGAAAGGGTTTAGTTTTATTTTTCATCTACCGACCTAAGACAACAAAACAGGAATGAGGATTGGAGAAGCATACAATTTTTGCCTAGAACAACAGTTTCTTTCTTCCCTGTCTTCTATTTGTATTGAGTTTCTCCTTTGCACTATAAAGAATGATTTTCTACATTTTTCATTGGCTGCTAATCTTAACACTACCCAGCTGGCTTTCCAGTGTTCCCTGGGTAAATTAGCTATTATATCCTGGGCTAACAGCCAGCACAGCTCAAGTATTTATGAGCAGAACATTGTATTCTGAAGCTATAGACTCACAAATAAGACAATTTCTTACACTCACTATAACACAATTTGGAGACAGCAAACTACATTCATACAAAATACAAATATGGGGAATTTTTTATACTCCATGATCACCATTGATAATTAAATTCTTTTTATGGGCCTATTCAATCAAATACGATGTCCCCAAAGACAAAAACAAAACTGAAGGCCTCTGGGGACTCAGGCCAAATAGGGCAGACTCAAAATTGGTTGAGTTCAGTTTATCTTCATTTATGTGCCCACAATTGTACACAGAGTTTTCATGACTCAAAATATTTATTTTGGAAATTAAAATTATTCCACTAAACCAGAAAATTCTTTACCAAAATATTTTAAGAAGTAAAAAAGGAAGAAAAAGAAAAGTCACAGGAATATAAAGTATTACCGTTTTTGTTACAATTAACAGTATCCCCTTTCAATTTTAGAGTGAATTATGCTACAACAATTTTATTAGTATGCTTAAAGTAAAAATATTGGTATGCAATCTGAAAATAAAATGGAACTTATTTCAGTCAAAGTAAGGTCTAGAGCCAACTTAATGTCACACATTTTTAAAGCATTTGATTACTGCTAGTTTTGAATTTGAATTGAAAGAGAAATAATGAACACACTTTTAAGAAAAATTTTGCTTTGACATCTAGCAGCATTTAAATGGATACAGAGAAAATCACAGTTTTACTATTTAGAGTATACTGTAAACTACAGTTCAACAACCTGTAAAGTGTGTGAAATCCTTGCTTCCTCTTCCAGGTCAGGCATAAAATTAGCATGGAAAATTAATATAATAAAAAATGCAGAGATTATTTGCTTGTCACTACCTCCACAAATCTAGTAGAATTCATTACACCTGACTAATGTGTTTCACTAAAAATATCAATTTCAAATAACCCAGTGGCCACAAAGAAGCTGTTTCTTTCATTCTTAAATGTTATGTCCTTTTAGGAATATAAAGACATATTTCACTGAGTGAAATCCATTGAGAGTAACAGAACAGTATAAAAAAGCATGCTATTTCTTTTGATATGCACAGCTCAAGAATGGTATCTCTTGATATGTGGGGCACTGAGATACTTAAAGCTGATAAAATGATCCTTACACCAACCACACCACAGTCATTGTTTTATTTGTGGAGATAAACATTCCTCCCCTCAAATTAAGAGTGCACTAAATGTATAGAGATAGTTCCTAGAAGAGACAGATTATTTTCCCTTTCACATACCAAAATTGTGTTACTTTTCTCCACAGTATTTTTCAGCTCCTTCTGAATCCTTTCCTTAGCATACATTTATCAGCAGAAGGCTGTACATTTTCAGGATATGAGAAAGAGATATTCATCAAACAGCTAAGGATGGTGGTATGGTAAGATAGAATGATCTGATTGCAACATATTTACCCAGCTATCAGAAAAGAAACGTGGAAGCCAAAAATATACTATATGAAATCATTCTTCTATGATAATTAATTGAGAAATTTGCATCTCTAACATTAGATGTACTCAATGCCTCCTGAAACAGACTTGCTAACATCAAGAAATAGTTATTTTAAAATTTTAAAATATGATACAAATAATAGACAAAAATAAGATTTATTCTAGAAAATGCATCCTGATGATCCAAAATTTGCTGCGTATTGCACTTGATCACAAATTTTAGTTGACTATTCTTTAAATATCTCAAAGTGGGCTATGACTATATGTGAAACACGTTACATATGCTATGAGCATCCCCCCAAGTTTATCTGAGAGAGACAGGTTGAGAATTTGTCGCCTTATACATATCAAACTGAAGAGTGTTTGACTGTTGTTATATCTGATCTCTCTAGAGCCAGGAAAAAAAACCCTGAAAACCTCTGCATGTAATATCTCTTTAATATTTTTGCATGTTTTAACATCCAGCCTGAAGTAAAATGTAAGGTTCAGGCAAATGATGCATTCATTATGGAAGAATATCCAGTGACCACCACAGAGAGCAAAAGAGAATTTCACAGCTCCATGAAGCTAAACATAGTCAATCAGATACCAACAAAATATACAGTTGCTTGCAATCATAACAGCTTAGACTTCTATGCAGCAGTGGGAATACAACTGTTACTCTCAATGAGAAGAACAAATGTTTTCCTTTTTTTGAACTTGAGTAAAAAAACAAGGGGCATGCTAGCACAGGAAAGACTAAAGCAGCTAAACTTTGAAGGAGGGTATTGACTGTAATATTGCAGAATTCTGGACAAAGAGAAGCAGAAATGTTACGCAGTTACATAAGGAAAATAAAAAATGTTTTTATTAACCTTACTCTAACCTACATTGCATCTGTGTGGGGTGAATGGAGCAATGGTCCACAGAGCTCATCAGAGACAGACATTTTCTCCAATGACTGTCATTAAGACTGCAAATGACTCTCAATCATGTAGTGAAGTGTCAGTGCAGTTTTAAATTTAAAGTTCCATATAGGGGTTTTTCTTCCAACGTGCTCACATTGGGCTTGACCTCTCATAAAGGTTTAAAAAAAATCCCCATAAAATGCTACAAGTTTATTTCTCATCCTGTTTAGCCCAAATGAAAAGTAATCTGAATGCTATCCTTACTTTGCTTTACCACAGAGGAACACTTACAGGAGTGTCCAATTGTTTAGGTCTAAAATATTCTGGGAAATTTTTGTTTAGGTGATTTTTGTTGAATATGTTGAGTATTTTTTCCTGATCATCACTTTTAATACTCTGTCATCAACTGGGAATAAAACTGTGCTGGCACACTATCAATCACATCTGTCTTGTTAATGAAACAAACTATGGAAACTTTTCCAGTTTTCTTGTTCCAGTTTGAAAAAACAAAGGAGAACAATAGATGCTTCAAATAACACTGAGCAGTTGCATGCTTTTTACAAGCTTTCATCACAGGAACATAATGTTACAAAATGAATTGTTACGCTGTGACACCGCATTTCAAATTATTTCTGTTCTATGGAAAGTGTAATTACACTTGTTTTCCCTTTCTCAAGTAAGAAAAGCTTTTATAAGAAAACAGTGAGAAAATGGTCAGTGTTAGAAACCATTGCACCTATTGAAAAAAGTGGTAGGTCTAAGGCCTGTGATATTTCTCAAGCACTGAGCTTCTAAGAAAGGGAAATCCTCATCCACCATTCATTCCAGACAACAATGAATGTTCACATTGAATTAATTTTCCTTGGATGAGAACCCTTTTAAATATCTGATTTCTATATGCATAGACTTTGAACATTAAAATAAAGTTGTCATTGTACTTACTATAATTATAGTAAAATAGGATGGAATTTGCTGACTTTTGAAGGTTATTTCACATTTGGGACCCCTGTGGTACTGATAGATAACTAATGGTGTTATCATTGCTGAATCATGTAACTGGGCATATAGACCACAATGCATGAGTAACAATTAACTGAAGAGTGGACCTTGGGGTTCTTTTAGGTAAGAAAAATCCACAATAACTTCCAAGAGCAAGACTAACACAATCTTCATTCTAAACCACCCTTCTCATTGACTATATATGCTCTGGTTTTATTTTGTGGGTGTTCAGTACTGCTCAGGACTGTTTATTTGGGCACAAATAATACACAAATACACATTTTCCAAACTTTTTATGTGAATATGACATTAAATAAATGCCATACTAATAGCATTAAAATAATACAGAAAACATTTAATTACAAAATCAAGAATTGCAATGATACGTAACTCAATGCTACAAATGAAACTATTATGACCTGTGAGAATTTCCTTTTGGATTATATTGTTTCAGTTTAACAAAAATATGCTTCATGAACTAAAAGGAAAGGGTTAAAATTATATTGCCAGCATCTTATGCGTTCCCTCTTTCTTTGCAGTTCTTAATATATTCTTGAAAACTATTTCTAGGGAAGAATTCGGATAACAGAAGGCTGAACAGATGGTCATTTCCAACTTTATCGCTCCAGAAAAATCAAGTGCTCTCATTGTTGCTGACATCTTAAGTTGATGCAAGAAGATGCTTAGCATGACAGACGAAAAATGTAACAGCTATTCAGCCCTATGATCAAGCAGGTTGGCACTTGGTGACAGCAGTTTCTCTGTGTGTTGAAATCAGGAGAAAAAACTAAACCAAAGCCATATGACTGCTAGAAATCTGTTCGGTTACTCTGCTTATTTTTTTTTTCCTTACTTTCGTAAATGAAGGAACCACAAAAATTACATTTTGCTGTAACAGAGAAAAATAAAGAAACATTAGAACCAAGAATTTGGCATTAAGTGACCTGTATTTGTTGATCTGAAAATGCAGTAAAAGAGTTGTCAAGAAAATATTGCTTTTATATTCTAAGTTAAAGTTCTGCAAATTGCTTACCTTTAATTGTGAGAATGTTTTAAGTAATACCTTAATATCTAGCACTTAAGAGGAAGTACTGCATTCCTCCCTGTTAAAGGTGTGGATTATGTTATACATTGGAACAAGAGATCCCAGCATTCTCAGAAACTAGCATGTGACAGAACAACATGCACATAACTCAGAAATAGTGTTTCTTCTATTACTTACCAAAACAGAATCAAGGTTTTTCTACTTCTACAATGAATGCACATCAACTAGAACACCACTTTATTTGTGCTCTCACTAGCTACTTTGTAGTAAATGCTCAGGAACTTTTATGGTGGTATCAAGTTTTCTCTCAATCAAAGCTTTAATATGAATTGTCGAGGATGAATAGACAAATGCAAAGGATTTCAGAGGTGACAACAGCTATTCACAGTATTAAAGAAAGTTTTCTGGACTCTGTCCAGTCTAAAAAAATTTTTTTTATTTCCTCAATCTATGAAAGAGCCATAATAAATGACCATGGGTAACTACAAGAGCATACTTGTTTTGCTCCTCTGTGAGTAAGCAAAGCTAGAAAGATCACAATGGGAGTGGATGGCAGCTGGTATGGGATTGGTGTCCATGGATTAGAGCACACTGAGGAAGAAGACATAAGGTCCTTTTAAAATATTTATTTATTTATGTCCCAAAAATACGCATACCTAGTCAAAGGAACTGAACCTGAAACATCAATTTTTTTCCCTTGGAAAAGTTTAGGTATGTTTGGGAGAAAAGTCAGTCCCTCTTCTCAGTTTGCTAGACAATTTATTCTGAAAGGGAAAGTCAATGGCTAATCCTATTCCCAGAAAAACCTTTCAAAAAATTTTTTTTAAATTGTAATTGAAACACTGAGAGCCTCAAATGTTATATAGATTTGTCCATTTGTCATCTTTTCACTAGCTCTGAAACTAGTAAGCCAATGTTGATTTTTCTATAAGAACGAGATAGGTTTTTTGTTACAGAAAAATGGCGATGGTTAGACAAGTCTCAGGGGTACTTCAGGAAATGTAGATGAGAGAATTCTAAGCATAGAATTCAGATACTGAGTCCCAGTCCTTTGCTGTATTGTTTTAACGATCCTTTTCATAAGTTTGCTGTAGTTGAGTCTTACCTGACTTCAATTTTATTCTCAAATGTCACTGTAGAAATTGCTAGAAAATGTTTCAATATTAAATTTATTAATACGGTTTATATCTTTGTTTCTTCATACACACTACAGGGCTTTTATTATGGGGATGGGATTCCTTTTCCTCTGCAAAATAATGTGTATTGTTAAATACAAGAGAAAGCGGTTCATTAGTTACTTTTCTCTTTTATCTTGTTGGAATCGTAGATAAGTAAGCGTTTATTCTTTCTGTTGTAAAAATAGTTTGTAGTGCTAAATTAATGTAAAACATGGATGTAGTATTTTTAAAGTCTTACCATAATACAAGAGTATTAGTGGAGATAAAACTCCAGGCCTCATTTGCAATTTGGTAGCTTTCCTAAAGGTAATGTACTGTATAAATTGCATTTGTATTTACTAATTAAAACACACATACTATAATTTCACCTAGGATCTTCCCTTTAGTTTTAACTGAAATAATTGCTGGTTTCATGGAGTGTCTTTAACTAAGAGTAGAAGTTCTTAGCTAAGAATAATTATCAGTTTGAAGAAAGAAAAATTTCATATAAACTATAATCAATTAATTGTTGAAACACTCATAGAGTGCTGCTATTGATGGGAATTTCTAGAAGAAACATTTTTCTTTTTACTTTTGCATGCAATGCCACTAAATACATGGATAAAATTTTAGCAAAATATGATAAATCAGTATACCCTGAAGCCATAGTTATAGACTGAGAAGAAATCAGTGACATATGGAAGTAAAGCTGATGAAAATATCACTATCTCTGTGATACAGTAGCTCAACTACTAATGAATCAAACTAATGAACTACTAGTGAACCAAATGCAAAATTCGTGCTAATGGTGCAACTAAATCTTTCTTTGGCATTTTGCCTAATGAGGTTGAGGATGCCCTCTCCCTGTCGGTGTTTAAGGACAAGCTGGATGAGGCATTGAGCACCCTGGTCTAGTGCGACAGAAGTTTGGAACTACATGATCTTTAAGGTTCCTTCCAACCCAAACCATTCCATGGTTCAATGATTTACATGTCTATAATAATGGGATACTGAAAGCTAACTTGGTGCTTAGGTGCTGATGCAGAGTAGACTGGGCTAAATTTCTATTTCCTGTTCTTGCCTTCTGTAAAACTAAGCAAGTTATTGTGAGGAGTTTTCAAGTCCTAATACTGCAAATACTGCATCCTGAATTCTGATCATACGGCTTATTTCTCTACCTGGTATAATATTTTAAACCCCTTTTTTTTTTAATGATCTTTTGCTATTCTGAATCATGTAAGGAATATAATAACAAAAAAATCCTAAACAAATAAACATACCCCAAAGTTTTGTTGTTTACTTTTGGGGAATTCTAGTTGGCTTTTATTAGAAAACAGATTTCATTAACCAGAATTCATTACTCCAAAGAAGATGTAATCAATTTATGCTACTCTGTAATCTGTTAGTCTAATTATACTTCTTCATAAATTACTGATAAATTTGTTCAGTTTCCCCTTTACTTCTGAGATGAACAAAGGAAATTCCTTACAAAAAAGAGCTGCATAACCACAATCTTTTCACCTTGGCTAGAAATAGATTTCAGACCTGGAATTTTCTGAATTCATGCTGAGATGCATCTTTTAGTATTCCCAAAAAATGGACTTGATTTTGATCATATCTGGGAGTCAATGCTTTTCAATTTGATTTTTATTGAGATGCAGCTTGTTGTTCAAAGGCAGACAGTTTTAATGAGAAAGTAAAAAGGGTAATATAACCAGAGGGAAGGTCAACAATTAGCTAACAGTGTGAATCAAAAGATTACAAGTGACATAATTATGAATGAAGTCCTAACATATGCTCAGCTATATGAAACATTCCTGATATTTCAATACTTTTTAGATTCAATTTTGCAATATCTAGGGCTGGGGAATTTCCTAAGACCTGAATACCTTCCATAACAACACTTATCTCTTAACTTGATGAAAGATGTTTATTATACATTAAAATATAGTTATTAACTCTTATCAGTTTTGTTTCTTAGAAAGTATTTTCCCATTTTAGCCTTGTAAATGACTAGTTAGTAATATACGAATTGCTCTTCAATTAATTGCACTTATTTTCTACTTTGAACTGTTTATTTTTTACTTCTTAGATACTTCCAGACATGCATATTTTGTTTAAGCTGTTTAGTGTTGTCACAATACTACCTTTGCAATAGACACTGCTCCATAAGAGATGAACAATTCAACCACTAACAGCATTGTCTAAACCAGGAGAGCTGTTGCCTGACCAGTGGCTTTCGATGTGATTTCTGCCTCATGAATGGTCCCTGTGTCTACAAAGGCATTAAGGTTATAGCAAAGGTCCTGAAGAGGTAATCTGTGAAAAAGGAGAAAATAATATTCTTCATGTAATATCCTACAGTTTCATGATTAATTAAATTCTCTTGATAATAAGAACAATTCTTTTAATGGCTGGAATAGATTTTACTTTCTTAAAATAGAATTTCCTGGCAGAAAATTGCACTATCCAATATTACAAAGGAGAAATAATAATATTTTCCATGACTATCAGAAAACAAAATAACTAAAATAGTATATAGTTACAAGTAAAAAAACTGTATAATATCAAAAGAATGTAATTGTCACAGACAATTCCATTCCATTTATTTTTATTGTGTGATTTTACAAAAACAGCAGTACCCACTACAAGTATTTTTTTCTTGGATGATATTTAAATCACTTTGCTGTTCTATAATATGGCAGAAAAGGTGGCATCAAAGATTATATGCCATCTTTCTCTCAATGGTCCCACAAAAATTTTTGTAGTCTTTCTCCAGTTCCATGCAAATAAATCACTATTAATGCTTGATAAACATTTTTTTTACAAAGCAGGGGGGACCTTATAGTAACTTATCAGTACCTGGGGGGGTCCTACAGAAAGGCAGGGGAAGGACTTTTTAATTAGATATCTGATGGGAGGACTAGAAGCAGTGGATGGAAATTGGAAGGGGGTAGATTTAGACTTGACATAAGAAAGAAATTCTTTACAGTGAGGGTGATGAAACACTGGAACAGGTTGCTCAGAGAGGTTGTGGACGCCCCCTCTCTGGAGGTGTTCAAGACCAGGCTGGATAAAGCACTGAGCAGCCTGATCTAGTGGGAGGTGTCCTATGGCAGGGGGGTTGGACCTTGATGATCTTTAAGGTCCCTTCCAACCCGAACTATTCCATGATTCTATGATTCTATATGCAAATTGAAACTTTGGCACAAAAAAATGATGCTTTCTAATCCTGTCTCATTCTGTTGAGATGGTTTTTACTTGGATTTTATTCATGTTATCACCCGTGCCCTAAAATACTCTGAACTCCTGATTTAAATAGCTGGCATTGGGACTCTTAATGAAACTTATTGAAGGCAAGCTCTCATGGAACCAGGAATGGGAGATTTATCAGATGAACAGACAAAGGTCTGGAGTCAATCACCACTTTATTATTGAAAAAAAATTACTACAACTCCCACATTACTGAATTCAAAGCAAAAGTGCTCAGGAGAATGTATGTGTCTACAGTGGAGACATGGTCAGTCTACTGAAGAAACATTCATTAATTTTGTTCAAAATTACCTCTCTGTCTTCTATAAAAATTTTCTTTCAATTATTTTAAGCATTCTATGTTCATAAAAGACCTGAACAGGAATTTTGTTTGATCTTTGTCTTTAATTCTCTTGACAAAATGAACTCAAACATCCAGCAACTCCTTTTCTTAGGCCCCCTTTTTTGCTTAGTCTTACAAGTGACATGTCACTATAGCTGCACTTTCCAGCTCTCCTTACAGCTGAAAGCAATGAAGTGACTGAAAATTCAATTATGTTCAGAAAAATTATTGGGTTGTCATACCTACATTATGGGTATGCCCTTCATATGTATTTGTTTTTTAGTGTGAATCACTGTATATTAAATGTTTTGTCTGCTAAGAGATTGCTTAAGCTTCTTGAAAAGAATAATTACAGTAACAATTTGTTAATTAAAAAAATGCAGTGCATTCATCACTCTATTGCACTATAAGCTCTTAACAAGAAAAACCCATTTTACATTCTTATCTAATGATAAAGTACAAAAAATGAGAATTTGTAGTCATATTCTGTATTTAGAGAAGTTAATCAGTGCACAAGGCTATGATTTCCACCCACCTTCATAAAACAATCAATTCAGCTGTAGCTGAGCTTAACATTTCTAGAAAATTGGATTTTGTAGATCTTCACATGCGACAATTCAACAAAAGCAAAATATCACTTGCTGAAGATTATACTTGAAGCTTCAATAGTTTCAATGAGAACTGAAGAATAATGGTGGCAAGCAGGTCTTTGAAGATTTATTATAGCCACTTGATCGGGTCAATTTGCATTAATGGCTTTGTCGTGATTTGCTGTGTCTGCACTGGAACCAGAAGAGAGACACATGATTAACATCTGCGGCATTAAGAAAACCATCTCACAGTATAAAGACATAAGCAAACAAGTGTTGTGGCTTACAAAGTGCAGAAAAAAAAAGAAAATGCTGCAATTTCTTTTTATATTTGCTTTCTTATTTAAGAATGCATCTTACCTGCTTGATATTAAAAATACCATTTTTCCTTTAAAATTCTATAAGAACTGTGTGTTTCTGTGAAAAATAGCTATTTATTGTCCTGACTTGTGTAAGCTTTTAATGTTTTCAGAAAGTAATGATTGATGTTAACATAAAGGTTTTTTTAACAAGTAAGAAAGGATTTGGGGAGGCCTTGTAACATCCTTCCAGTACATAAAGTGGGTCTGTGGGAGAGATGAGGAGGGACTTTATCAGAGCGTTGAAATAGGACAAAGGGAAATGGTTTTAAACTGAAAGAGGGTAGATTTAGATTAGATATTAGGAAAAGCTTCTTTACCATGAGAGTGGTGAGATACTGAAACAAATTACCTGGAGAAGTTGTGGATGCTCCTTTCCTGGAAGCAACTTTGTTTAGTATCCATAACAGGAGGGTTGGACCAAAAAGGTTTTTAAGATCCCTTCCAACCCAAACCATTCTATGATTCCATGGTGTCTCAATAGTTGAGTTAAGGCAGGAATAGCTTGACAGTTGATATCACAGAACATTCCAAAGTATTTTGAATATATCATCATATAACTTGCTGATCTGCTGCTGCTGGTTAGTATATATTCTTATTTTAAATACATTCTATGTATTTTTATATTCTGAATGTATGTGTCCTGGTTTGAGGGGGGCGTAAACCAGGAAAGTATGTATATACTTTCCCCAGGTTGAAAATACTGCAGTATTCCGTATGAAAAGACAAATATTCTTAAATAATTGAAATATATTCAGAAAACACATGTTTTAGTTACATATTATATTTTTGCTGCATTCAAAATGTAAATAGTTTCAAATGTATTAAAGAAAAAATAGTGAATTTTTTTTAATGTTTAGATTTTAAAAATTACATTTATAGTGAATGATGATATGTCAGAATATCATCTGAGATACACACTGTAATCAGAGCTAGATGAATACTGACTCTTCAGTTATATGTCTTGGTATATTTATTATGTACCATATACATCATACATATAAATACATGCATTCAAAACAGCAGCATTGATTTTACTCTGACTACTGAAAGCATCAATCTTAGAGCAAATATTTAAGAATAACATCTGCTTCTAAAAAAATGACAACCATAGAGAAGTTTGAAACTGAATTTAGAGCTGGTTTTGTTATTAGTTACTGTTGATGACAAAAAAAAAAAATTAAGTAAACTGGAAAGAACATTCTGACTTCAATAGAATGTGAGTGGGGAAAATGCATGATAACCAAACTCAAAAATGTCAAGATGACTGACTAACAAGAAACAGAAATTTTTACATCTACTATAAAAAGATAAAGAATATTTACTATGAAAGACGCCTAGTTAATGGTTTGGGATTTTAAAAAGTGAGGATTCAAAGTGTAAAATGTATTAAATAGGAAGGTTATTACATCTTCATAATTAGTGTTCTTTAAAATGAGTTTTGATTATTATGTGAGATAAAAGAACTAGGTATTTTCTTCCAGACCTGTTTTCTATGCTTCTAACAGAGAAATTTTTATTCCTAATTTTTTTTTTTGGCCAAGAATACTGTAGTTATTTTAAAGTAGGTTCTGAGGACAAAGAAATCCATCTAATACCGCATAGCAACCCATTTATTCATCACAGCAGCTCTCCTGTAACAAGGACAAATCCAAAAATAATAGTGGGATTCTAGTAAAATTTGATATAAGTGAAATACATACAGAATGCTTTGGAGAAGTCTGTGGGCAAGAAGGAACTTCAATTGCACTTATTTTGCCTGAGTATATAAATGCTTCAAAAAATAAATATAATATCATATCAAGACTAAGGAGCTAAAAACCAGCTTCCTCTTCAAAGAAGTTGTGGAGCATCTACGTTCAAATAAAGGCACAATGGTGGCACTGAAAAGAAAATTTAGATGATGTGAAGTGAGAGTGATAAACAATTGCATCATTATTCTTCAAATAAGAAATCCTATCATAATGGATTTTATCACATGAAAAACAGCTGGGAGAACAATGTCTGGTATGCTTACTCCAACTGATTCTCATGTAACTACAGACCTCTAAATACTCTTACCTAAATATGTTTTTAAAGTTTTTTAATTACTTGAGATTATTAAAAAATTACCTCCTCTTCATATTTCATATTTCATACAAGGATATCTTTGGTGAGACACACAATTGCCTACCATTATTTAACCTTACATTCAGTAACTTAGCAAAGAACCTGACCTCTGAAGCGTGGAACTTTATATCTTCATGTTTCCATTAAAGTGGAGTTAGTACTGACATGGCTTTTAGCATTTATTTTTTTGTATGTGCTTGGGGTTGTTTCATTGCTAGGGAAAGCTTGCTGGTTCAGGTGTTTTTTTGTTTGTGTGTTATGGTAACTGGAATAAAAGTAATTTCACTGTATGTGTTTTCAAAATGTATTTCAAATAACTTCTTCAGTGTTGGACGCTTTGCTTGTAAAGCACCAGCTCTTCAGAGTAGTGTAATGCACTTAAAGTACCCTAGGGGAAGTAAGAGGAACTATATCATAAGGGGAAAAAAGATAAACCCTGAGCATTTGACATGGAAAGCTACAATATTTTCTAGATGATTTCTGTGAGCAGCCTTACAAATAATACCAGTTTACCAGTTAAACAAAGTAAGTCATTTTGTCCTTCTTAAAAATAACTGGATATGCTGTGCTGGTTCTGTTTTGGAGCAATTAAGCCAGTAAAAGATTTAAGAGGATGTCAATTAAGCATCACATCTTTTTCCCAGTAAATTCAATGCAAGTTTAATCCTTGATTTCAGTATGACTAGTATTTCCTATTAATGAGTTATATGCTAAAATAGATAGTATAAATCTAATAAAATGTTGCTACAAGGTAAACCTACTCTGCTTTTAAAATGGAGGTCTGCAAATCTTTACCTTAATGGTGTCATCTGAGGTTACCTCCACAGTATGCAACTGTTGCGAGGGAAGTTTTGGGTCTACATTTGCTTTCTGTGCTTAAAATATGATTATTCAGAAGATTTATATCATCATCTGTTTTTACCTTTTTTTTTGCCTTGTTGGGAAAAAGAAAATAAAGAGGGATCAAAATGGTTGTAAAATGAAATGTGCTTTAGCCCTTATTGCTCCCCCTGGGTTTTATACTGAAAAATATTAGAAGTTATGATTGTCTATTTCTTTGCAAAAAATCAAATAATAAAAAAAAACAGGTGCCATCCTTATACTGCCTGCATTGCTATTATTTGTATGAGCACTTGGAGGCATTTTAAAAAGGTTGGAGTAACTGTTTACAGCATATTTGCAGGTACAAGGTGTCTGCATTACAAGTATGCTGTCCTACTATTACATGACCCTCACAGAACATGGGATTTGGACTTCTCTGCAGTTCTGCAAAAAGCTGTGCACCTCAGATGCATCTGAACAGCCACCATCTGATCAGCTGCACTTTGGCTACTGACTAGCAGAATCCCTTTTCAAAATAAAGTTCCAGAGTTTTGAGGCCTTTCGCTGCCCCTATAGTGCTAAATGTAACTAGCCCATAAAGTCTCTCCTGTTGGCAAAATAAAATAATTTTTCCAGATTACTCAGTAACAGTCTCTCTATTTCAGACTGATTATGTCCGCATCATCCAACAAAAATTTTTTAACTCTGTTCTGTGACTATTGTGACTTCCTCCTGGAATTAAAACATGACAGATACTTCCTGTAAGCTGTACTCTTTTTTTTGTTGTTTTTCTTTTTCCCTCCCTATTGCTGCATGGACAATATCAGAACTGCATAGCAATACTCTGTGTGATTCCACCATAAGTTAATGTAAGGACATGTGTTTCTTAGAATACGGAGGTTATGTAAAGTAGTTTGTTCTGCTGAGTCCAATGGAAATGTCTGGAGGACTATGTAAGGCAGAGAGAGCCAAAACTGGAATATTACTGCCTAAATTGCTTCTTAGGTAACACTCTGTCTTAACCCCTGAACAATGACTTGACACTGTCAAAGAACACTAAATTGCACAAAACCACATCAATAATATATTTAAATATTTAATTTTTTTTTTTAATCCTACAATGCTAGTGGATCAGTGCTTGTATTTGTTTCCTGATACGCCTTTACTTTGCAGTATGAATTAAGGCCTTTTGTCTTCCATTCTGTTTTCGTAGATGTCTCTGCTTACAAAACAAATGTAATAGCACATTTAGTTAGCTATACAAAATTATTCTTGAATGACTAGACTTTTCTGATGCCAGTGTCATTGCTTTATGGATTACAGCTTTGTCGATTACAATTGGTTTGCAGTATGAATGAACAGACATGTTCTCATTATGCAAATTCAAACTAAGGAGATGCAAATAAAATCACTGATTAGAAAAAATTAGAAAATAAAGCTCTGGCCAAATATTAGTTCACAAGGAGTGGAGAAATTATTCCTAATTAGAGTGAGAAAAGGTTGAGAAAAGAATCAATAGGTGGTAGACAAATTCTACATTTCATATAATGGATCATATGTAGATAATTAGTAATTTCTAGTCATACTGGAAAAAAAACAATCAATAAGTACAATCTGTCACACATAGCATAGTTGGCAGTATGGTAATATTTTTATGTGAGCTTGATAATTTTGATTAAACATGACTTTGAAAAAAATTGTTTGCAAGAAATGCAGAAGTGCTAAAATATTCAATAATAACAAAAAAAAAAAAGAAACATTCCAAGCACTACTTTATGTTTCTCTGTTGTATTTATTTAGTCTTGCCTTTGTTGGCAACATATGCCCATACTGAAAAAAAAACAAACTGCAAACAGCATGGCATTGGAGCTCAACTAAAAGTTTAATTCCTGCCTTACAGTACTTAAGGCAGAATTCTGTCAGGCATATGGAAGCAGGTCTAATGTTAACTCCTCCAAAATAGCAGCACAGATGTGTTACCAAAATATTGTTAGTATGCTGGATAAGCACAATATTTTCACACATTCAAATTAAAGGAAATCTGTAGACAGATGACTTTCAATAAGGAAGGAGCAGAAACATGAGGTTAGAAATTATACTCAGCCACTTATCTGTGAGGTCTTACATGGTATATTTCAGCTATTTTGTTTATTAGTTTGATGCAAAAAGAGGATTGTTCATATTTTTTTTTATTTCTTCAGAGTCCCTAATATGATAATATAGATATGATAGTTTTTTCCAGAAGTGGTAATTTTCACATTGGACAGCCTAAACCTCCAGTGACAGTGGGCATGGACATTTATAGTACCTGTTCTGGAAGACTATGGTTTAAATAAAATAGAAAAATACCTGCCAAGCAACAAAATTATTTTAAATTAAATTTTACACACACATACATGAAGACTACAATTACAGAACAGAGAGCTGGCAACATCTGCAATATTAGTGTTAGAGAGTGTCTTATTATTGAAATGTTAGCATAACATTCAGCTATAACCATACATTCTTGCACTGCCTGGTGGGTAGCCTAAATAAAAACAATACGAGAAAAGTAATGTTCCACAAAAAATTATATACAGAGAGAAAGAAAATGTGTAACTAAGTGCTACGTTTTCTATTTCTCTATGAGTTTCAGAGAAGTGTCTAGCAGAGAAGTGTTCTTTTAATCATGATCTTTCTGAAAATCCCAAGTACAACTTTTCTTCAGAATTGGAAAATACACTCTAGAGAACTCATCCTCTCTCTAGAATAGAGAATGAAAAAAACTCATTCATTTGAGCCACGTTTACCTTCTCTCTCAAGAGAGAAGGTCTCACCCCAAGAAGAGTCTTGGGGTGTTTTGTGGAGAATTGAAACATTAATTTATTTTTCAGTAACTGCTATCTGGAGCTTCTGCCTACAAAAAAATAGCCTTAATTTACGATTTCTTAGCTGCTGAGTATATTTTTACAGCATTTCTACACTTTTTCACATCTGCAGGAATGCAAGAGCTATGCTGGCTTATAACTTGGCTAAATTCAAAGCTTACAGCTCCCAAAATGGGTCTTTTCACTGGTGAAAGGTGTTTCGGTGAATGTCATTCTAAGACAGAAGTAGTTTGAATCAATGTCATAGAAGCAATATATATTAGGACTCGTAGTAAAAATTATCAGCCTCTTCTATTGTATCTATTGCTTTTCATCATGATTGTGTCTGTGTGCAATAGAAATTGTAGAAGTAAGCTAATTTTATGCTTTTCAAATGAAGATTATTTTTTTCTACCACATGACATGCTTGAGCCAAAACATGTGTCTCTGCTTGCTGTGGTGAGCAATTAATTAGAATTAATTGGTACTTCAACTAGCATATTTAAATGAAGAGCAATAAATAGTGAAGAGTAAATTTCAGCCTCTTATAGAAAACAATTTATGCTATATAAAGTAACTCCTCAGGAAAGGCTAGGATAGGATAAAGATAGGATAGAGAGGTTTTTTCATCTGTGTGCTGTGAGCTGCACAACTGTCAGAGTGCTGGTGAACACCTTTCACTGTGCAAGTCTTAGCTGCAGTCACTTCTGTTCTATGAAGAACACAGACATTATTAGAAGATACATAGTTGTCTAATTTGGGTAAATCACATGATGGGTGTGTTTAAAAGACCAGAATCCTGAGTGACTTATGGGACCAAACAATTGCACCTATCACAGAAAAGCTGAAAATACAGACAGGGAATTTGTGTCTTATATTGTTAGCATTCAGAGCAAAAATACATTTTCTTTATTTCTGGGAAAGCTGTACTCCTGTCTATTGATAACATAATTTAAAAACTGTGACAGATTCTTTCAATTTTCAATAGATGAATTATTAGCAATATGCTAAATTATGTATTTACTAAAGAATTTAACTCAGAGAAATGCAGGCAATCCATAACTGATTCTCAAAAGCACACCAGTATCTGACAAGTCTGTTTCGGTTTTGTGTTTTATTTTTGTTTAATTTACTGATGTACCTCCAATTCGGATAGTTCTTTTAGATTTCTAGTAGCTTGCATTAATTGAACGCTAATGATTCACTTAATGCAGTTAATCATGCTACAATTCTAAATCAATTGGAGCAAATTAACAATTACTGTTTTGTAACAATGAGGACAACCTGCAATTTAAAATTTAATTTTTTTAAAATATTCTTTGATTTTTAATATTCATATATAAGTTCTAGCACTTAAAAAAGCCAAACTCAAATGAAATGAAGTTTTAAAGGCATATATAGCCTTCCATGGTAACTTATATGAGTAACTTATATGGGTTTGGAAATTTTCTCTCTGAAGTTCTTGCCATTTTCTAGGAGTTGGGGAAAAACTATTATAGGATTGAATGTTTATTTCTTTTTTGACCAACTTATAAATTCAGTTTCTTTGTCAGCACAGTGAGGCTGACTAACAGATTGTCTGATGCTGCAACATTAGGCTCTGGTTTATTTTACCTATGTTTACGTGAGTAATTTGCAAACAGATACAAGCAAACCCATGCAGTGTTACAGACCAGCTTGTTGTAGTCAGATGCTTGTTAGATCCAAACAGGAAACCTTTAGGGCAAGTTAGCATGGTGCTGCAGCTGAGTTTCTGCATCCACACACAGCTTTTTGTTCTAAGTTTGAGATGGCTTTATTTGTGACTAAACAGCTGTTTGAACTAAAAATAAATTTAGAACAACGCTGAATCCTGAGGGAAAATAATAAATGGCTACAGGTGAAGAACTACCTGGATCTTCATTAGATTGGTAATGTTAGCACAGTTGGAAAAATGGGGCTAGCTGTTAGGGTCTGCATGCAAAAGTAGCTCGCTTTGACGGAGATTAATGATGGCGAACCTGTTACTACGTGGCTGAATCTAGCACAAGCTTGTCTTTTAAGAGATTAATTTGGAAGTTTCATCACTTTGTTAATTCTAAATGTGATCAGCTAACTTCAGGCATCTTTCATGTTTATGTCTTGAAGTATTTTATTTTAATCTGAACTCACAACTGCAAAAATGTGCATAACTTCAGCAGGAGAAGACAGCATATTAAGCATATTAAGCATATTGTGGAATCAGGGTCAGGATCTAAGTATTATATAAGTGGTTAAAATACCCATGTGACATGAAAGAATTATTGATCCTCTAACCCACTTCTTTAGCTTACATTCAAATATTTTAAAAACTCAGAGTCAGTTAAAAGCTTTAACACTGTAAATCTGCCAGATACCCAATTTTCTGTTCTCAGTTACAACTTAGAAGTAGTTGGACAATCTGATTGTTGTAATCAATTTCAAAACTGCAACATGTCTAGGTGAATTTATTTCTAAGACAGAAGCCTGAATGAATTTAAGTTAAATTCATTATAAAATTGTGATAGATGTGAATTTCTTTCTAGTAAAAGATCGTCTTTGTCTTCTATTTAAATTATTCAACAGAATCTCAGAATAATTTAGGTGTAATGAACTTCTGGAAGTCTCTAATACAATCCTTTTACTCAAAGTAGGTTCTAAGATCCAATTGCTCAGGTCTGTTTTCAACCAATTCTTAACATCTCTAAGCTTGGAAATTCAACCATCTTTCTGGGCAACTGCTCCCAGTATTTTGCCATTCTCAAGGCAAAAAATTTTCTTCCTTAGATCTAATCGGATTTCCATGTGCTCTAATCTGTCTAGAACGCCTCTTGCCCTTTGCTTTTGTTGTGACTGTTCACTTGTGACAAAGCTTGTAAAAACAATGTACTTTTTTGCTTGACTAATGTAGTATGTTTAAGCCTTTCTTATACACGGTCTACTAGGGAGAAATATGATGATTTAGAGCACAAACTAGAGTACTAGAGTACTCTAGAGTACTAGAATGGAGTGCTACATAAACATTTTCATTGTTTAAAGAAACTTTACAGTTTGTTTTTATCCTTTCTCTTTTTTTTTTCTTTTAAGAAGAAAGAAGTCTCTCAAATTGTCTAATTTCTGAAATTCTGAAGTATTAGACAATCTAATTAATCCATACATGGTTTTATTTCTTCTCTTAATTCTGTGTCTTTTTTAATTAAGACTGCATTTGTTTTGATGAGTCAATTTTCGTCTCTTCTTAGGAAAGTAATGACAGCTTTTGAACTGAATTTATAAAGAGCAGACATTTAATTAAGAGTTATAAACCACCTGAAAGAGTGCTGAGTTGACATAGGCCAAAGGGTAAGTACCCATACAGCCTCTTGTTCATTCCCCTCACTGTCAGTAGAATCGGGAAGAGAACAGGGAGAAGAAAAACAAGAATACCAACAGATCAAGATAAAGACAATAAGTGAAAGAAAGAGAAGTGAAAAAAACCCACAAGTCTTGCAAAGCCAATCATTCAGCACCTGCCCCCAGAAAACTGATGCCCAGACTGTCTCTAAACAATGTCCACCTTGGAAGGAAACCCCCTTTCTTCCATTATCTCCAGTTTTTATTGCTAATTATGTCAATATCTTGTGTGGAAAAACCTTTTGGGCAGTTAGAATCAGCTGTTCCAGCTGTGTCCTCTTCTTTCTTCTTGCCCAACTGCAGGCTATTCACTGGAGAGACATTGTTGGGCAAGTGGGGGAGGGTGAAATATGGGTACTTCCAAAGAAGAGCTGGTCTAATTTTATAAAAATAATTTTTGCTAGAAATTCTTTTGTCAAATCAGCTTGTTAACAATTTCAATATGGAACTTAAATCTTAGCTTAAAAATGGCTGAAGATGGATCAGATAAGCCCTCTCCTGCTGTCTGTACATGTAATGTTACAATATATTCTCTCCTGCAATACATTCTTTGTTCTGCTATTACTGCTTTCCAGAGAATTCTGAACAAAACTAAAAGAAATATATAGGGGTTTTTTGTTGAGAATTTCTTTTCTGACCCTTTTCAGGATGACTTGTTATCATTCCTGGCATTTAGATGTTGGGTTCAGCAATTCTCATGTAGTATGAGGAAACAAATATTATCATCAGAAGAGTATATACAGAACAGAATGACTTTGCAATAGTGTGGAACAAAAATAGTGAACTATTCTGAAAATAGTGTAAGGAGTACCTTAAAAAAACCAAAAACTCAAGTATGAGAGTGCGTGGAAACCTGAATCTATAAGTTTTCTGTACATAATGAATGCTGCTGGTTTAATAGAACTTAACCTATCAAATTTATGATGGTTGTAAATACCAGCAAATTGTTTCAGTGTGTTTATAAATATATTTGAAAATGTAGACACTTTTCTGAGGTTCAGGGCAAGCAGAAATCACCTTCACAAGAACAGAACCTTGAAGTTCTCATCCACTTGTGTTCAGAAGCATATAAAGGTTTTATGTATCATCATCCATCATTTGCTGAAAAGATTGCATTTCTATCATACATACTTGCACAAAATTTGAGGGATCTAAAAAATAAAAGAAGACATGAACTAGGATTTTCATGCCCATACTAAAGCAAATTGGTTTACTACAGTAATGCATTAGCACAAAGAGCAAGACAATAAGATGTTGATGTGGATGGTATGAAACTCTCTTCCGCACTATTGATTGTCAGCAAACTATTCTATGATTCTATGAAAACTTCCACTAAGCAGGTATGCAGTATTCAGAAATTCCAAGTACAGTTATTTGAAGTAATTTGTGGCTTTCAACTGCATTGTTTACTAGAAGAAGAGAAGCTGTAGAGAACTAATAAATATCATGTTACAACTGTTAAGCTAATTGTATCAAGACTGCACTTCTTATTGGCATTGTTGCTATTTCCAGTGCAGCTTCAGGTGATATAACGGCAGTTTATTTCCTCTTCAAATCAATTTAATCATGCAATGTTATCACAGCTCATTTGAATAATTTGCTAATGGAAGGGAAAAGGGTGAGATAATGTGAAAATTGCAGCTGTCATCATTACAATTGTTTAGTGGAGCAATTTAAGCACAATTTACTAGTTTCTTAATTCTTTAGTCTTATTTTGGTCTTCATTGTTTAATAGCTGACATTGCATAAACTAGTCTGAATGTGTTCATATGATAGCAATCAAGGAAACGGTTCCCATATTTCATGACTCTCATTAAGCAGAACTGTTGCAAGTGATAATGATTCATTGGCAACATCACATAAACCTTTGAGAAACTTTCTTCTCTGTAAATATTTGTAGAACAAAAAAGGTGTAAAATAATAACCTAGGCCATTATCAACAGGAGAGCTTGCATTTAAGGGGTTTATCACTAGTCATAAGAGGAACTGAATCTAATCTGAATTTGTCAATAGTAATGCAATGTTTGACTGAGATCAGTATAATTTTAGCATCAAGATTCATATACTTTTTTAGAACCATATTAACTGTACCTGAGAAGCAGAAAACTATGTATCACTTTCTGAGTTAGTTTTCCTGTTGCTGATGATATAAAAAGGAACAGACTTTCACCACTGTCTGTTTTTAACAAAGAAAAATTAACAAAGGTGTTTTATGTCAGATGTTATAATTATTAAAATTAAGACAAAGTTTATTTGTAATTCTCTGTTGCTATTAAAAATTGCAGTGTTCATTTCCTCACAAAGCTCAAAAAGAAAAAAAAACAACTTGGGAATTAATCTGGGAAAGAGCTCTGAACAAAATTTGAAATGGTGGTATGCATATAAATTGCATAGCATAGGCTGACCAATTCATGCAGGGAAATATTTCTTTCCAGGTGAGTGAAGGAAATTATGAAAAATGCAAAGCTCAAATCAGTCACTAAAACATATGGTATCTGGAGTAGTAGCAGATTACCTGCCTTCCCCATACGGTTATTTCATGCTATCACANTTAAAAGTACCTTGGTCTAAGAATATTTTAATTTATATTTCATATAAGGTCTGTTACATTCTGGAATTTGTGTCAAACCAGTTGTCCTCTGTATGATTTTGTTCAGACTACATTTTGGTTATAGTGATGTTCAACTTTTATGGCAGCAGACTAATGTTGTCCTGGGATCAGATGGATTTTATAGATTTTAAAGATGCATACCCCACATATACCCCAATAATTTGAGGTAAATAGCAATACTAATCAAATGAGCCCCCAAGCAATCAAGACTACAAGAGTGTCTCAGATTGTAAATAAATCAGGAAAGAGCAACCTTTCTATTTAAATGCACTGACCTTATTTTAAGTCTTAATCCTTTTAAACTGAAAAGAAAGGTTAGTTACTCCTCATAACAGTGATGAATTTCTGGCTAAGGCATTGACCTACAGAAGGACAGTTCTGTCTTTCCTTTTTGTGTCTGTTTTGCTTACAATGGTCTAAAACATAATAGACGATCAAGATGTACTTATTTGCCATTTCCTTTCCCTGAAGCTACCTAAAACTATCCATCCACACTCTCTCCTGGAAGTTTTCCAGGATGAAATTAGAATTATTAAATTAAAAGAAATTTCTGAGGCTAATTGCATAAGACAAAGCCCGTCTACAGAAGTGTCCCATAAATTGCATAGCATAGGCTGACCAATCCATGCAGGGAAATATTTCTTTCCAGGTGAGTGAAGGAAATTATGAAAAATGCAAAGCTCAAATCAGTCACTAAAACATATGGTATCTGGAGTAGTAGCAGATTACCTGCCTTCCCCATACAGTTATTTCATGCTATCACAATCTGCTTTGCGCCTTCAAAACTATCCTCCAAGTTCTCATGCCACACTGAGATCATGATACAACAACCCTTAGTGTAGTGTTTCAAAACCATTACTCTGAACAGCTTTATATATTTCTCCTGGTTTCAATAGACTTCAGATCTACATTGTTAAACAACAGAGAACCATAGAGCTAATGCAGTTTCTGGATAACTTTTTGTTCTCACTGCTCAGTCAATGAACCGCTCTAATGAATACTGTCAAGACTAATCAGTGTGAAAGAACATTTAGTCCAAGCATTTCTGAAACAAATCATTCAGTGATCCCAGCTCTCTCAGCCCTTCCTCTTGTGAAAGATGATCAAGTCCTTTAATAATCTTTGTAGCCTCATGCTGGACTCATTCCATTATGTCTGTAGCTCTCTGGTACTGCAAGCTCAGAACTGGACACAGTATTGTAGTGTCTTGACTTCAGTAAGAAGAGAGAGCCATGTGCCTCTCACTCCAGCTATCCCTCTGTGGAGGGGAGGCTCAAGGGGAAAAGTAAAACTACACTTNAAATTAAGACAAAGTTTATTTGTAATTCTCTGTTGCTATTAAAAATTGCAGTGTTCATTTCCTCACAAAGCTCAAAAAGAAAAAAAAACAACTTGGGAATTAATCTGGGAAAGAGCTCTGAACAAAATTTGAAATGGTGGTATGCCTGCTGGAAAATAAGCAGCAGACAAAAGTAGGAATGTTGTTTCATCAAGAAACTGAAGAAGAAAGTAACAAATGGAGTTACAGGCATATAAAATATGAGATGATGAGTTTTGGTCTAGCATCTCACATGGAATTTCTTCTGAATTTAATTTCTAAAATTTCTTCTTAAGTACTATTATACCTCATATGGAATGAAAAATAAAATTTATTCTCAATTTTTACTTGTTTATAATAAAATTACAATGGGCTCCAGCAGCTCCAACTTATTAAAATGACTAACTTACTTAATAGTTAGATCTATATTTAACTGATTACATTAATTAACCTGTTTAATAACTAAATCTAAATTTTTATAAATATGTATAAATTTGTGTAGTGTTCAAAGTTGAAACTTTTCTCAAATAGGCCGTAAGATTTTCATCAATACATCACAGTGCTGTGAGAGCCATTTCACATTCTGAGTCCATAAGCGATATTGAGATAGAAAATAACACAAAATGTTCAAGGTGAGCTTCAGTAATCTGTGCTTTACCTTCTCAGTTAATGCTCTTGATTTCCTATGAATACAAAATTGTATCTATTTTGCAGCATACATAAATGCAAAAGCAGGTAGTTTCTGGTGATCCCATTTGCAGCTGCACATGAAAGGAATTCTTTCAAAGGGACATATATTTTCCTTCCTTTGGTTATATGGGAATAAACTGAGACCTATGAAGTTAATTTAAATGGAGTCAGGAGCCTAAATGACATTTGGTTCTGTCTTGTTTTAGCCTATTTAAGTCTTCAGGCAACAGTCTATTATCTTGGTGTGTTCTTGCTTAAATACCTAAGCTTAAAAGTACCTTGGTCTAAGAATATTTTAATTTATATTTCATATAAGGTCTGTTACATTCTGGAATTTGTGTCAAACCAGTTGTCCTCTGTATGATTTTGTTCAGACTACATTTTGGTTATAGTGATGTTCAACTTTTATGGCAGCAGACTAATGTTGTCCTGGGATCAGATGGATTTTATAGATTTTAAAGATGCATACCCCACATATACCCCAATAATTTGAGGTAAATAGCAATACTAATCAAATGAGCCCCCAAGCAATCAAGACTACAAGAGTGTCTCAGATTGTAAATAAATCAGGAAAGAGCAACCTTTCTATTTAAATGCACTGACCTTATTTTAAGTCTTAATCCTTTTAAACTGAAAAGAAAGGTTAGTTACTCCTCATAACAGTGATGAATTTCTGGCTAAGGCATTGACCTACAGAAGGACAGTTCTGTCTTTCCTTTTTGTGTCTGTTTTGCTTACAATGGTCTAAAACATAATAGACGATCAAGATGTACTTATTTGCCATTTCCTTTCCCTGAAGCTACCTAAAACTATCCATCCACACTCTCTCCTGGAAGTTTTCCAGGATGAAATTAGAATTATTAAATTAAAAGAAATTTCTGAGGCTAATTGCATAAGACAAAGCCCGTCTACAGAAGTGTCCCATAAATTGCATAGCATAGGCTGACCAATCCATGCAGGGAAATATTTCTTTCCAGGTGAGTGAAGGAAATTATGAAAAATGCAAAGCTCAAATCAGTCACTAAAACATATGGTATCTGGAGTAGTAGCAGATGACCTGCCTTCCCCATACGGTTATTTCATGCTATCACAATCTGCTTTGCGCCTTCAAAACTATCCTCCAAGTTCTCATGCCACACTGAGATCATGATACAACAACCCTTAGTGTAGTGTTTCAAAACCATTACTCTGAACAGCTTTATATATTTCTCCTGGTTTCAATAGACTTCAGATCTACATTGTTAAACAACAGAGAACCATAGAGCTAATGCAGTTTCTGGATAACTTTTTGTTCTCACTGCTCAGTCAATGAACCGCTCTAATGAATACTGTCAAGACTAATCAGTGTGAAAGGACATTTAGTCCAAGCATTTCTGAAACAAATCATTCAGTGATCCCAGCTCTCTCAGCCCTTCCTCTTGTGAAAGATGATCAAGTCCTTTAATAATCTTTGTAGCCTCATGCTGGACTCATTCCATTATGTCTGTAGCTCTCTGGTACTGCAAGCTCAGAACTGGACACAGTATTGTAGTGTCTTGACTTCAGTAAGAAGAGAGAGCCATGTGCCTCTCACTCCAGCTATCCCTCTGTGGAGGGGAGGCTCAAGGGGAAAAGTAAAACTACACTTGTGTGTTGAGACAAAGGCAAAAAACCAAAATTTAACAGAACAACTATGACAACAAAAAAAGAATAACAATAACATGTGTAGAGGAATGCATAGACACCATTACAATACCACACGGTGCTGCCAACCATTCCAGATGCACGAGGCCACCATACGGTTCTGCCCAGCTCTGTGTCCTCCATCCCCCCAGGCAACATCCTGCCCCCCTTCCCAGCCAGATCCCAGCTACAGGTGGGGATGACTTTGGTGGTAATGGGGTATTATCCCCACCAGAACCAGCACAAGTACTACAGATGTGGCCTCACCAGTGCTAAGGAAATGGGAAAATAATTTTCCTTGAACAGCTGATCCTTCTAATGCAGTCCATGATTACTGAACTTCAAGTGCATTGTTATCATATGTTCAACTTACATCTATCAGAACCCTGTGTTGCCTCTCAGCAGAGTCCTTTCCAGCCAGTGAGCCCCAAGTGTGTACTAGTGCCAGGGGTTATTTCTCCCCTGGTGCAGGATTTTTAATTTCCCTTTATTTAACTTAATGAGATCTCTGTCCGGTCACACACACAGCCACCTGAGTTCCCTCTGAATATCAGCACAAACAATGGTTGTATCATTCAGATCACTGATGTTAAATAGTACTGGATTCTCTACATGTCAGAATGTAGTTTTGGGGTGTGTGGATTTTTTTTCCTACTCAATAATATTATCAATGCCAAAGGGATAGATGAAAGCAATTTCTGTTGTTTGAGCATAGACTCCAGAATTTATGCAAGCATATGTGTTCATATAATATATATATAAACATGGATATAAGTGTTTTCTCAGTTATTATCAGTCTCAATGTTTATATGATTAGAATTTTTAAAGGAAATGATAGAAGCTTTTTTGTTCCCCCGGGTTCCTACTTTGACAAGACTCAGTGTTTGCTTTCTTTAGAAAAAGATAAGGCATTGTCAGGATTCTTTTGAATTTGTTTATTCATATTTCACTTATCATCCATCACGCTGTCTTATTTTGATGAGAGCTAATAGGATGTAGTCTTGTCCCTTTATTCTTGCTGACATTAGAAACAGTCTTCATGGGATACTTTTCTGTCACTGTCTACATTTATTTAATCAAATTTCTCCTCCTATCTTCCAGATAAAAAAAAATTGCAAAAATCTTCCAACCAAAACTCAGACTAATCTGCACACAGAAAAATATTCCCCTCTCATTCTGTTGCTCTGAAATGTAAGACTTGGAACACTCCTTTTCTCCTGGTTTTGTGTTTTGTTTCATTTTCACACCGGTACTCCAGCCAAAAATATGACCAAGTCATCTTCCCTTTAGTAAGTCTTAATTATAGCTCTATGTCCTGGTTTGAGGTGGAAGAGAAACAACTTTCTGTTCAATGAGAGGTACTCTTGCTTGTACTTGTTGCTGTAGCAACTGGGGTTAGCTGACTTAGTTGTTTGCCCTATAGTGGGGTTGTGCTGCTGGATCAAAGGCACCATCTTCATTCTTCTTTAGTGGTCTGGTTCTTCAATGGCTCTCTTTCTTCATTGACTAATGTCTGGCTGGGACCCTATCAGCTCACCTGCCTTTTGGTCCTGCTTCTGTTTGTTCAGTTTCCCATTTGTCATTGAGTCCATTCTGAAACTTTCCCAGTGCTTGTCAGAGACACTTCCCTGGGAGACTGATACGGTTTTGTGCATTTTTGTATATGTTATGTTATATCTATTTCCTTTATTTTAAAAAATATTATTAACAATTAAAATAGTTTTGATTTTTCTGAACTCATAACTCTCTCTTCTTCCTCTCCTTCGGCTGAGAGATGGGAAAATCATATATCATCTTGTCAGTGACTAACCTCATTCAAACCACAACAATCCATTGCATCTTTTCTCCATCTTGCTGCCTCCTCTCTTTGGTTCAATCTGGATTTTGCTGCATTATATTCTTCTGTTTACAGCAGCTAAAACTGTGCCCTCACTTACTGCCAAAGATCTGCTTTCCATGACATGGCTATTGAGACACTTTCATAATGGGGTTTTAATTATTACTTTCCTATTTTTCCCCCTGATTTTCTAAAATTAGCAGCAGGGTTAAGGAGATACTGACCTAATTTTTCCTTTATGTCATTGATAAGTCCTTGTTTTCTGTCTCCTATGAAGTAAGGAGAGACAAACAAAGCAGCCTTATACAGCTAAGGACACTTGACCATCTCATATCTTATAATGTGGATGAGCAACATGCTTCAGTAATTTCTAATGTTCTGTTCCTGCTTACTAAAATTACCAGCCTAACATGTCAGAGAATGCTGTATGGCAACAATCATATCTCACTACAGCTTTCAGCTGTCAGAGCTCCGTATTGGAGAGTGGGAGGGATCCAATACTGGAGTCCAAATAAAACCATCTTAATGTAGCTATGAAAACAACCATGTATCAAAGCATACGTCTCCTCTTCCCCTTCCTCATCATTTCTCATCACAGCCAGTCCAGCAGAGCCTAGAGAGCTATGAACATCAAACAAGTTGCCTATTAAAAAACATGTCAAAATAAGAGCAGATTCTAATGTGAAGATATTTGTCAAAAATGCTTTGACTAACCCTGGTCAGTGCACTCAAATGTTATTGCTTCCCTTTGACGAATACAGCATCCTGAGTTGTCATTGTGCATTTTGAGATATACAACCAGGAATAATGTCATTAATACAGTGTGTTAAGACACCGTATATTTTTTGGATTTTAGATAATAGTTTCTAAAGCACTTTGTTTCAAAATATTACTGCGGCTATGGTTACTATTGAAGAATAACTGTATAATATGTAAAGTGAGTAAGTGGATCCATAAAATTGTAAAGAAATCTTGGTTATCCTTTTCCAATTAAGTCTTGTAATGGAGAAAAAGATAGGAAAATCATTAGAATGCAAGGAGAAAAAAACCCCACTATGCATTGAATACTGAGGCAACCAGCATGCCAAAATAAGTTTGGGCGGGATCACAGTATTCTGTTTTAAAGCTGGAGTGAAAGGAGAGTTGGCTTATAGTATTGAAAGTCGCATTATTCTGCTGTAAGTCTCTTAATGTCTTAGTGGGGTATTACTGCATACTCATCAGGAGCCAATTAATTTCTAATTGCCCAGAGGAAATTATAATTTTTTTTAAGACAAAGTAGCAATAGGGTTTTGTTTTGCTCTTAATTGTCATCAGTCACTGAGGTAAAGAGTGAGCAAGTAGCTTTTATGTCAAGGCAGGTAAATTTTCACAACTATGCTGCAAGGTTAGTAAATTAATACACTTAATGAGGGACAGGATTTCTTTCATTTTCTGATCAAGACTCTTGGGACCAATTATCTAGCTACAATAAATCGATATCTTCCATGAAGGAAAAAAACTTTTCTTGAATTTTTTCACTTTAGGGAGAAAACAACTTTATCTCATACTTTGGAAGGTAATGACTGACATCACACAGCTTAAGTATCTATAGAGTAGGGACTGTGTTTTTTTTTCCAAGGTGCCTAGGATTCTTCAGGCCTGATTCTAGATCAAGTACTCTTGCTGGAAATCACAGGATCATAATTAATAATAGCATAAATTATTTCTATCATTGCTAAACTACTACTCATCCGTGTGAGAGAGAGATGTGTGAGAGAAAACTGAATTGATGAAGGTTAAAGCCATCTTAGATTTAAGGAAAGAGTAGATATTATGAGCAGACTCAAGGAGTGACAAGGGAGATAATAGCTTGAGAATTCAGAAAAGTACAATGATTGAGCTTTTTTTTTTTTTGAGATAGCAGTACTTTATTTTGGTCAGAGACGTAGGGAAGGACTGCATTGCTAAAGAGATAAAACAGTTCTCTTTAATTCTAAAAATCTTTGGGTTTAGATGCATTTTCACATGAAGCTCTGATTCAGTTCTGTATTATTCTGAAAGAAAAATATCAAAAATCCTTCATTTGGTCTTTTTATCGAAAACTTAGCAAATCTACAGGCTATGTATAGACGTCTTTTTAATAATTAATTATTAATTGATAAATCTGATACAAATTTTCAGTTCCCAGTTCGTGTTCTATTTGATACTCTAAAGTAATAAACAGAAATTTGCATAAAACATTTTTCATTTAACAAAGCAAATAACAAGTCTCTAAAATAATCAATACATGGACACATGACTGACATTTTTAATATCTTCAGGAGCCTACTTTTTAAGGAGAACATTCATTATCTATTACAGGATTTTTGTATGTTTTCTGAAGTTTCCTTAAAAACATTTTATTGATGGAAAGTGGCATGTGTTTTTCCAGCTTTACTTAGTAAAAAAACCCTTTTTCATTGATTAAAGAGATGATAATCTGTCTTGCATTCAGAGAATTATGAAATGCCAAAGATAAAGGAAAAAGGATTCTTTGCAGATTATTTGAGCTTACTAGAAAATCAGTACCAGGAATGTCTGTGAGGATAAATTCAAGATAAATTTAAGGGCATAGTATTAACAATTTCTAAAAAATATTTGCTATTGACAGTAACCAGTTGTTGCCATAAAAATACCCCTTATCCCAGCAGACATGAACTAGAACTGTTAGACTAGTGAATTTCCAGTTAGCAAGGCAAGATTAAAATTATTATCATGAATTTATATTTAAAAGCAAAGTGAAAGCCAGGGCAGGTAAATTCAGAGACTTTGTCAGGTCACTGATGTTTAACAAACACTGTTAAAGCAGATTACAGCATTGATCATGACAAGAAGACAAAATAACATATTACTGCATCTTGGTCCATTATGAAGGCTGTTTTTGTATCCCAAAGGTCTCAGATTAACAATTTATTTTAAATAAAAGTAAATTTCTTTCATCAGATTCATACAGTTACAAAGACTATGTTTTATGACAATCTGGAAATGGCCCAGTAATTTTTTTAGGCCTCCGATACAAATCAATGGAAGTGATTGCTACAGTTTTTTATATATTAATTGTCAAATCTGTACAAAAAGGCAATTGCTGTTTTTCACTGTTATATTGACAATAATCTTAAAAACATTCCACACAGAAAATTCTGAACAACATTGTAAACAATTTTGTTTTGCATTTAATCTGTAAGCCATGAACTCATCCTGAATGATAAGTCTAAATTATTAACCACTTATGCCTATGTACAAAATTCAGATGTCTTTGGTGCTGAACTCTAAAATATTATTCCTCAACCATATTTAAAATATTTTATTAAATAAAATAAACTTTTTACTGAACAGTCTTCCTGCCTCAGGGTATGTTTGTTCTCTAATTAGTAGTAGCAGTTTTGTGTCACATTTCTAAGAAATATTTCTGTCCTGATCTCTTAAACTTTTCACAGATATGTGATCTTCATGCTGTTTCAACCTCATTTTTCTTCCTCTACTGATCATTAATTTTTTTCTTAAATTTGATTATGGAACTTTCTGTGGGAGACTCACAAAAAGATGCAGAAAATACATGCTCTACCCAATAGTCCCTCCCCAGCTTTCTTGTACGTCCTGTGAATGTAGTAGTCCAGGTGGGGTCTCATGAGAGCAGAGGAGGGGCAGCATCACCTCTCTCAACATGCTGGCTACAGCTCTTCTTATGCATCCCAGCATACTGTTGATCTTCTGGGATGGGAGGGCACACTGTTGGCTCATGTCCAGCATTTCCTTCATCAGCACCCCAAAGTCCTTTTCCATAGAGCTGCTCTCTATCATATCTCATCCCATTTTGACCACTTCACTCAACTTTGTTTCATCCACTGACTCACCAAGGGTGCACTCAACTCCTCTGTCTGTATCATCTACAAAGATACTAAATAGCACCTGTCCCAGCAAAGATCCCTGGGGGGCACCACTTGTTATTCTGTTCTATTGAGACATCAAGCCATTGCCCTCTGCATGCAACCATCCAGACAGTTATTCATCCACCAGAGTCCACCCATCAAATCTGCATCTCTCCAATTCAAATGGAAGGACGTTGTAGGGGACTGTATCAAAACCTTTTCAGAAGTCCAGATGGAAGATATCCATGGTATCCCCTTCACTGATTGTAGAAGGAACATAAATAGCTTGCTAAGAATAGTTACCAATTATTTTTAGGTAGATAGCACTGGACAAGGTTATTCCTATGCTTCATGTTATTGCTTCTTTATTTTCAGAGTAAAATGAGAACCAAAAATAAGGGGAAAAGCAAATATATCTTCTTTACCTTGGTTATAATGCACCAGATTATGAAATCATATATAAATTAATACAGATACCATTAACATTAAATGCCACCAGTCCTGAATGTTATCAAGCTATAGCTTCCTTAAGAAATACAAAACATTTTTTCTGCATAGCTTAGAGAGACACTACTTTCTATGCAGGGGTGGTTAGGACATTCTCCATTAGCCATATTGATTTGAGTTTTCATCCTAACGAATCAATGCCATGAATGACAGCCAGCCAGACTTCAAGCACTGTTTTCTTCAGCAGATATTTTGTGGTCTGTGCTGTGAGTTTGCTAAATTGGTTTTAATCTCTGCTTCTCAGGCCATTTTCTACCCACCACACAGTAAATATTTCTGCTACACATACTGCATGTAGCTGGCTGGATGCCTGTGGGAAGATATTAGCCAAATGTCTGTGAAGATTTTCCATTACTGCTAAATTGTCCATTGTAAGTTTCAGGTATCAAGACTCAGAAAGTAATACTTAAGGCAAATGCAAGTGTTGCAATGTGCCAATAAAATACCAGCTATGTGCTTCATTTAACTGAAACAAGATTGCTTGTACTTTATTATAAACCTGTATGTAGATGTCAAGGTTTTGTAAGTTAAGAGTATGAAGAAGTGATCTCTGCAATGAAAGCCCAGGAGCTGCCCCATGTCAGACATACTGGGTTCCAGCCAGCTTCAAAGGACTCATGAAGAGACACAGCTGAGCCACTCGGCTAAGAACGTGCACTTTGAACAAAATATATTTCAGAAAAGATCAAAACTAGCAGTCATGAGAGAAAACAGTGTGAAAAATGAAAGAGAGAAATAAAACTTTGTACACCAAGGTCAGTGAAGAAGGATGAGGAGGAGATACTCCAGGGGCCAAAGAGATTCCCCTGCAGTTCATGGTGAAGACTGTAGTGAAGCACATTGTCCCTCCTGCAGGAGGATCCCATGTGTAGCAAGTGAATGTGGACTGAGAGCAGCTGCAGTGAATGATGAACCCACATTGGAGCAGGTTTTCTGGTAGGATCTATGGCCATGGGGGACCCACAGTGGAACAGTGTGTTCCTGAAGGACTGTACCTGTGGAAAGGGCCCATAATGAAGATCTTGAAAGAATTGCAAGTTATGGGAAGGACTCCATCCTGAAGCAGTAAAAAGCATGGAAAGGAGTTAAATACTATGAACTGATTGCAATCCCTATTCCTCATCTGCCTGTACTACTCAGTATGAGGAGTGGTACTGTCACCTCTTAGTCCTCATACAGGGCACTATTTGTGACTTATTGATGGGCTGAGACCTGGTGCAAGGCACCAGTCAGCATTCACTGCATATTTCCACACCACAGTCAGTACAGTTAGGAATTCTCCTTTCAGGTTCCATAGTTAGCACTAGCAATGCCCCATTCATGTGGCTATTGTCTGGCACAATAGCCTGGGCAAACCCTCTAGTTTACCTCCCTCACACTTATCAGCATCCATTGAGCCAACACAATGTGTTGACCCTACCGTTAACCCTACAAAATATCAGTGTTTGATGTAAACCTATATAACAAATCACAGATCTAAAAAGGAATATTTTAAGGAGCTGAACCTTCCTCAATGAATCTGCTGATACAGTGAGTCTTTGATCCAATATCTGAACCATTAAGGTCAAAGTCTAGAAGTGTCTTATATACTTGAGAATAGTCTTGTGAAAAATTGTAAGTTCAGAGGTTTGGGTTTTCAGATGTTGTTCAAGATCTCTGCTTGTAGTATTACTAAAGACTATAAAAGCATTGGAGTTGTTTAATTTAAATCAATTAAAAATTTAGTGATATATTTTGAAAGTTTTCATGTTTAAACCTTTTGGATCAGAAATTTCAATTTTAGTAATTATTCCGGAATAGAGTTTTTCAGCCTTCGGAAGATACTTAGAAGGAAGAAGATGTTCCTACCAAGGAAAAATACATTGGAGACACTTAAAAGAAAATAAATTGAGAAAAAATTAATAATTTTTCAGTGATATGATAAATTCTGTTAAAAAATAAACCCACGTCCTCTACTTCCTTTACCCTGAACAATCCTTTTCTATTTGTCCTAGGTCTATTACAGTTTCTTCCTTCTGTGTGTTCCATCTTTTAAGGTTATCAATTGTATCTTACCAGTTTCTTTGCCCCCTTTTTTCTTGTAATAGGAGCCTCATACAGCCATATTTTTCTCTTCAGAAATTACACAGTGTTTGTGTAGGTAGAAAAATGTTAAGCTTTACAGTGTGAACAAGCAATTTTATGTTGTTATTTGTTATTTCATTTTCTTGATTAAATGTTTCTTTAAAACTAAAGAAAATAGCAATAGTAACTTTACAAAATATATTAACTAATTTTAGAGTAAACTACTGGAAAAAAACATTCACATTTTCCCAGAAATAATTTATGATCATTAAAACTGTCCTTTACCATTGGGTTTGTTAATTGTTGCAAGAACTTTAAGGATAGATTACCAGCTCAGTTCTGTGTTGAATGAGATATAGGGTGAAAAAAAATGAAAATCTAATTAAGTAAATACTTAGCCATTCATAAACACTGCAGAGCCATAATACACATTTGAGGGAAGACCTTGAGAGACAGGATAAACAGAAGGTAACAGCCTGAAGAGTTGGATTACCCAGGACACACTCAAAATGTAAGCACATCTGTTGTAGGCAGTAGATTGGTTATGATAATTTATGCTCTTAATCTGTTTGTAAATATGCCTAGAAGCAATGCAGTGGATACACAGTAACATGCTTCAAAATAAATAAATTAATCTGTGTAGGTGCAAAACCAGGAATTCAGTTTCTCTTCAGTTCTTTGGGCAACCAGGTATTGGTACTTTCTTTAGCATTTCCATATACTGGGATCACTGAAGTACATGAATAACAGTTGAGGACTAAATACGTAATATATAAATTACCATTCTGAGACAATAGCATTACAGTCCATATGCATAACTCTTTTGTTCCTAGCATTTCTGTATTATGTAACTGTATATGAGGGCACATTTATACATATGTATATCCTCTCCTTTCCAAAACAAAATTAAAATCAATGGCTGATGATGCAACAGAAAACTTTCAAATATTAATTCATTATTATTCTATAATGAAGGAAGTGCTTAGCAGTGCATATTTTATGATCCTGCGCATGAATTACATTACTTAGAAATGCTGAGGTTGTATCCCAGATAAAATATAACTCTTCCTATTTTGCACCCTAATTAGGAACAGATTTGAATTCACCTTGCAAAATGCATTAACATTCTGACTTGGAGGTGCAGGTCAAATGTAAATTACCTGACAATTATGAGTGAAAGTCCAGAAAGTGCCAGCTTAAAGTGCCTGAAGACTATTTTTTGTTGACCTCATTAGGAATGTTTTAAATGAATGCATAAACATGAAAAAAAGAAAAGCTTTTTATTTTAAGTTTTCAGTTAACAAGTAGTGTTGATAATGTATTGGTCAGAAACACTGGCAAAGAAGAAACTATTTGCAAATTAAGTAAAATATCTTTATGAAGGAATAAAAACCAGATATGCAAAATATTTTGTAGATAATTTTTGGTGATAAACCATAACTAATTCCTGATACTATGGGGTGGACTTAAGTAGGAGTGGAGAAGCACAAGCTGCTTTTGAAAATTAGCAAAAGAGGGGTTAGAAAGATACAGACTTATTCTATAGAGCTATGGTATTTAAATTTTATACATAAATGTGTGAAAATACGTACTGTGAAATGTCTGTTTTACATTTTCTTACCATTAGCAGATATTTCCAAGCAAGTATTTCCAGCTAAAGAATCACTTTCCCCGACTTACTTTGCCTTGACTTTTTTGTAACCTTGTTTCCAGCTTTGCCTCTTGCCTTGACTCTTGCCTTGCTTTTTACCATTTTCTCTGAAGTCCTGCTAATTATTGTGAATTTTTCTGATACTGATTTATCAAAATCACAGAAGGTAGTGAACCAAATATAATGCAGTTTCATGAATACTTAATGGGAAAATACTGATCTTTTGGAACCAAAATAGGTCTAGAGCAGATATATTTTGTCAACTTAAAAATGGAATACCATTGAGTTTCTGAACTTGAGTAAGTTTAAAATTCTTATTTTAAAAATCATCAAAACTAATATAAAATAAGACAGCTGCCATCACAGTTTTTACTTGTTGCTTTTTTTGTATCATCTTAGGAACAAAAGTAGTTTGGAGTTAATAAAAATTTTTAAACTGAATGGAAATATGATTGTCCTTATCTCAGTTGTTTCTGATATCTGACTTGTAAAAACAACAGGCTAGGACAAGTTATTAAAAAAGCTAACAAAGACTCAAAACCTCTTTAGAGAAGAAACCTGATAGGCACTACTGGAGAATCAGTGAATGAAGTGAATAAATAACAAGAAATCAGCCATGGAATAGGACTTGGAGATTACTCTAGCCTTGAACTAAGTAGTTTTATAGTCCAATTTAGCATGAATGTGTTACTTTTTGAATGTGAACTTTTACCAAAGATTTCAACAGAAATTGTGTCTTCCCTAACTTTTCTGGGAGTGGCAGAGTCTTCTTTATACATAAACAACTTTCCAGTGTAATAAACTGTGAACTATAAGCATTGTGTTTTAATCATAATGTCAGTTATAATATTAACAGAATAGCTTAATTTCTAAATGCAGTAGTAAAGAGTAAAGTGAGGAAAGTGTTGCCCTAGATTTACTGATTGCACTGAGAAAGACACAGGGACAAAGTGGTAGCTGTCTTGGTCACAGTGACCACAAAGTAATTAAGGTTGAAGTTGTTGACAATAGGAGGATAACTGACAGCATAACTTAAATCCTGGATATATGGAGAGTGAACTTGGGGCTGCTGAAGGAGATAATTAGTAAGATTCTCTGGGTATCTGCTTTTGAAAGCATCAAGGTCCATGAATGCTGGTTGCATTTTAGGAGCTATCTCTTATGAGAACAGGAGTGGGCAATTTCAAAGTTGAAAGTCAAGCAACCAGGTCACAAAGCCAGACTGGCAGTTCAGGGATCTTTGTCTAGAACTCACACTGAAACAGAAAGTGTATGAACACTGGAAGCAAGGACAGGCCACACTAGAGGACTACAAAAATGCTATTCATCAGTAGATCAGTTGTCTTCAGACAACTAAATAAAGGTTTAAAAAAAATGTTCACTTTTGGGCTGCAGACACTGAATATTGAGGAGTAAATCAGTAGCCATATAAGCTTCAAATGTAGTCAGAAAAGATTTAGGAATCACCTGTTTATGCATGAATATCTAGTGGAGTACTTTTGCAGTATGACTATGAATCTAATCATTGCCTTCTTTAAATCAGATGTAAAACATTTAATGAGGACTAATATTTTTAGGGTATCATAGATTTATGTATTGGTGAAATTTTAATGTTATTTATTTCCGTCTGTATATGGTAGTTATGAAAATATCTATGAAGCAACCTAGTAAGGCAGCAATTCAGAAAACTGTCATCGTGTCAAACCAATTGATTAAGACTATGCCTTATTATGATGATAGATTTACAGATTAAGCATGGACTGAGGGCTTTACATTCTCTACAATGAAACCCATGTCTTCATTCTTCATATTCTTTTAGGATACTTGATGTATCCTATTTAAAAAAAAAAGTTTTATAAAATATGGTCGTGTAGAGTACCATTATCTATCTTCAAACAATCTAGAAAGTCTAGGAATTTTGAATTCCAGTTATGACATATTTTTGGCACTGAATATTGTTCTTTGCTGGAAATGCTAGATGCAGTGAATCTTCCTTTAAAATGATAGAATTTACTCTTTTGTGTATTCCCTTACTTCAATGTTTCTTCTCAGTGTCATCTGAAAACTAGACTTATCACAGCAAATGAAGTATAACACCCACAGCATGATGTCAGAAAGATCTTACAAGCTGGAAGGGATCACAGCAGGCTTTCTGCATCAATTTCATCAGCATCACAAATCAAGCATACTTTCTGCTGTGTACTATTTGCCATATGTGCTTTGCACTGTTTGAGTATCAGGCTTCTTCAGTAATTAAATATGCTTTTCATTGCATTTTAAATAGGACAAAGAATTAAGAATTATATAAATAACCTGTTGTTTCTTAGACAATTCCAATGTAAAACAATTATAGTTATCACTAACAGGCTACTTTCAGGGGATACCCAGGGGAAGATGGAAAATAATTCACTCTTGAATAGATTGGACTGTTGCAGGAATCCAGGACTGGTTAGGAAAGAAGGTAGACTGCTTCTGAGGCTGGCTGGCTTTAACTTCATGTCTATTCTGGGAAACATAAAAAGCAGGGTACTACATGCACATGACTTCTTGTACTGATTCTGAAGCCAACAGGAGAGACAGTGGTTCATTAAATAGTTTTGTAGGTATTTGTCTCCTTGGAGGGATGGCAGTTAACTTTTTTTAGTTACAGCCACAGCCTTCAACCTTCTTGTCAGCAGAGGCTGTGTGACCTGCCAGGGATTCTGAAGATCTCTCTCCCTGTGAAGGCACAGCATAGTTACATATCTTGCAGATAGGAGGAACAAAGTCTGCAGCTGAAATACTGGACTGAGTAATTCTGAAAAAAATTCTGCTCTAATAATGATTTTTGTCTCAAACTGTGTCAATTCCCGTGAACTGAGATAATCCACACAGTAGGCAAGAAAAGGTGAAGTGTAAATTTTCTGTTAACCTTTTTATGATCTTATACAAAATGTAAGTTGTTTTTTTTACCACACATTCCTTTAGGATTAATTATAAAACATCCCGTGTCTTTATTGCTTGTAAGAAGCCCAAGATGACTCTTCTAAAAATGCTGGAGTACTTTAATTTGAGTGTTAGACATGAGTTTCATTATTTATTTGTGTGCCTTTGAAATGTTTGATTAAAAAACACAACAAAGCAATAACAAAACCCCACTCAATGAATATGAAGACAGACAAAGGCAATCTGAGATAGAAGAAAGAGATAGAATAGACCATGTGAGTATTACTCAGATTAATAAGATGACCTCTAAGTAAACCAAGGTAGAGCTGAATTAATTCCTTTAGAACAAAAGTAAAGAGCAGTTAACAATATGGACATGTATTTGTGTCATTAATCTCCTTTTAATCATGTCATAGTGAAATCATGTGCTTCCTAGACAAGTAAAGAGCAACTATACAGTGCGAATGTCAGGGAAAATCCCAGATATAGCTTTTCAGAACAAATTTAAAGAAGCCTGCTTCTGTGCAAGAGAGTTACCATTTTAGATTATAGAGTGTTTCAACAAACTATTATTAAAGTTCTAAAAACCAGAAAATTGCCCTTGTGAGACCACATCTGGAATACTGTGGTCCAGTTCTGGGACCCTCGGTTCAAGAAGGACAAGGAATTGCTTGAGAGAGTCCAGTGCAGAGCTACAAAGATGATGAAAGGATTGGAGCATCTCCCTTATGAGGTGAGGCTGGTGGAGCTGGGTCTTTTTAGCTTGGAGAAAAGGAGATTGAGGGGTGATCTCATTAATGTATATAAATATGAAAGAGTGAGTGCCAGGAAGATGGAGCCAGGCTCTTCTCAGTGACATCCAATGATAGGACAAGGGTGCAAGCTGGAACATAGGATGTTCCACATAAATATGAGGAAAAGTTTTTTTTATAGTGAGGGTAACAGAAAACTGGAACAGGCTGCCCAGAGTGGTTGTGGAGTCTTCTCTGTAGACATTAAAAACCCGCCTGGAAGCATGCTTTCCAGTATGACCTGATCTAGGTGCGCTTGCTTTGGATGGGGGATTGGACTAGATGATCTCTTGAGGTTCCTTCCAATCCCTGATATTCTGTTATTCTGAGAAAACTCCCAGATAAACCTTTTCATTTCTTAAACACAGTTAAGCAGGGTCAGCTAGAGCAGGTTGTCCAAAATCATGTATAGATTGTCATAAAAGGATGGAGACTTGGCATGTCCTCTATGGGAAACTTGTACCTGCTTATCACCCTCACAGTAGAAAACCATATTTGGTTTAAGCAATTTTATAATGCATTACATATAAAACAAAACCCAAATCATTAAAAATGGAAACAAACAATATAATAAACATCAAAAATAAAATTTATCATTTAATGAAGAAATGAACAGAACCAACTGTTTTTGTGTTCACCACAAGATGTCATTGTAACCGTGAAAAGACCTATTTTCATGTATTTGAAATATTGATATTATTTGTGTAATAGCACTTGGAATTAAAAATATTTCAGAATATACATTTCAGTGTGTTTAATGGTTAAAAAAAAATTAGTTCCCAGGATCTACCATGACTTATTTGTAGATAGATTGTGATGAAATTTGTTTACCTCAAATATTCCTGATTTCAACTGAACAAAATGGAATTAAGAAATATTTCTACATACAGTTAATGTATTCTTGTTAAAATTTAATCTATTACATTGGAAACTACACTGAATCTGTAAAAGCAATGTCATGAAGGCTTTTTGTTTTTTTCATTTTTAATAACTGTTGTTAGCACGGTGAGCTCTTTTAAAGAGAACTGACATATTTCTATAACAATTTTTACAAGACTTAATGACAATATAGAAAAATTTTGTAAAAGCGTAGTCTATGCCTATGAAGTCTTTTATGATTACTCATTCTGGGACTGTTATGTAGTTTATAGATTTCATTCTTGCATATGATCTTTGAAGCAAGTAAATTTTTTCTTGTTCTCAAACTTAATAATAGTTCCTTCTTTTCAAAGGAGTAATCTAAAAACCTTTCTGACAAACTTCATTAACAAAGAAAGTTGCAAGTGTTTCACCTGACTTGCCAAGTTTCACATGAGAAAACCTATCAAAACTACACACTTCTGTGGAATAAGATGAAAATGGCATGAATTTTAAATTCATGCAAAACATAAAATATATAAACATGGTTTCAGAGAATTGTATAATTCTTTGAGTTTGAAAAAACCTTTCAAAATCATCTTGCCCAAGTCTATGTATGGTCATCTTTCACCAAATCAGGTGGCACAAATCCCCTTCCAATTGAAGCTTGAACAATTCCATTAATGGGGTTTCCATTTCCAGCCTGTTCTATTTTATCCTAACTAAAAGAACATTTTTTGAATTAAAATATCTAAATTACTGTTATTTAAAACTTGACACTTCTTAAGTACAGTAACACAGGTTATGCCACTTCTCTAAGCTTTGTTAATATTGAAGTACTTGCTTCTCCTCACAATATTTTTTCCTTTTCTGAAAACAGGATATATAGGCTGTGGCTGTGCAATGACTTGTGAGACAACGAGTGCAAGTGCAGAGGAGAAAATGCACTTCAGATGTTCTCTCTCTGAAGTCATAATTAATAAAGCCTCTGTCTGAGCTGACCAAAATTGTACTTGAGTTATTATGAATTGGAAGACCGCAGATCTCTGAAATATGCCTTCAAATTATTCACTGTCATTCAGTTCAGAAATATAGCACTGACTGAGATTTGATCCTTCTGCATAACCTGATAATGGATTTTACTCAACTGCTTTGTATATTTTTATAACTAAGGAAATTGGAAATGCCTTGCATACATGGTAATGTTGCATATATCAAAAATATCTCTGTTGCTATTTTTGAGCTGATATTTATTTGCAAAATTTATTTGCCTTATATTGATTTGCAAATTTTTTTTTCTTTGCCTGTCCAATTCTATTAATAGCTATAATAGATAGACAAGTGATATATGCTTTTTAATTGCCTGGATTTTGTAGAATTATTCTCTTTTTTAACAAAAATTACCTTTTTTTAACATCTTTTTTTACTTTTTACATCTTTGATATATTCAGTAGAGTTTTTCTCAAACTGATGGCATCCAAATAAAAGAATTCTCTCTTCTCATGATAATGGTAATTATTATTATATGGAGAACATACTAGCAACTAATTTTTCCCAAAACCACATCAATCATTTTACCAGTACTCTGTGTTTCTGTTTATCAGGTTATTCTAAAAAAATGTATTATATAAGGCCTAATTCTCCAACAAGTATGAGAGTTCAGCCTTCTTATCTATTATCCCTCCAGGAAATACCATCCTTTGATGTTGTCTGCAGAATGTCTAGGTTTATAAAGTATTTAGTGTTCCACTGACAAAATATGAAGTCAAAAGGTACTGCTTATTCACAGACATATTTGGTATCTTAATTCTGTAAGATTTGTGGCCACCTTATGTGAATCATTTAAGAAATGAAAGTATGAGATCTGAAAAAGAGATTTAATTATTTGAAATTATTCAGGGGGATGGTTGAAGTAAATTTTAGTGTTATATAAAGGTGGCAGTTTTGGGAATTTTTTAATGTATGGGTTTAAAAAGAAATTTAGATTACTTCAAGCTTTCAAGAGCATTATTCTTGGAATAACTGAATGCAAGTCTCAAACTTTCTATTTTTTTCTAAAAAATCATCTGTCACTAACCTAGATGCCAAAATGTAATTTTGCCATGAAAAATACTGGTAATATACCACGAGTTGGTTACCATAGTATGGTAGTTTTTACATGTTTCATGAAATTGGAATTTCATGTGTCATGCACACAATTGCATCTGAATTTAAAAAGAGAACAACAGTATACATTTGATGAATTTAGCAATAGATGAATGAAGAGAAAGAGAACCACTCTGCAACAATCTAGGGTATCTGGTGAATCCCTATGGCATCTGTACTGTACCTGTGAAGTAAGTGAATATCTGAATTCCATAAACAAACAATACTTTTACTCAGACATGTACTTAAAATTTCTGTGTATGTTTTGCTCCTGTAACCCCAGCTGCATCTTGGCTGTGACAGAGTCAGAGCAAGTCTCTCTTAGGGGAGTGGGATGGCCTTGGCTGCTAAGAGCTGGTTCCCTCTCTTCAGGCTCATTTGGCTGTCAGTAGGTGCTGCCTCTGGCTCAGGGAGCACCACCAAACAGCCAGGGCCAACTGGCTGACAGATCCAGGGTGAGGGCAGCAACAGCCTGGAAGGGTCCCCCTGGAAGGAGCCAGAAGTACTTGTCCAGTGATGAGCAGTGCAGCCTTCAGCAGACTGTTCAGTTACTGTTTCACAACAGTCTTGAGATAAGTAGAGTTCTTAGTTGATGCTTAATTAGCTCATGAGGTTTTTTTTGTCTGTAAGATGTAACTCATCAGAGAAACACTCTGCCTTCAAGTGTTTGTGTGCATCTCTGCTGGCTTGATTTTGGCATGTTTTTCTGATGCTATACTTTGATCTTCAGTATTTATAATATCTGTTTTCCCCTTCTGATACAGAACTGGAAGTTGCTCCCCTAAATAAAGCATACTTTTTATATTCCTCTCTGATACTCTGATTTTTATTTGCATAATCGGAATTCACATCTTTAATTAATGGCAATTTGTATATGCATTTTTATAATTCAACATTTAATGTATAATATAATCCTCAATAAATAAAGTTTTTATATTATTTTGTAATCTATCTCAGGACCTGGTTGTTATTTTGAAATAATCCAATTGCTAATACTAGCAACATTTCTTTCTTTTTACATTTATGAAAACTCAGTTATTTCTATTTTTGGTTTGGCAACTAAACAATATATGCTTTTTATGTAGCATAAAAATCCTGCTTGGTTACCTTTGCACAAGGAAGTGAGTGTGAGGTTATCAAACTCCTGCAGGTTTAAAAATGTTGCTGAGTATTTTATCAACCTCTGTTTCATCTCACTGGATAGAATTCTGGTAACTGGATACAGTTTAAAAATTTTATATTGAAAGGAGGAAGACATGAGGATCACAAAATGATTGCCAGCATGCTGCATGATGTGGTGAACAAGTTAATGTATTTTTTGTAGTCTAGAGGTTTTGTACTCATCAAAGAGAGGTGCTTTACTTAAAATAAACAAAGCTAAACACAAATTGTGCGCTTTCAGGTATGTGTCAACTAGACCATGTGTGATGTAAAATGTTATTAGAGCTAGTGTCATGTCGGGGATGCTACAGGAAAAGAAGATAGAGGCTGCAGTAGTAGATAATTTTGTAATGGATGAGGTGAATTTGAAATAAGGGAAAGGAGAGACGTCCCACTTCATGGTGTAAATTGCTTAAATCCTCCATAATCTCCCTCTAGATGGTATAGCTACTAGTTCCAGGAGCAGAGTCAGATTCAGTTGAGAAATGAAAGCAAAATGACTGCTGTTCATAATATGGTGAGTCATCTTTTATCTCATGGTTTTCCTTTAGTTTGTTGAAGAAATTATCACAGGAATAAAATGGTCTGCCTATATCATAACTTCAGCTAACAATATACAGTCTTCAATTTTTTGTGTTTGTGCATAATCTTCACCTCTGCTTTCAAACCAAGTTAGCTGGTAGGTCTCTTGAAAACCAAATGAAGATTTTAACACTCTTTGAAGACTGAGAAACTGTGGGCTTCCTCCTGAGGGTTAAATAGAGAAATATACCTGCTGAGTAGATTTAGTCAATGTATCATTTAATCTGTATTTATGCAGGAAGCTAAAATCCCTTGGAATTTAATTACATCTTTGAATATTGTAGTTTTGTATGCATAAAGTGTGGAATGTAGCTAACTTACAAAGATGTAGTCACATTTGTTAGAATTAAAGCTTAAAAGTAAGTAATTCCTTTTAAAGGAATTTGGAGAATATGTAAATTAAACATTTGCCACTTTGATGCAACTGCTTCCAGTGTTGAGAGGGGAAAAAAGTCTTGTTCTAGTGTGTTTTCTATTTCAGTTTTGGCTCCAGGGCACATTTTCCCTATGACCTTGAACACTACATTCCTTCTTCAAATGTCTTTTTACCTATATCCTACTATATCTCCACTTATTTTTCTCCCCTGCACTTCAACCTTTCTTTTCTTAAAAAAATTTTTTAAGAAAGCAGCCTCTTTCCTTGGAAATCTGAATAATGAGGATAAATAACAACAGAAAAGAATTACTACTGATGCTAATTCTACTTCACAAAATTTTCAACCAAGCTTGAAAGCATTTTTATTGCTTTTTAGATATGGAAAGAATTGGATGAACATTAAGGAGCACACCTCCATTTGGAATCTAAACTGCTGACATTTTATATACATTTTTGGAAAGAGACCAAGGGCAGTTAAGATGGCCGAGAAGCATTATAGAATGGTATCTTGCCAAGCATATGAACTTTCAAAGAAATAGAAGGAGACACTCCATTCGATCTAAGACATTATTCGTTCTTCAGAGTGAAGAATGGTGGTTTGCTAGGAGACAGTACAGCTGCATCCTTGAGCTGTTAGCCGAGCAACTCTGGAAACACAACCTAACTGCATAGTTTAGGAAAGAAAGCATTTTATTGTCTTTTCCTCTCATTATAAAGAAAAAGATAAATCAAAATGCTTTACTGGAAAAATAAATTTATTACATTCTTTCTTTTAAATCTATCTGTATTTATTTTATTTTAGTTGGGATCATGTAACTTGAAGTTCTTATTGCCCTTCTCTGGGTACCTAGCCTGCTCAGACAAGATAATTTTAAAACCTATCCATGTGCAAATGTTTGAAATTTGCTTTGTCTGATCTGAAAAAAAGTCTGTAGGAGAGAGAGATGTTAACACATGGATCCTCTATGAAAGCTACATCCATAAATATTTTAATCATTAGCACTATTCTCATCTTCTGGACGGTGCCTCAGGCTCTTTTTTTTCAATTCAGCCTGTATGGAAGTGGGTATAGAGGAGTGAATTTGAAGGAGCTAGTGAAGGATTTCCCCACCCTGATTAGAGCTAATTCGTGGAACAAATATGAAAGCCTCATATTCAGCTTTTCAATCACACAGAGCTAAGCTCTGTGGTCCCTGTGTCTGTACCTTTCTATTGTAGGACAGTAGATACTGTATCTACTAAATCTATGATATCACAGTAGTTGCTCCATCACAAATACTTCTTTTCAGTTTCCTTCTCGTACTAAGTATTTAGTATAGGTAGTTACTCAGTAATGTATACTTTCAAACTTGAAGGAAACTTTTGTTCAGTGATTTGAGTTATATTGTATCAAATTTAGTTATGTTGTAGTGCATTGAATTGTATTGTACAATTGTGATTGTACCTGTGAATACAAGTCTTGGCTCAGAAAGGGCTTATGCATTTTAGCTGGTGGGTTTTTATCCCATTTTACAGCAGACATGAAAGATATTCCAAAATGTGGAGATTATTCAGGATTTATTAATCTGTCTTATGATATTTCAGCCTGTGTAGAGTTCACAAGGTTGCCTGCTATTGCTGTACAGATTTTGAAGGCTTACCTGAATTGCTTTATCTCAAAATAATTTTAAAACTGTCACTAAATACTGAATTTCTAGATGTTGGGTCTAAATGGTTGCTTCTCGTTATGATAATTTATGATTTTTTTTTCCCATTTTACTGTCTTTCCCATTTTTCTCATTAATAAAAAAAAGCACAGGAGGAAATGAAAGATTACGTCCTGAAAGGTAGCCTTGTACCAAACTAAAGGAAAAATAATTTAAAAATTAATAGACTAATGTAAGATCTTAAAATTTTTTTAAACTTTTTTTTGCTGGAACCAAAGATGAAAAAGACAAAACAACACATCGCTTTATTGAAGCATTAAGCTTTAAAATAGATAAGGATTTCAATTGATTCCCTTTCTAAATTCAGTAAACTAAAATATATTACTGTATGTAAGTATATTATTATTATAAAAGCATATCACCTTTTAGCATGTAGTTCTTGATACACTGAAATTTATATTTATAAAAAGAACAGAAAAAGTACAGCCATTCTTCACAAACAAAAAAGAAAAATAAAGAAAATATATCTACTGTTCTGGTGAAGAGAGCAAAAAATCCAAATATATCTGTATTTTTTAATGTTTGTAATACTAGTATTTGTACATGTTCTATCTACGCATTCACAGATTTAATCTCCTAAAAATTGGGATTATTCCAGATGAGTAGCCACATATGAAGAAGCTGAGGAGTTGCGCAGTTGGCATCACAGACAATTTTTCACTCTCAGTCAATCGGTTGTCTTGCAGAAGAGAAGATTAAGCATTTTGAAAGAAGAATAAGTCTTCAGCTCTGGATGTGCAATGTTGCACGTGATAAATGCTCTGTAAGCCAACTGTCCCACTTGCATTGTGGAATTATTTGATAGATATGGTAGGCTGAATACTTCATCCTTAATTCAACAGTGTTCTGAATGTTCAAGGTTCACTTATAACCACACAGTGATTCACTGAATCCAGAATTTTCTCTACAATACTGTACTGTGTAAAATAGATCACAGCACTGAAGCACTACTTCAAGTAGTGTGTTCTTTTCTACAGTTCTGTTTCCATACAAAATACAGCTTTAACAATTATTTATTTAATCAGAACAGGAGTGCTGAAGTACAGAAACTTAATTACAACTGTTACTTAAATAAAAAAAAATAAATTTTTTTTTCTTTGAAAGCTTGGTCTGCCTTTGTTGCAGATTAGAGGACTTGAAGGTTCACCCACCATGATCAAATTAGAAATTTCGCATTAGAAATAACTAAAATAAAAGTGAATTTTAACGTTAATTGCAACATAATACATCTTGCATAAAATACAAGGAAAATGTATCATGGAACAGAAAAAACAGTGCTGTTAAAAGACAGACAACAATTTAACAATGTACCTGTATTTCATGTACTTTCAATTAAATGAAAATAAATCTTAAATTCACAAAAAATAGAAATATATGGAGTTGCTTAAATCTGCATTTTTTAGAAAAAGGTTCTGCCTGAAAAAAATCACACAGAAAGTGGATACACATCACAATATACTTGTTTGAATAAAACTTTTTTCTATCATCTTGTAGCAGATCTTATTAAAAGCTAGTTAGGATACTGTTAATAAAGTGTTGCACTGCATAGTACATAAACCCTGTGATTTGCACTTGCTCTATGTTATTATATATTAATACACTAGAAGAAACCAACATAGATGGCATATCAGAATTTAATCTGATATTCAAACTTCTAGTATTCAAAAAGCAAACACTGCAAAAAAACCCACCACCTCAGAAGTGTCAGAAATGAGTTATCAAACTAAAAACTGCTACTCAGGTTGGTAGCTAACCCAGTGTAATTTTAGTCATTGATATCAATATGTTACTGATGTTTTCATATAGAATGGGATTTCCTGTGTAAAATGTGACATGAAGCAACACAGAACTTAGTCAACATGAAGATCCTGATTTTCTAGTGTTTTGCAAAATGTAAGTTAAAAAGCTCTTTAAAGACAAATCACCCTGCATTACTCCCTGCTACAAAAAAATAAATCCATTAAATGACAGAGATGAATATTTACATTAATAATGCATGTCAGTGTTTCCTTAAAAAACAGAGATAGGGTACAAGTGTAGCACCTTGTTCAAATACACCTGCAACACACTCAAAAAATTCATACTTCTGTAAGACTAGTCTACTTTGCACAATATAGCAACTCTGCTTAAAACCTGCTTAAAAATGTTCATGAAGAGTAAAAAGTATTTCTGAATAAAGTGACACTCAACCAGGGATTTAGAGTCTTGTCATTTAATTTATTCATTTACCCTGAAGTTCAAATCTTCTTGTTCTATTTAATTAATTGAATGTCACATTCAAGATTTGAATCATCAGCCCTCTTTACATGGAAAGAAAGTATAATGCATGGAGCAAAGAAATAATGATACCCAAAACTTTATGTCTCGTGACAGAGCCTTCAATTACATAGATGATTTAGTAGAGACATTTCACTTCTTAAAAAAATCAGAAAATATAAAACAACACAATATACCTTATGTGATTTCAGTCAAGCAAAATCTATTATCTGAAAGGCAAAATTGCTTCCACTTTTCATAACTGTATTGTCATAATTTACTTTATGTATCTCTAGTTAGGTCAATTCCTTCTTCCTATCTATCAATTCCTAGAAATCTACCTGAAGATTCCCAATTCCAAAGGGATTTATGATCAACCTATCCTGAGAGTCATTCTTTTATGTTATTCAGTTTAAAAGGGAGATGTATCATATCAGTGGCCCTTGATCTGTTTTTACCTCATTAAAACTTATCTTCTTTGTTTCAGCAGTTCTCATTTCTCCATTGTGCCAGAGACACAAGATACAAACTGCAAGTTGCCTTTGGCAAATCCATTTAGCAGCATGACATGCTGTAACATGTTATTAGTTATAGTTATGGCTATATGCTTTTAGGAATAGAAAAAAACCCCTATTATTTTAAAAAATCATGTTTTATATTCTTGTTTCCTCTAATTAGGTAATTTTGGCATTAAAATTTTAAAAATCCATGCTAGATGTTCCTAACAATTTTTTTGTCCTTCACATGCATGGAAGTATGTTTCAAGAGAATTTGGTTGGTGATCTGCACAGGACTATGGTGTAGCTGTCCAGCCTGTAGTCCCTTGAGGTTTGAAAAATACTCCATTTGCTTTGTTCTTTTGAAGATTAAATAAAGAACAGCCTTCCAAAGACATTCTTAAGCTCCTTGAGTGCCCTGGGATGTGGTCTTCCCCTCTAGTCTCATGGAAATATATTTGTCTTATTAGCTTAAGTGTCAAACTATGAACAAGAAAAGAAAAATAAAAGAAGCAAGAATATTTGTGACAATGAGGACAGACAGTAGAGAGGATGTGGGATTGTCACAAGAGGTCTGTCCCTGTTAGTCCTGTCCTCAGGCCACCCTGTGCAGGCCTAACAGTGCAGGGCTAACAGTGCAGGGGACACCTCCATGGGGAAATGCTTGTTGTTGTCTGGACATATCTGTAAAGATGGGAGGGCATGTCAAAATTACAAGTAGAGCTGGTGCCCCCATGGCCACAACTAAAAGGATATGCACACAAGGGAACTTGCACTTTCAGGGTATGTGCGAAGTCCTGGTGTTTTGATGGGGTGGATATATATGTACTCAGCTCTGCAAACATAAGAATGAATGTGAGATTACAGTATCTTGGGATCAGCTACAAAAGATATCCACTACACAAGTTCTGAACTACATACCTTTAATAAATCAATAAACTACCTCTGTCCTATGAACTGCCACTGAGCTCAGCCTTGCTGAACATCCCTATACATTCCTTGCACATCCATGCTGTCCCATTGAGATGCTTCTTTGACTTCTCCTTCAATACAGTGGAACTTTTTTTTCCTTTACTTTAAGAAAGATTTTCTTGAATATTAACCAACTCCCCTGGGCCACTTTGCTCTTTCTTGTTAGATCCTGCCAAGCAGATCCCTGAAAAAACTGAAATTTCTGTCTCTTGTAATGAAAACACATTTGCTGAATGACGGGAATAGTGAATTAAAATAGAATATCATTTTGATATGAAAGGAAAAAGGAGTTTATTGTACATCATTCTGTCAAAGTAGAGACTTTGAATACAAATTTATTTTGGCATCTGCAAACTCAATTAGAGCAAATAAAAGGACAATCCTTTAAATTAAGTGACTCCAAACATATTTAATTTCTACTTAATAGGGTAGTGAGAGATGGAGGTGACAGAATACATGCATAAAAAATGAACATTTAACTATCTGTTATTGGGAAATAAGTAGGGAGACAGACAGGAGTAAACCCCAGATGTTAATTTTTTAATCTATTTTTTCTGTGCCCTGAAGGGAAGGGTTTCAGAATATTTGAGGGTATTAATGTCCAGCATACCCAAAAAAGGAGAATAAAGAATGACTCAACAGGAATGTGGATTATTAAAGAATTTATATGATGTAAGTAAACATTTTGTGATCCTGGACTCTCTAAAATTGAAAACGAGAGCCTGGCATATAGAAATGAAAATAGCAGTATTTATTATTAGTGAAAATTCCTATGGAAAAAAATATTCTGTCTTCTTTAATACTTTCAAGATGTTTATCTGAAGACCAATTTCATATTCATAAAAAATGAAGATTCATTAATATTCTATGAAATGTCATGCTTCAGAGTGGTAACTACTTTTCACAAAGAAGCTTACTTTAAGTCACCTTTCTGTTGTTATATTTGATATCATAACCCTGATATCATGCCTTCACCATGAAAGAGATTGTGAAAGTGTAGCTTATGAGAGTAGCATACAAGTCACTTGTGAATAACTCTTAACGTTCAAGCTCTTGACCCTTTACAAACTATGCACAAGCCACAAAAGTTTTGGGATATAAATGATTGCANGCATACAAGTCACTTGTGAATAACTCTTAACGTTCAAGCTCTTGACCCTTTACAAACTGTGAGGAATGCTGCATCGTTTTGGCAACTCAATGACAGCATCCTTAGAGTTAGGCTTTAAGTGTGTGAGGAACGGCAATTGTTTTTACTCATTTAGTTATTAAATCACTTTAAGGAGAAAAATTTGTTTGTTAATGCTCCTTATTTCAACTATAGTGGCGTATTCATTCAAAGCTGATTTCTGTATCAAATCTTGTTCTAAGTGAAACATAGTTTTCTGCATTTCTTTTATCATTAATATTATTTATTGTTGAATGTCTGAGAAATCCTTTTTGAGGCTGTGAGTTTCAGCAGATGCCAGTATATAGCAAGGAGGATTTCTGCAGCTTATTTTGTTAAATCTGGCTTTTGCTCTAACAAAGAAAGAGGGATTCCTCTTTCCCTCTCCATCACAAAGGCTAAGCATATATTCCCAACGGGTGCATACACACACACATACATGCTCACAAGTGTTTACAGTAAAAAGTCACTATGTGCAAATGCAGAGGATATTACCTTCAACAGCATCCACACAAATATTGCCAAAACCTCTTCTTCCTTTCTGGTTGATATGGATCAAAGTCCACTAATGGGGTTTAAATATCCCAAATACAAAAAGGGACTCTCCCATAGCTGATCTTAAGCATACAGTATATTCTGGAGCTGGCCCTCGCCCTAGTCTCCCTCCAGTTGTTGGACACTAGACACAGTAGCAAACAACTGGACAATGGTATCTTCAGGTGTATTAGACTGCACCCTTGGCTGTCACTACAGCCTCTGCTCCTGCTTAAAGGCTAGTGCAGCTTAAGAGTTTGCTAGTATTCACACACAGACACACTCAGGACAAGACTACATCTCCAGAGAAGGCAGCTAAAACCAGGATTTAACAGAAATATAGGGCAGCCTACAGTTGTCAAGCTGGAAGCTTAGCTAAATAAGAAAACTGTCCAGCCACTGGCTCATACAATTGGACTCCTTTATCCCATTTTCCCTGTATTTTATTCATTCTTGTTGCCCTCTGATCCATTTTGACCCTGCTTTCAGTCCTTCCCTCAGCTTTTCATAGTAAGTGTCGAAGTCTCAAAATTCCCTTTAAAAGAAGTCTTCTCAGGAGACTTTCAAAGCCCACCTGGACATGTTCCTGTGTGACCTGATCTAGGTGTTCTGCTCCAGCAGGGGGATTGGACCAGATGACCTTTCATGGTTCCTTACAATACGTGACATTCTGTGATTCTGTGATCCCATAATAAGTTAAGCATCTCATTAAGCAATATGCCTCACTACTTTCCATGGTATGCTGCATAAAGATTCTCTTTTATTGAGGCACTTTGGTGATTTTCATACCAGAGCCTATAGTCTAATCATCCAATTATTCTTGAATAGTCGTAAAAACAGACATTCAGTGTTTTCTATTCCCTTGACTACGTTATTTGATTCTTCCACCCATTATTTCTCCTTTTATACTTGACAATTCTTTGTATTTGGTGTGGTTAGTTAAATAACTTGAAATATACAAGACTAACTGAGTATGTTTATTTGGTTTGATTTTTAGAGATTTAAATGACACTAAATGTTAATGTTCAGTGTGTTTGAACTTCCATGGAGAGTACCTTGGCATAATTGCTTAAGCAGTGTAACTATGTATATGGTTAAAGAAGTGGTCTGATTTTCATTTTCTTTACCAGTCCAATATTTCTGGGCACTCATGAATTTTAAAAATAAAACTTCTTAGTCAAAGATATAAGTTTAGGCAAATTCAGAATTGTTACTCTCACTACTTCACAATGTAACTGCCATGAAATGGTGGCCTGAAACTAAAATAATTATTTTTTAATGCCAGGAATACCTATTTTGAAATTTAAGGTAGCATCAGATGAAATTCTTCTGACTCTTTCAATGTCAGTTTGTCTTGGTTTCTCCATAGCTAAATTTTTCACTAAATATTATGGTTTTTTGCACCATTGTGGCTTCTAAATTGTATTTATATTTACAAAAGGTTCTGTCTGCTACATAATAATGGGAATAAGTTTATATGACAACTGTAGATCTCAGCCACATTCTATCAGAAACGTGTTTTTTTCTGTTGAAGCTTGATGAACTCCTTCATCGGTTCCCCAGAATGTGACTGAGGTACATATATGAAAGTCCTGTGGTGATGAGTTATGTAGAAAATTCAGTATATTATCACTGATGAACAGTCAGCAGCAATAGCAATTCCCCATAGTGACCTATTATTTTCAAAAACTCTTTCAAATTACTTAATTTCTCTCAGTGAAACAATTTATGCCATAAATTCTTTTGACATAGTCAAATGGAAAGGAAAATAAAAATGTGAATTTAGTGTCACTCTGTTGTGCACACAGAAGAAGCTAAATATTTTTTGCATGTAATTGAGGCAAGGAAGAAGATGGAGGTAGAATCAGGGTTGCACTGTATCTTCAGGAATAAATACAATAAACATTATCTCTATATTTCTTGGAAAATATATTTGGATCTCAATTTAGTAAAGTTCCCACACTACACCTTTTGGAGCAGATGAGCTTAGATGACTTATTAGATGACTATTCATATTAAAAAAATAAACAATAAAGTTACTAAAAGCCTTTCATGCGATGCATCATTGCTCTCTATTCATTTGGAAAATTACATTTTTTCCTTTATGTAAGGTTATTTAGACTGTCAACTGATAAATAGGTTTATTTTTCAGACACACATGGAGGATGTAATCTAATAATCTGCATCTGAGCAAATAACATGCCTCAGTATTGAAGCTGCAGGTCGTGAAATTGTTTTTATAAAGATGATTCAGTTTCGTGTAAATTATTGAACAATCAACTTTGCTTTGTTCTATTGAGTCATTCAAACCTGCATCAGAAAACAGCATCCAGACAAACAAGTCAATCTCTATGCCAAAGTTCTAACACTTTAGCCTGATGAAAAATAGATAACTCATTTGATTTTAAGATTAGTGTGTAAGCAATCTAGATATATCTTCACTTGAAATTTAACCACTGATTTTTGGATGTATTTTAAAAGGCTGTAATGCTAAAAAATGATTCTGTACTTCATATTTCAGAAAGTATGCCTGCAGCTGTCCTCCAGCGATGTGAAATCTCATTGTCCTTGTTCTAGAGAATTCATTATTTTCTGTATCTGTGGTATATTACACAAGCACGCTTCCATAAAAAGTAATTTTTTTTTCTCTGAATACAATAATGAGTACTATTTTGCTTTATAAGTGGTTATAATTCAGACTGTTTATAATGAACTTCATCAACAATGTAAAGTGCTGACAACATCTAGACTAAGTCCTTCAAATTTTAGAATTGCTTTGTTTCTTGGAGCCAGAATTACTGTGGACTTTACCAGTGTGACTAACAAGGTTCTAAGAGTGCTTAGCAATTGCATTTTTTGCTGCTAAATTCCACCAACACTAGAATCATCCATGCTTATATGTGTCAAAAATGAGAAAATTTGTTAGCTAATAATAAAGCATGGACATTTTCATACCCACGAAAGCATGTGAAGTATTGAATATTCACACACAAGATGTATGTATTAAGAGCAGTATTCCAGCTTGCAGAGAAGTACCATTGCAAAATTTGTTTTTACAATATACATTTGGAAATCCAGCAGATTTTCTTTTCTCCAATAACAAAAAATATGAAAAAAAATCCAAAATAGACACAAAATTATTCATAAAATTTATTTAAGAAGCTCATTGCTATTCCTTGTTGACTGCTCTACTGGATTAAATATCTAACTCATCAAAATATAAAAATAAACTCATCAAATTCAAATAAAAAATCACTGGACTTAAGCAGAATTATAACTGCATATGTTTCCTGAGAATTCAACTCCATATGATTAAGATGCCAAACAGCTCTGCAAGTATGAACACAGAATACAGCAGACATTTCCAATGAAACTACCTGGGACTTAAAAATATGACCAGAATTATAACCTTCATCCTACAATTAATCCTGTAAATCTTATAAAGCTAGGTAAGCAAACATATAAACTTCAGTTAAGCATATGTTTATTTTTTTTATAATCATCAGTTGTCATTTTCTTCTAATTTGTTTACTGCTGCTTCTATAAATATACTTCTGTTGTTTAGGAATGTTAATTTGCTAATAACAATGGCATTTAGTTAGGATTAATTTGTGTAGGATTGATTTCTCCAGTGTCATCCTCATGAAATCTTAAAATACACCACCAGATCCTCAAAGTACCGCTGAGAAATAAAGACTTCTACTTTCTTTATACTGCTTAAATTAGCAGAACTAATTTTCAGATGACAGAAAAGAGATACAAATTTACCTACCACATGTATTTTTCTAACAAGATGTTAAAAATGGATGAGACAGATAGGTAAGTTCTCTCAAGAATTAATTGTAAAGCTTTGATCAAGTTACTTCATTAGCAAACTTTAAATTAACTTCTGCCCTGTTACCAAGATGATTAAAAAATATCTTACTTATTATTAACTGTATTCATTAAACTATGAGTTTAATTCATGGATTCTGCTATCTATTCATCTTTGAATCAGGTAACACAACTAGGGAATGTAGCAATGGTACAAGGGGCACTAGTTTGAAACCAGAGCAGGGCAGGTTTAGGTTAGACATTAGGAAGAAGTTCTTCATCATGAGGGTGGCATTGGAAGATTTTGTCCAGAGAGGTGGTGGACACCCTATCCCTGGAGATATTCAGGGCCAGGCTTGATGAGACTCTAGGCAACCCTACCTAGGTTGCCAATAGGTCACAGAGTTTAAGTTAGTGTTTTCATTTCCCTGAGGTCTGAGTATAATCCAAAGGAGGAAAAGGTTGCCTTGCAGGTAACTAGTAGAATTATAGAATGTCTGTGCTTGGAGGAGAACATTCGGGTCATGCAGTCCAACCATCAGCCTAGACCTGACAAGAACCAGCACCAAACTATATCTCTAAGCTCTATGTCTGCCCAGTTCTTAACTACTTCCCAGGATGATGCTTCATCCACTTTCCTGGGCAGCCTGCTCTGGTGCTTGATAAATCTTTAAGTTATAACCAATCCAGCCCAGCTGTGAGCAACACTTACCTTTCCACAGTTAGGTCCAAATTTTTCACATCACCTCCTCAGACATTCTTTGCTGTTCCAGGTTTCGATTCCATCAACACACCAGGGAGCATCAGCAGCTCCATCTCCTCTCCATTTTAATCATAGGCATGCAGCAGAAGGAGAGGATTGCCGCAGAAAGTGTATCTGAAGTAATTTGCAAGTTTTGAGAACTCAAATAATAGGAATTAATGCAGTGTCAAACAGTCCATATTCCGTGAGCCTGTGCCATAAGGAATCCTGCACTGGCGTAAATAGGGAGGACTTTAAGAATTGCTTGCTGGTGTCACAGGACCAATTCACACCCATGAGCCACTTGTCTTCATTGCCAGCTGCTGATGGCTGGGACAGTGGGAGAGTGTGGGAGAATGGCTACGTGACAAAGTAGACATGAAGGAGCTATGCTGATTTAACTAAGGTTCTCACGGGAAAGGCAAAGATAACACATCCTTGAATCCAGCTGTGTTACAATAACAAGGTGCCACAGTTAGAAACAGCAGTAATTGCAGAGGGGACGGGATGAGCAAATGTAACTTTTACTTGCCAACCAATAAGATATTGCCTAGTGTGCTTACTAATGAGTGGATTGTATATAAGTGTGTGAAAACCCCAATAAATTGAAGCCTGCTTATCTATCAATCATATTGATTGTCCGCATCTTCCCGCGTGTGGCAGGAGAGGATTCTTTGGATGACAGAAGCTGGTGATCTCTGTGCTGAAGGAACTGAATACAGATCAGCCTCTGCCCCACTAGTGAGACCTTTGCCATTCATAGTCCCTTATCCTTAGGCTTTTTGCACACCTGCTTTTCCTGAAAATATCTCCACAGGTGCTTTTTGTGCATGGACATCACAGACGAGCAAATACAGATGGTAACTGCAATTGTAAAAAGAAAATACCTGGGGTGGCAAATTGTGCAGCTGAGGGCTGCGACAGAAAGTGTTTTTAGCATCTGAAAGCCTTCTCATCAGCAATCCTGCATAAGTTGTCTTTATGCAGTCATATCCCAGTTTGTTTCATGTTGTGTTGAGGATGCTAAGCCATTGCTGATATGCCTTTTGCTGACATGATTTGTCTGCTAGCCTGCTTCCCTGGCAGCTGTTACAGCACCTTCAGTTTGCCAGATAAACTGTTCTGATGGCTGCAGCTTGTTCTTAACTACTCACTTTATAGGAGATCCACAGTCTCATTTTCATAATTTTCAGATCTATGTGACACAGGTGAATTCGCTGGAAAGCAGTGGGTTTCCCAGATAAGCCACAGGAGGTTTGATTTACTGACATATGTATATATATATATCTGTATATAAAGATATATATAAAAAGATTAATATAATAAAGCTAAATTTAAAAAAGATAGATATAAATAAAAAGATATATATGTACAAGATATATATAAAGATATATAGATTTATATATAGACATGCATTTTTTCACTAAACTTCCAAGAAGTACACAGAAGACCCCATATGTGATCACAAGTGGTAGAGGTGTCAGGGGAGAGGGCGCAGCATTAGCCCATTCTGTGACTTACTTTGTTTCATTAGCACTGTATAGTGGTTACAAGCTGGAACGCAGGAGGTACCACAGAAATATAAGAAAATTTTTTTTCACTTTGAGGGTGATGGAACACTGGAACAGGCTGCCCAGGGAGGTTGTGGAGTCTCATTCTCTAGAGGTATTCAAAAGCTGCCTGGACACCTTCCTGTGTAACCTGGTCTGGGTGTTCCTGCTCCAGCAGGGACATTGGACTTAGATGATCTCTTGAGGTCCCTCCCTTCCCATACTGTGATTCTGTGGTAATTGTGTGTTGTGAGCTTTTCCAGTGTAACAAGTCTCTGAAACCAAACCACGCTTTGTGAAAGAGCCATGTGCCCATACAATTCCAGCCAAAGCAATTTCCAGCTTAACCAGTTTTAAAGGGCAGATCATGTAATTACAAACCAGAGTTGTGGTAAGAGTTCAAAGTGGTGGCTCAAACACAGAGGCAATAGTATGGGGTGTCCCTTGATGCCGATCATTTTCTCTGAGTTGTAAAGACAATGCCATGAAACAGTCTGGCTTCAGGTTTACTGGATGTTGCTGCTAATTTCATTTGCAAATACCTCCACAGTAGATACATACAGCATCACCATTGATCTGTATGAGCAAATGTGATATTCCATTTGTTTACAGGGAAAGAAAATCCATTAGAATGAAGTTTTCTAGCCTGAAACATTATACTTAAATTTAATATGAAAAGGAACAAGAAAACACCTTCCTTCCCCTTCTCTCATTATGGATTAATAACAAAGTACACGCCTGTATTTCCCCTGCTGTTAAAATAACTAATGAAAAAAAAACAAGAGCACAGAAATATCTGCTATGGAAGTATCAGTTTGATAGAAAGGCAGATGCTGTTTCTTTGTTGTCCTTATCTTTCTCCACTTCTTTTGTGCTATGCTGAAACATTTTTATTCTAATGGTACTGCTGGTTTTGGGATTTTTATATCTTTTCTGAGGTAAGACCATTAGCTACTAAAATTACCAAATATTATTTAAGTTTTAGGGTTTTTTCATGTTTTTTGGAGGATTTCTGTTTGAAAAAGTTCATGTAGCATTTGTGAGAAAAATATTTCAGCATGCCCAGAAATTGTTCTGGCTCCAGGCTAACGAATTCAAAGAAGCTTCTGTCTTAAATATTAGTTATTTGCTTTGCTATTTGGCCTGACTGCATTTTCTCAAGACTCAGAGAACTATCAGAAGGAATGAAGCAAGTGGCAAACATGTTTCATGCCCACATCCAAATCTTTCTGCAGACACTACAAGTTTTCATGAAAAACCCATAGATTGTCTGAGTAGAATATTAAGTCTGAGTTTATGGAGATCAAAACTACAAACTCATTTACGTGCTGTTACATAGGGTCAAGTGCTTTAGTGTTGCTAAAGGTATTTGCAGTTTTAGTTTACTTTTTTACTTGCAGCCCATGGACTCTGATGATTTGGTGCCATCATTTAGGCCAACTGCTCATATTCTGCTTTTCACTGTGAATTTTGAAGCACTAAATTCTGTCTTCCCTGTGAAAATTTTGTTGGTTTGAGGGTTTTTTTGCATGTAAATCCTCCTGTTCCCCTTCTATTTATTAACTCTGATGCTTTTTAGCTTTAGTTTGTAATCCTGTACTGAAGTCTCCCTCAACTCTGTTCATCTGATATCTTCTAGGCTACCGACTCCATATTACAAGAAGATAGGGATGTATCCAACAGACACTGCCTAAATAAAAATGTTCCAAAAACTTAATACCAGTATGTAAACTTTTCATCTAGTCAAGTCTATTCAATCAGTGACAATATTATCATTGAAGGAAGATCATGGATATCTGGAAAAGGTATAGTTCTGAGGTAAAAAGGAAGTGTGGTTGTGAGTTTTGACATGATTGTAAGACACCCTGCAGGCTGGAAAGGACAATTATCTGGGGATATACAGTTCTTCTCTTCCCACCTGGCTCTGGGAAAAGTTTTCCTTTTTCCTCTCAATCACACTGTCTTTTCCTTCCTCTTTTCAATCCTGCTTCTTTCTCTAGGGTAACATTAAATGAAGTGTACACTATCAGTTTCAGATCTAGAGAACAAAACTTTGCACATGGCAGCCAATTTAAACTTTTTTTTTGTGCAACATTATAAATATTTCCATATCAGCTGTGTATTAAAATAGTTTTTACACAAATGATCTATTCGTTAAACTGTGTTGTCCAAGTGATGGTAAAATAATTTGCTGCGGTTTTCCAACTAAACAAACATGTTTAGAATTAATATGAAAATAAACTGTTTTGTATCACTGTCTATTCAGTGAATAAACACTTAGCATAAAAGAACACAATAAAAATACATTAGAGTAATTTATGAGTTTATGTCCGAGACTCCTGACATCATCATACTAGAGTAAATGGTGTCTGTGTAAATTCTAGATCATTCTTCCATAAAATAGTTACTCTCAATTGCATTAATTAATCTGATTTTAGAAATACAGTCATATCTTAGCTGACAGATTTAATTTGTATTCCTAATGGATCCAGAAGAGCAGAGGTGTGATATTTGACTCAGAGAGATCAGGCAATCCAGTGCATTTCTGAATAGAGTACACAGGCATCTCTTCTGTGGCAGAAACCTCCTGCTTTAGATTTGCTTTCCTTTTTGAGTGAAAGGTTTGGAATTCTCCCTTTGTTGTGAAACAGGGAATTGAAATGGCTGAGCCCTGAAAGGGGGAGAAGCAATTGAAAAGTTAGCCAGTGAAGATGTAGATGTTCTTAGATGTTAGATAAAGAGTGCAATTGCTATGTAAATACTGATTAGCTAAGACCTTGAGTCTTATTTTTGAGGAATGAGCAGGCAGTACATTCAGCTAACCAGTAGATAGACCTCAAAGACAGCTTGCACCAGGACATGGCTGTTTTCTATGCCAGAGGAGACCTGAGAAATTGGAATAAAGAATATTCATAAATAAGATAGTGATTTCTGAGATGATTACATATGATCATGTATGTTAGAGATGTATAAATTTCAGAAAACTTTTTTTCTTGGCATGTGCAAATCAGACCAAATTTTTAATGTTTCAGATCTTGTCAAAACGCTTCAGCAACAAATGAAGTACATTCCTTCCACATTTCTGTGGGAGTATATAGGGTCATCAATTAAAAAAAAGAATATACTAAAAAAAGGAAGAGCAAAGAGGGAGGGGTATAACTGCAAGGATCTGGGGATTTTCAAGTAAATGGCAATTAGCCCAAGTCTTATACAGATACTTTATTATATGGCAAAGCTGATTTCTTAACTTCCTTACCCACAAATTCTCACATCCACACAGGACAAGTATGATTGGCATCTAAGGGGTTAAGGGTTACACTACCCTGCAGGCAGAAGCAATCCTCTGGAAACCAGGGCTCCGAGGTCTACATGAGGTCAGGTGTCCCTGGAGGTAACCACAAGGTCCCAATGGGAGGAAATATAGCATTACATCTTCCTCCTCTTCCTCTTCTGCCAATACCACCTGACCTTCAGATATAATCTATTAATTTTCCATTCCCTTTACAAGGGGAGAGATATTTTTATATATATTAATTTTCTATATTGGACTATACTTCACTTGTAATAAAGCCTATATTCTGAAGAAGGGCAAATTTATTGTTTCAAAAATACCATTGCAATTTTCTGTGGCAAGTGTTCACAATACTTTTACTATAGTGGGCAGCTCCCATAGATAAAATACTGGAGTCTTTTTCAGTAACCATTTTAGTATAAGGGTTTCATTAAAAAAGAAAAAAAACAACAAACAATTATTCACAGATTAGAGTGAAGTGTATAGGATCCAAAAAATAAATCTTCAATATGTCTGCTTCATGATTTAAAAAAATTAATATCTGACTATTTGCTTCTAAATAGATACTCTGGGTTGATAAAATACTGTATTTCGTCACTCTAAAAGTGACGTTTCCTTGTCTTGTGCGACCGGTTAGATGTTAGGTCAGGTTTTCTATGTGTTTCTGTTTCAAGTTATCAATCTCAGAATCCTACAAGAGGCTCTTATAACAAAACTTGTAACGTTTTCCAACCTAGTAGAGAAAAGCATGATTTTTCTTTTTTCCTTCCATTTTAACACAGACTCTATATGGAATGAGAAAAGTGAATCAGACATATTATTTATTTGAGAAGCAGAAGCAATTGCAGATGTATAAAATTAGTACTTTATATTAGCTTTTACTTCAACTACCGAACTGAAATCACATGGAGGTGAAACAGTTGGCTGAGAAATTACTATGTTCCAGCCCATGAAGCATTATTGTACAACTAAAACATTTATGCTCAACTGTTAGATTTTATAGTCCATTTCTGCACTTTTCTTTCTTCATTGTTGTTCAGACATTATACAATAAGTACTCTGTTGGCAAAGAAATAAGGCGCTTAAATCCTGTTTAATTGTCACTGTAGGCAGTTGCATATGAAATGGAGATTAGATGTTAAATAGCAAGCACCTTCCTTTACTCAGCTTCTGTTATACTCAAAGTACCTTCATTTTCACTATTAAGTCAAGACAGCTAAGGACCATCTAAACTCTACTGGGGATCCTGACAGAAGATAAGTGCCTTCCTACAGTTACATAATTAAGCCTTGAAGAGAGAAGGGTTTATTTTGTGACTTATTGTACGTGACTCCCACTCAGCTGCCAGTTATGTCTTTCATTCTGGGGCACTTAAATCTTTCCCAGCATGATGGTAAGAGTAGCATAGGTAAGTTATTCTGGACCGTAAATTCTTGTATATGGCAAGACTCCTAAAAATCAGATGTTGTTGTGTACTGTAAACTTTTAACTCAGCATCCAAAATGCTTCCTGTATTCTTTTGTGGATGGACCTCAGTTATTTGTATAAGCATACAACATATTAAAATCCCAGAGACTTCTCATCTCCTGGTAATTACTGCAGGATTTTTTTTTTTTCTGCTCTGGGATTGATGCAATGATTTTATCAGGTAATCTGAGATAATTAATTGTCCTGATTCATTTGTCTGTGAGATCTGGAGCTGTTTGGCCTGAAGAAGCAAAGGCTCTGGGGACACCTCATAGTACCTGAAGGGGGCCTACAGTAAAGCCGGGACAGGACTGTTTGTCAGAGCATGTCGCAATATGATGAGACAATGGTTTCAAACTAGAGCAGGGCAGGTGTAGATTGGACATTACGAAGAAATTCTTCACTATGAAGGTGATGAGACACTGGAACAGATTGCCCAGGGAAGTGGTGGAGGCCCCATCCTTGGAAATATTCAAGGCCAGGCTTGATGAGGCTCTGAGCAACCTGACCTAGAGCAGGATTCCTCTGCTCAATGCAGGATTTCTCTGCTCAGTGCAGGAGGGTTGAACAAGATGGCCTTTGAAGGTCCCTTCCAACTCTATGATTCAATGATTGATTCTATGTCTCATGCTTCCCACCTCTAAAAACCTGTTGCAAATGAAATCTGCAAGTGGAAAGGGATTATTATTCCTATTTTAATGAATTTACTGTAACCTGAGTAAATCTCTCATTCAGATTCTCTGCAAAATAGTGCCTGTGTTGCACAGTGTAGTTGTTGTTTTAGTGTTAGGACATAAAAAACTGCCTGAAGCCAAATTACATTGATTAGCTGACATCCACACTGCTTAAGGCTAGCATTCTTTTCAGGGTTGCTCAGAGAAAACCAGTTGCAGGTAGTGATCTAACAATTAATTAGTGTAGAAAATGGGAAGATACTGAGTTCCTAGTCCTTTTTCACTTATCAGTTTAGATCCATACCAAGATTGCTGCAGCAGGTCTTTAAGTGGTCTAAGCCTAGTGCTCAGGAAACAACTAATACTATTTTATATTTCAATCCCATATGTGTTTTAATGATTAATGTATTTTTTAAGCAAGAAAACTAGCTTTGAATCTTTTAAGAAAGCGTGACTACTCTGAATGTCACTGGTTTTTCTCAGTGTAAACACACCAGCTCACATGGAACTAGCTCAGAACTAGGTGGAATGTCATCATGCAGTATAATATAGATGCATCATAAGGCATTTCATTTATTTTATTGAAGAAATTCTAAGTGATCAGTGTGAGCTCTTACAGGAAAATTAAATTCAGATATCAAGGACAAAAATATGCATCTTGGACAATTTCTATGAAAATGAAGACTTTTATTTATCTTCTGTCATCTAACAGCTGCTTTTAAAACATATTGTTGCAGTTATGCTGATCACTTTTATGTATATGTCCACATATACATCTATATGTGCAAAATATAAGGGACAGGAGCAGCAGAACCTAAAACATATGAGCAGCAAAATAAAAACATAAAGCAATCTTCTGATAATGATCACATTTGAGCTGCAACACTTAGAGAACTTATCAAAATAAAAAGACTGAGTACTCAGAAAGGATTGTGTTGAAGTATTAAATCGACATTTTAAAAGGTCAGTCATAAATAGACAGCTGAAGAAATGTCGATGTTGCTTGTAGAATCCCTTTTCTGACAAATGTTGATCTATACAAAGAGAAGTCTTGCTACATCATGAAATGATTCTAACTTATGGGGCTGTAAGAGTTTCTTAACCGATTTTAGCTCTAGGATTTACATACATTTAAATACATGAGCAAATTGCTCTAATTTACTCAAACAAAGGTATTCTAGAATTCTATTTTATTTCAAAATGAGAGAAGGATTTCTGTTTATCGTGAAAAATCTGTAATTAAACCAGGATTACTTCATTATTTTATTAACTGGTATTCTAACAAAGAGATTTAAAGATATTTAGATGAATTTATAATCTCATTACAGCTTTTCATTTGAGCTACTTTATTCAATTTGAGAAAGTTGCTAAGGGAAAACAAATGTCAAGTACTGGATAAAATCATTTATGCTTTTCCAAATGTACTTTTTGCTTTTTCTTAAGTAATGCAGGAACTGCTGCTGAAGCTCTCAGGTACATACAATGTTTCAGGTCCACATTTAAACATTTTAAATAAAATTAATAGACTACAACAGAAAATGGAAAAATGGAAGTGAAAAATGGAACAGTCAGTTTTTCAGCTACAAAACCCTATGGGTACGGTCTAGAAGTTTTGAAGTAAGAACCTTCTCAATGGACATTCAGGAAGATCAAGTAAATGTTATAGGGTATGGGTGAATTTCATTATTCTCAGATAAAGAATCTGCAGTCAGCCTGAGCTATAAATGTGAGCATTCTATGGAGTGCTAGTCCCACACAGAAGAAAATCAAAGCCAAGGACAAGAACAGCAATACCAGGATGGGAATACTTACATAAAATTTTTCCTCTTCTATTGGAAATGTAGACATCTAGAGGTGGTTTATATTTACCCAGAACTTGACAGGTGCAACTCAGGCAGGTCTGACATCTTTCGCAGAAAACTGAGAAAAGACATTATTTCTGTTTAGTCTTGTTCCAATCAGATTATATTTAAGAGATTGGCAGAAATTACTGGGAGGGAACATATGTGTAAAACATCATGTAAACAACAACTTTCTGAGTACAGTGAGAATCCTTATTAGTATCTAGATATCTTTGTTTAGGATACTGGGTTTTTTTTCTAAGATTTCTCCTGGGCCTTGTACCCATTTATTTCCCTGTAGCTGCTGAATCAACCACTCTATCCCAGCTTTCTGCCTTCCTGGAGCACATTTCTTGGGTTGCCTTCAGGAATTTCTCTTGCAGGTGTAGTCATTAGCTTGTCAGCATAGGAAATCAAACTGTCTGATCTTGGCTGTGAAAATCATTTTAGAGGTTGTAGAAGGTATAATTACTGATATTGTCTGTATTCCCAGTCCTCATACTGCCCATGGGAAAGTAAGATACTAGTTGCTGATTAAAAGGGTGATAGCCGACTGTCAGTGGTCTAACTTTGTGATTTCACCTGTATTTCTTCCCCAAGGTGAGGTGTGAGTGTGCTCTACACAGTAAGGTCCAGACTGGTAGAGTTTCTGCACCTGATTTTGTGTACCTTTTTTATGAGGGAAACTGAGTATGCTTAGCTGATGTAGAGTTATTCAATGGTAACATGCAGATCTTTGAGGACATAGGCTGAGTCATGGCATAGGATGCAAAGAGAATAGCATAGACTAATAACTGTAATTTTGTTAGAGGTGTTTTCTGTCTCAGTATATACAACTCAGTGGCATTTTTACAGAATTTTGTTTCTAGTCTCCTCCCCAATGCCTTTGTTCAGTTAGAATATTATTTTCCTATTATGAAACTACATATACATTAGTAAATACCATTTGGTAGGGTAATACTTTCACACTGCTAGTGGATATTAAACCTTGTACTTTGTGTAATCTATTTCTATGAATAATTTGAAAACAGAAATTTATGGCATTTTATGTAATTATTAGACTACTATGATTTCATGACACTTCTATCCAAACAGATAATTAGAACTGATGAGGCAACAATGCTTTTGTATAATTTTTCCCTGGTTTCTTTATGTAGCTCAAATGTATTGATCACTAATACAACATCCTACCAAATAGTAAAAGTATTGCAGACTATGTTAGATATGACACAAAAACTGTACAGAAATATTTTATATGTTGTGGGGAAAGTAGACTATGCTCCAGGAAAAATATCCTACTGTAAATGAGTGAAGAGCTTAATAGATGTGAAAGCTTCTGTTGGGAAGTTGTAAGAAAATATTTTTTTTTGTATTCTGAATAAATTAGAAAGTTTAAAATAAAAGCAGAATAAAGTAGAAACACAGAAAAATTAAGTAAATTTTAAAGACCTGGTTTTCATTACAAAACCTTCATTTACAAAATTTTCATTAGATTTGTAGTGAAAATGCAGTGGCTCAAACATATTTTAAGCGTTTTTCTCTTTCAGGTTAACTGAACTGATCAATTTTTTCTTTAAAACATTTTTAAACTGAAAAAAACCCAATGTGGAACATACCACTTAAACTGATGAATAAACAATATAAATTATCTTATTTGTTCTACTTTTTCTTTTTTTTTCCCCTGCTCAGCCATCAGTTCTTTTTCCTTATTTCACATTTAACACCAACACATTAACTAGAAAACATACATAACTTAGTTCCAGCTTTACTGTGGTTAAGAGAACTAACAATATTCCAAAATATGCAGAGTTCTATTAGATTAATTTATTTGAGTTTGAGTTATTATAGTCAAAGAAGGAAATGAGATTCCAGTTTATCTTTATAAGCGGAGATAATATGGTAGGACTTCATACTGTATAAGTAACTTGACAATGTTCTGAGAATGAATTTGCTTTGTGAATAACATGACATTTATTTAAACAATAACACTGCATAAACCATCAAGAAGAAACTTGATTAAAAAAAATAGCCTACAAATCTTAAAATAAATATAGCTACATTTAAAAAAATAATAATATCAACAAATATACAAGTCCAGGGACTAAATATAAACTATTTCATTTATTCTTTCAAAGGGCTCTGTAAGACCTATACATTTTTAAGGCTTAAGTGGCTGTAATTATTATGTCACCAAACAAGAGAAAATATAAGACGAGTATCCACTTTTGTAAACAAGTTGTGCTCACACATACAAAAATATACAAAATTCTTGAGATTAAAATTATTACCATCCAAGAGCTGCACAAAAATATTCTAAATGAAAATGTAATTAGGAGACACAAGACCACAGATATAAATAAGTCTTTTCTGATATAATTTACTTACAATTCAAAACTTATTATTATGATTCAAAAACTCTTTTAATTTCAAGTTTGAAGGACATTATTAGCTGGGAACTCAGACAAATAAACTGCCTGCATGATAGTTAAAAGAAGGGCTTTTATAAACTGTCATCTTTAAGGAATATCAGTGCTATTTTTTATTCTTTTTTACTTTCTTCCTGGAGTGTATAGATCTGCAATTTGATTTCTGTTCTCCTTTGGTTTATCTTTGCCTCCAGAACTACAGTGCTATGATCAGATGAAGAGAAATAACAGAATATTTGTCTCATAATGACCTAGACATGAGTGTTTCATGAACTGGAACTTTAAATAACTAGGTCGTGATTTTTTTTTCTTACCTTTATATTCAGCTATATAGCAGATGTTTTGAATGGAACCCAAAATATAAAAACTGATTGCTTTATTAAAGCCCTCATGGACATTAATAAGCATAAATTTGAATTGTGGACTTTATGTTACATTAAAGAAAAACTAGCACAAAATGATCAAAGATTTTATTTTTTTTTTTAAAGGGTGAAAATATGTAAGTTTTATAAATTTCACACCCTCCACCAGTTTCACATGGTCCCCTTCTGATAGAAGATTTTCTATAATTATAAAAATAATTACTACTTTTTAAAAATCTGTAAATAGTTATTTTCAAACATAAAAAATAAATGTGATTGACAAAAATAGCAGAATAGCAACATATAAATTGTATAATTCCTAATATATACTTTTTTCATTTAGAATGCATTAGGTATTATTCATAATTCCCACAGGACTTTGTTAATAAATTGTAAAAGGTAGTTCTGAAATACAAGGAACTAGAAGTTCCCTAAGACTCTGAGAAAACTCAAAACCTTTGAAAGTGAAAAAAAATAAAAACAGGAAGAGTTTTTTTCTGAGTTTTTAAATGGTGCTTTGATTTACTTGCTTTGATGGTATCTTAAAAATCAAGACCCTTTTTTTCCTTTCCATTAGCAATCATGTTTATGAATCGCCTCTCTGAAATTCCTGTAATACTATTTTAAACTAATAAATAGCAAATTTTATGTGCATTTCTGTTTGAACACTCTGTACATTGTTAGGAAATAATTTCTGCTTCTCAGGTCTATGATAATATTTTTTTCTGTCCTTTCAGTTTTGTTTCAGTTTAAAATACCGCAGAAAAAACAATACAATAAATTTTGTGTTTACTGACTATTCATTCCACATGATTTATTTCTGTTGGAAAATTAACTAGACCTCATGCTGCCTTTTGGGAGCATTACCTCAAATCTTCTCCCAAGTGAAATGAAACTCATATTATAAATTCTTAATTCCCTTCACAAGTAAATTTGCTGCCAACTTTGACTATGCTGCACAACATCCTGTATTGGGTTTAAGTGTCAATATTTTGGTAGTAGAAGACTGCAGAAATTATTTCTGTGAGATGCCAGAACCTGTTCCCATGTCAGCTGGCTCCAAGATGGAACTGTCACTGCCCAAGCCTGATACAATGATGGTGGTAGCACCTCTGTGATAATAAGAAGGAAAATTATGGTGCAACAGCAGTTGGAAGAAAGATGTGAGAATGTGGGAGAGAAACAGCTCTGCAGGCACCAAAGTCAGTGAAGCAGAAAAGAGGGGAGATGCTGCAGGAGGAAACTTCTGTAGTGAGGACCATGGTGAGGCAGGTTATCCCCCTGCAGCCCACAGAGGACCACAGCAGAGCCGATCACCACAATGCAGCCCATGCATGACCCCATACAAGATGAGGCAGAGGTGCCCTGAAGGTGTCCCGGTGCTGGAACTGGCTCCTGGCAGGGTCTTTGGATCCATGGAGCTCACACTGGAGCAGATTTTCTGACAAGACTTCATTGCAGACAGATTCAGGAAGGACTGAACTCTATGGAAAGGATCCATGCTGGAGCAGGGGAATAATGAGAGGAACCAGCAGTAGAGACTATGTGTGGTAAAATGTTTGCAGACCCCATTCCTTGTCCCTCTGCATTGCTGAAGGGAAGGGGCAGAGAAGTTAGGAATGAAGAGGAGTCTAAGCAGAGGGTAAGGCTGGGGAGGAGGTGTTTTAAGATTTTTTTCTTACTCCTCATTATACTATTATGATTTGACTGGCAACAAATTAAATTAATTTACCCAAGTCAAGTCTGTTTTTCCTGAGATGGTAATTGCGGGAGTGATAGGACAGCTTGGTGGACATCTGGCTTCCAGTCAGAGTCAGCCCACCACATAACCTGAATTCTATATTCTACCTCCAAAACTTCTACAGTTTTGAATTCCAAGGCAAATATAATTCAATAAATTTATGGGCATACAGGACAGGAGCTGATTGTTAATCATCTGAGCAAGATCAGACAGTGTCAAAGACTGCAGTCTCCATTCTGTCCAAAGATGTTTCCCATTGCTGCATATCAGTGAGTCAGATCAGAGAGAGAGTAGGAGAAAGAGTGATGTGAGAGCAACCCAGATCAGCAGAGGTTTCTGATATAGATAATATGTGAGTACCATCAGAGTAATCAAATTCAAATGAAATCTGAAGAGTAACAATGGAGCTAAAGCTGAGAAAGCAGGGGATTGAAGAAAGAGGAAGCTGGAAAAACAGGAGGGAGTAGCAGCAGCAGCTGAGGCCTTCATCCAGGTGAACATCCTATCTCCTTAGGAATTTGTCCAAGCTTAATCTGTATTGTGTTTGATAGTCTTGGTGTGATATGACTGTTGTCTTTGTATGGTATGTCCCTCAGGGAGCAGGCACATTTTTAACAAGATCAGGATGTTGTGGTCCAGTTGACCTGTCCCTCTATGTAACCACAGAGAAGCATCTGTCACGTCTCTGAGAAATCTCTGCACAACATGTTTTAACAGCCTCATTATGAAAAATTTTGTCTGTATTTCTAGTCTACATCTTCTTTCCTTAAGTTTAAATCCATTTCCCCTTCTCCTATCCCAACAGAACCTGCTAAAAAGTTTGTCCACATCTTTTTTGTAAATTCCCTTTAAGTATTGAAAGGCCACAATGAGACATCTTCTAGAGCCTTCTCTTTTTGAGGCTGAACAACTCCAAGTCTCAACTTGTGCTCATAGGAGAGGTATTCCAGCCCCCTGATCATCATTGTGGCCTTCCTCTAGACCCACTCCAGCAGGTCTATGTTTTTCCTGTGCTCAGAACTCCAGGGCTGGATGCAGTTCTCCAGGTGATGTCTCACCAGAGTGGAATTGAGGGGCAAAATTCCCTCCATTACCTTATCCATAGCATGCTATTTTTTTTTTTAATTCAAGGATAGCGCAACAAAAATAATTGCACCGTGGTGACCTTTTAGATTTTAAAATATTTTAAAATATAACATAAATATGCATCTCTACAGATAATTTCGCTTATTGATTTTTTTAGGCCGGAGTGTCACTTGATTGTGGATTCATATGATTCACAGAGAGGAGATTAATCCCGGAAGCCTTGAATATGCCTTTTTATTCCTAGTAGGAAAGACATAAAATTCATATAATAAGGAAATAAATGTTGAGTTTGTGAATTGTAAGCAGAAAACCAAAGCTATACTTGCTTGATTTTTAGTAAAATATCTACAAATAACAAGCAGGAAAGTACAATGATTTGAAAGCTAATGAGTATATATTGGAACATAAGACTAACAAATGCATTATGTGTTTTGAGCTAAGACTAACAAATGCATTATGTGTTTTGAGCTAAACTCTCAATTGATGGTTTCACACATGAAAAGAGCAATGCAGAAACTACCGTTACATTTGGTTTTCTGAATCTAATAACATAGTTCAAGCATATTTTTTTACTTAAGCTAAATTAATTCAATTGTAAATTAGGAAAAAAAAAGCCCTTTTGATGTTTAATCCTTGTAGTACATACCACCCTTCCTCAAACTACTGATTTATTAACTGTAGTTAGATCATGTACATCATGATAGCTTCAAGATATGGTTACCAGCGCAATCAATTTAGTATTAAGGACATCTCAAAAACACATTGTTGTACTTTTTTTTTCAATTTTGTGGAATAATGATGCATGTATGCTTGCAATTTATGCAGTTTTTTTAAAAAAGTCTCTGAAGATGCTGATGTCCTATAATTTGTACTGTTGATATAGGTTGAAATCATAGTATATATAATTCAATATATTAATATACTTTACCTCTTCCATTATTATACATTCTAAAAATAAAACTCCTAAAAATATGATAAAAATCTAATTTTTTTTTCTCATCGGTTGAATCATTCTGTTCTAAAACATGTGTAATATAGCCATATTGAATTGCAATCTGCTGATACTCCACTTTTGTATGTTGATCTAAAAGGGATCTTCACTTCTTTAGATCAAATAAGTAACTTCAGATAACAAAAATTTGCTCAAATAATTGGGAGATGTTTAATGTTTCATTAAGTTTCATAAACTAATATACATTTTCACTCTACTTTGCCATCCTTCTATGATACATCTAGAAGATATGAGACAGTACCTGTGATATATCAGCAATATGCTATTTAAACATGTCGATCTGAAGATCAATCCAGGGACTGTGGAAGTTTATCTCCTCTGTGAATGTCATCTGCAATTGTTACTCAAATACCTACCTTCCCTGTAGAGTTTTTCTTAGGGGTACAAGGATTTGAATAAGCTTAAAGGCTGTGTCCAGTTGCCTCTAGCCTGTTATTTGCTTGAGACTTCTAAGCTCATTGTGCTTTGACCTTTCATGATTAGACATGTTCAAGAATAACTTCTTCAGTGTTATTTTAAGACTTGCATCACAGAGGCAGGAGTTTTAAAATCAAACTGCAAATTCATGGAACAAATTACATTTGTAAGTGAAGATATTTGAGTATTATCTTTAATAAGTCATCAGGGAAATGCATAAAAAATAGGTTTAAATATTTCTGAGATATTCAGTATTCTGGATCTAATCATTCCATCATTGAAGCAAAAGCTAAATCTCACAATGGACTTCAATGGACTCAGGATTATACACACAACAGGGAACAGGACTCTGTAACCCACAAGGTCCATGTCATCCCTATGCTATTACAACAGGAATGTAAATCTGCAGGATGCATGATAACGTCAGGGTTGCAAGGCTTAAGAAATTTGAAAACTAGGAATTCCATATGAAAGACATTCGTTTTTAAGAAGTATAAATAATATAAAAGAAGTTATGGTTTTGAAATAAATTTTCTATTTGTTATAAACATTAATGACTGGAAGAAAATATATTTGTTACAGATTTGCATTTTGTAATTACCTTGCCTTAATATTATGACAGTTGTTTGAAACCTTCTCTTCAGGGTAGGATTTTAATTAGTTTATTTGCAGCATTTAGCTGATGTGCTTGTGTAACAAAGACAAATGTGAGACATAGAAATCATTGTGAAGTCTTTCGTATATTTATTCTGTGAAAAACAAATGGAAATCAGCTTGAATGCTTTTACTAACTAGATAACTCAACCTCCTCTTTTGTATTTCATGGTTTTTTCCTTACCAACACTGGCTGCACTAGTCTAAATTCCCAGAATTATTATTATCACATTTTTCAAAAATCCTCCTCTTGAACATTCAAATGCTCTAATTCTAGCAACTGCATCAATTCTTCAGGTTTTGTATCTTCACATTTTACACAATTTTGTGGTTGCCTGTATGCCATCAGACTGAGAGCAAAAGTTTAGTGATATCTGGAGAGGTTCAAATCCCAGAGCTGAATATGAACACTGTAATTACAGAATAATTCAGAATACTAAAAATGTGCATGTAGATATCCTGCATCACTTAAAGAGTTGACTATCACTGTCTTCAGTCTCTCTGTATTTTCATAATGGTTTTGTCATTCATATCCTATACAATTCTGAAAGAAAATCTATTCATTAAAGGCAAAAAAACTGGTCCAAGTCAGTGTCTTCAAAAGCATTTAGTACATCCATACATTCATTAATATGCAAGAATTCTTTTAGATGTTATATAAATGTAATGGAAGTGATAAAAAAAAACCCTCCATGTAATTTTTGAATGCATTATTAGTATTAGTCTTCTTTACGTATTCTTCATCTTGAATTACCATGTGATATTTTTATCGGTTTCATTTTCCCATCAATCTGAAATGCATTCAGCATATTTACATGGAGCAGAAATCAAATAATTATTACAAAAGTCAATTAAAAAAATCAAGCATTGATTAAAAAAAGAAAGCAAGTTCTTTTTATGGTCTTGTCCCTGTCATTCAAGATAGTAATTACTTCCCAAATATCACATATCTCAATCTGATTCCTCAGAATTATATCTGACACACCACTTAGCCTGGTTTCATGCCACTGGACAAAAATATATACTTTTAGGAGTTTCAGATCTGCCCTGTTTCAGAAGCTCAATGTTATTGCCAAAACAAAGTTCAATAGTGACATCTAAAACTCCCTAAGCTTGAGATATCCATTTGTGGCTTGCAGTTCTGAAGGCATGTTTGACAAGAAAGAGTTCTGTTGTGAATCAGTAGTTTGCTGCAAAAAGTGATACCTCAGTGAACTTCAGTGGCTCCTGATGAATGAGTTATGCTTTAGATACCTTATCAAGATTAGATTAATCAAATATTATATGAGCTTAATTTTGTTAAATGGCTTAAAAAATTACTACATTCAATCTTCCTTTGAGTCTTAAGGCCTAAATTGTGCTACATACAATTAAGTTACCTTAACAGGAAGTATGTGTTTGAACTCTCACAGCAAGCTGTGATCTAGTCAGCACAGTCAATGTGGCTTACTGTTTCTGATCAACTCAAGTGAGAATGAGAAAAAAGAAACTGTGTTAAGAAATGCAAGATAAGAAGAAACTCAGAAAAAAAATAACAACAGAAACTTCCCTTGGCAGTGATCATTCTCAGAGAGTCTTTTCAAAGCAGTTTCAAAGTAGTTTCAAAGACTGGTTCACCGAAGCAGTCATGCAGAGTTTTAAAACATCAATGAAAACGTAACATGTACAGTACATTAACTTCTAATTTAAAAGTTTAATTGGTATTTTAATAATGTAAATAACTTTCTAGAATAAAAATAGAAAACAGAAAATTGCTATGTATGTACTGAGATCCTGATAGAAACTCATCTACTAAATAATGAAGTAGTTGTGTTCAGGAAACACAAAAACTTTATATGAAGTATGAGAGCCAGTATCCACAAGTTTCAGTGGTTTGGTTTAGCTTTTGGTTTTGATGTGGTTTTTTTGCTTATTTGTTTTGTTTTGGGTTTTTTTCAAAATGTAAGAAGCTGCAGTACACAGCTTCCAAAATAGCAATTCTATGCTTTTTTGCTTAACAAAAAGGAATAGTTGTTAACATTAAAGCATATATGTTCTAAAATACTTTCCTAATTTCCTAAATTTCAAGAAATAAGATTGTAAAAAATGAGGGGAAGAAGTTTTTACCATACAATGGTTTCCAAAACTGAGCAGGTGTTAAAGATGTCAAAAAGCAATTGAACAATGTCAAAAATCATTCAATTTCTACAAAATGACCATAAAAATTTTTATTAGGTCATAGACATGAGGATTAAAACTTGATCTTTTGAAGGGAATCATGGTTTTATCTTGTAAACATAGCTTGGAAAGAGGAAACTGTGATTTTTACAGTGGAAAAACTTAGTGAGGTTTTGTGCGTATACAACTAGAAGACTTCTGCTCTTTAGGGCTGCATTTCATTCATGCATATTAATCAAAAGTTAGTGATGTGAATCAGAAAAATGCTTGAAGCATTTTGGTTATTTTTCCTCTCTGGAGTTTGGATTTTATTTTTTTTAATCATAAATCTCATAGTTTTCCACAGTAAGATACAGCCTAATAAATCTTTAAGGTGAGAAAAATATTGCAACAGTGGTATATTTGATTTCATATCTTAAGGCCTCAGTGTTGCTTAGAAATGCTATAATAAACAAACTGTTTACACATTCTTGAAGAAATATGTTACATTATTTTGAGGAAAGCTTTGATCAAGTATCATCAATCTGTTTAAATAAACTAATTAAAAGTCCCTGATTCAACAAATTTCTCATTGGTTTTTGTTTATCTCAGCTGAAGTTCTAGTTCAAGGATTGCAGTCCAAACCAGAATTAGCATCTCATTTGATCTTGGTGTTAATGAAATAAAATAAATCAGCTTTATTCTGGAACACACAGAAAATGCTGGCATTGAATAACCTTTCCTTTTTTATTTTTTTTCGTAAATTTATGTTTCTGAAAGATCTTATATCAAAAGCCTCAGGAACTGAAGTTGTTTTTGTGCTGACAGAGCAGATCATGCAAACTGTTCAGACAACATTGATGATCTTGTGTTTTCCTGGCAGCATATCTTGTCTTTAACACATTCTGAAACTGAAATGGTACATAAAATTTCCTGTAATTGACTATACTCAGGAACACTTTTGACTACACTTGATAGAAACACCTATAGCTACAGTTTGAAAGTTGTAAGCATGTTTGCTTTAATGCATTATTCTTTAAAAATTTTAGGCGAAGTGATTCTGAGCCATGGTCAACAGCTGTGAATAACCCCTAACCTTCATTATATAGAAACAAAGATATTGTAGCCATATAATTATTTTTAAAAGCTGTTTTGTTAACTTTTCATTCAAAGTAGATTCCTTATCAACATGGGATCAGATTGGCCTGTCTCTGTGAGTCTTGTAGACTTACCCCCATAGATGCAGAGCTTGTAACTGTCCAGGGCAACCTGTTCCAGTATTGCACTACTTTTTCAGTTAGAATTATTTGTCTAATGCTTGACATGAACCTCTCAAGCTGTCATTTATGGCCATTGACCCTTTCTGTATCATCTGACCTTCTCCATCTTTGTGTCTTTTCATCAAATAATTGTAGGCTGCTATGAAATTACTTCTTAAACTCCTCTTCATCAGACTAAGCAACCACAGCTTCCTTACCCTCTATAATGTTGGAGATGGGATCTAGACTCTTGACAATCTGGCTAATCCTCTGATGGACCTTTCCCATGTTTCAAAATCCTTCTTGAATTAGGTACCATGGCAGAGACACCTTACACAATATCAGGTTACTTAGAGCTCCAATCCTGGCCTTGAGCATCTCAAGGAATAGGGCAACTACAACTTCTATGTCTCACCACTCTGAGTAAAGAATTTCTTTTAAACTTCTCATCTAATTCTACACTCTGTCAGTTTAAAAGCATTACCCCTGATCCCATCACCACACTTCCTGATGTAGCCAAGATAACATTTGTTTTGAAAAATTTTTGAAACTGTGTGAGTGTTATCTTAATTCATTACATCAAAAATTGTGTTTTACTGTTAAAAGAAATATTACAGATATTTTTAGGTCTTGATGATGAGTTTTTTGTTAGCTGTACTGGATATTTAAAACCTAAAGCTAAATAAACAAAATCTACACAAAGTTTTCTTATTATTCAACAAGAATATCAACAGATATTCTCAAAAGAAAGAAATAATGGAGAGGAAATTAATGTAAAAGAGATGAATTTGTATCATTAAGCATTGATACAGATCTTCACTCTTCTAGATACCATTAAAAATCTGGACACGATTTTCTCAGCTCTTAAATAACTTGAGAAAAGTAGATCACTCCAAATTAACAGGCCACATATAACTGCAATTTCGGATTTAATGCTTTCGGTTTTAATTACTTGATGTTATTATTTCATATTTACATTGAGAAAGATCTGATCAGAATCTGACTCTATCACCTCTGGACTAATAAATTCTATTACAAAAGGCTACTACTGTGTTGTGTGCAGAAAGTTAACAAATTAAACACTTTGTTTATATAGGGCATGAAATGAAAGCAATGCAATGTTGATGTCTTGATAAAGTAAATTAGTTAGCTTGGTTCTATAGCTCTTTATTTGATATCTGTCTTAAAGATCCTCTATTTTTCACATTATCTTTCATTTTCTATATTGAATGTTAGGCAACTGTAAAGCTTGGTAGGTATCTTTTATGCCATACAGCCTAGCATTCAGCTAGTAAGTGGATTGTACCTTTTCCTGAAAGGTCAAAAACTATTAAAGCACCACTGAACATTTTTTTGTGGTGATGCTTCTTTTATTTCTTAAGCTTAATGCAGTACACGAAACCATTTCTTAACACAAAATATTATGTTTTCAGTTAAATAGTATGTTACAGTGATGCTGCTATTTCAGTGATGTGAAGATAAAGCATGTCTTTGATGAATAATTTTCTTAGGTTAAATGAAGTCTTAGGTGATATAAATTAAACACTATATCTTTCCAATCAACATCATACCTAGACCTAATAAAACATCTATAATAAGTTGTTGGAGTATATGAGTAAACTATGAAGTCAAAATATTCAAGTATTATTGTGGGGCTTTGTACACATAAAGCCATACCAAAATTAAATTCTTTTGTTAAATATTTTCCCTATTTTCTCTCTTCTTTCTTATTTTTGAGAAGTTTGGTCAGTTACTGCTAAAGATCAAACCACTGAACTAATGAGATCCCAAAGGAATGACCAAATGAAGTTGCAAAAAATGACCTGGTACCTTTATTTTACACATGGAATTTAGTGATGATGTACTTTTTGGTAAACATCATGCATTTCAACAAATCATATTACTTCCCTTCAATTTGCAGTATTCTGAATCTAGTCAATACTATTGCAAATACTTTAGGGTAATTTTCCTATGATTCCTCTTCAGCCTTTTTTCCTGTTTTTCTCTCAAAAAATTCTGAAAAAAAGTTTTTTAAAAATATATTTTTTTTCCAAGAACTAGAGCATGGGGCAAGTTTTCACCAGAAAGAGGTTCTTGGATTAGAAATTTAAATACACAATGACTAATGGCAATGGCCTAATACAGTTAAATTATATATTTCGGTACATACAATAAACATAGATGTCTTTTTTTAAAATATGAAGTATTATTGAACAAAAAAAATCCCT